>OY744605.1:44857097-45182097 GCA_963556255.1 Allolobophora icterica
ATTCAAGAGGAACTGGTGGTATTATTAGAAGATCTTGCAGCAATTCGGTCGGTGCAGTTAGAGTGGAGAACTAAGGGAGTGATCACGGTGGGTGTTAGAGAGGGATGTGGCATGTCACCATACATATTTAACCTGCTTCTGGAGGCAATGACGAGTTATGCACTGAAGTCAACTGCGGCCGGTAGATGGGCCGATACTCCACAATCTGCATTTTGCTGACAACACTGACTTCAGAGTCACCGGAACAGATACAAGAACTGAGAGACAGGATACATGAAACCAGTAAAGATAAACGTGAAAAAACTAAGACAGTGACCAATGGAAAACAACACGAATAGATGAAAGTGAGGCTAGATAATGAAGAACTGGTGCAACTCACCCACTTCGTGTAGGCTACCTGGGAGAGGCTTAATAATGGAAGATGGCCACTGTACAAAAGATGTTCGGCAGATCGAATAAGATGTGGACAACGTGCAGTATCATCAAGAAGAAAACTGTGTGGAATATTTGTCACTTCAGTGCTATTCAATGGATCCGAATGTTGGTGCATGCGGAAGGAGGACGAGAGGAGGCTATTAGTGGCGGAAGTGAGTTGGCTAAGAAGTATACTGGATAGAACCAGACGAGACAGAATTCTCAAAGAGGTGATTCGTAAGACGTTGGGTCAGATGGAGACACTGGTAGACAAGATTAGCAAAAGAAGACTGACTTTGTTTGGACATGTAACAATGATGGACAATAGGAGACTACCGACCAGAGCGCCTTATGGTCTCGTGGAAGGAACACGGAGCCGGCGAAGACAAACAAAAACATGGATGGACAATGTGAAAAAATATCTAAAAGCACAGGGATGAAAATGAGAACTGCCGTTGACGCAATGAGAGACGGAACAAAACGCAGAAATCTTGTTAAAACCTCATCGTCGGCACACACCTGACGGAAGAGAGTAGAAGAAGAAACATCGATATTATAATCATATAGGCCTATTTATGTGTGTATTTATATACGTGTGTACTTACATACTTACGTGTGTATGTATGAATTTAGATCTCAGTCGTGCATGCATGCGTGTGTCTCTGAGAGATCTAAATAGGGACGCCTTTTAAATAGTAAGACATTGTGAAACGAGCAGAGTCAGGCGAAACCGTACTTATGCTCAGTGAAACACGGTTTCAAGTGGAACCTGGACCAACGCACGTGAGTACTATTACGAACGCAATTGAGAGGACAGAAACTTGACGTGGAAATCTACAAGTTCTTACAGAAAATACAAAACATTTAAGCCATGTTTTCTGTTGAAGCTTATCTTCTGAATTTATTTAAGATGCGCTTAAGCTTACAGTTAATTAGCTATTATGGAAGAGCGTATTAGTAAAACGATCGGAAGACCCATCATGAATCAAAACTTTTCTATCTATTGTAGCCTAGATCTCCTGAAGCGCAGCCTCAACAGCTTCACTGAGTCGGCACCTTATTCAAATATGAAAACTCGTAGGCTGATCGATCTTCTACTTTGGCTCCCAAATTTACCTGTTAGTAAATTTTGCCTTGTATTATGACGCCATTTTTCAATTTGAGATCTTCTGCAAAACGACTTTAGCGATTAAGAACGAGTGTTCAGAAACAGACTAAACCAACAAAAAACCTATTAAACAGCAGTGGCTACTACTCTAAAGGTGCTACATAAATGCCTCATCAATTCTTATCATCGTCACACTGTAGTATCAGAGAAAAATGCGTACCGTAACCCTATATATATTTGCAATAGGTATTTTTTAAGTAATTCAAGATAGAAAATATAGTCAAAGTACTGGCAGTTTGGAAGCCTCAGAATAATAAGATAGGCCTACTAAGAACAGTTTAATGTTGTAAACCTAGACCGGTTTGTAATGAACGAATGAATGAATGTGAGATTTACGTGTTAGGCGTCAATAATTGAATCAGAGGCACGGTTAGTGGCCGAGAAGAGAGAGAGAGAGTGATGGACAGTCGGTAGTTGTCGTGCTGAGTTTTACTACTCATCCGTAAAGGCAATGAAAGAACAAATTACATCAAGAGGAATTATATCATAGCGTTTGAAATATTGATTGATACGTTAAAATTCATAAACACAATGACTCTATTCTACATAAACGGTGCCAATGAATTATTGTGCGTTACCTTTATCGGTAGAGGCAATGCACAATAATTCATTCATTGGCTTAGGATTTTCTGGCTAAGGCCGTTCCGAAAAGTCGATTCTTGCACGATGAGGAGTAAGTCCAACTGAATTCTTGTTTCAAAGAGTGACTTTTTTACACGTAGAGGTAAGTCCAACTGACTTTCTTGTTTTCAAGCTTGACTTTTTTACACGTAGAGGGGTAAGTCAAGCTGAATTCTGGTTGCGAAGCGTGACTTCTTCCTACACGGATGGGGATCAGTCCAACGAAGAGCTGTGATCTTTGTAGATGCACCAAATACGGTAATAAACACAAAACTGTCTACAGCGATACTTCGTACGTCCATACGTTGAGATATATAGGCCTACACCGTTCGACGTAGTAGGCCTGCACACGAAAGCATTAAAGCATTACGGAAGCATTGCGAGTGTTTTATCGAATACCCGCTTTACACACAAATGTATACCGAATCTGGTCGATTCTCTAGCGCAAGTGTGGGCTACGCTTCCACTATGATATCACCATGTAGGCCTAGGCATAGCTACAATGTGACCTGATGACCGAGTTAACGATTAATCCAAGTGACGACTTAACTTCGATAAAACGATTCTCTTCGTCAATCGATTCGCTCTAAATTACTTTTAAAAGTCTCCTCTAAAACGTTTCATTTTAAAAATCGAGTTAGCTCTTTAATTTTATTCGCTATGGCATCAATAGTTTTCCATGATGATTGCTATCGTCGTCTTCAGTGATAGTGTGAATAATAGTCTACACCTCTGCCTCCCCATATAAATATCTACGTTGTATGGCTATGTTGCCGAGTAATCATTCTAAGTGGCGCCGTTTAAGTAACCAGCTTTTTTTATTCTAATGATAGAATTAAAATATTTAAATAATAAAATGTTATTTGAATGGAGTGAAATTGTTACAGTAGGCAGATAATTTTAAAGTAGATTCGTACACAGCACTGAGCACCAGGAAAACCTGGTTTCTGTGAGAAGGCGACGCCGGGCATATTCCGCAAGCGGTTCTTTATTTTTCCGGTATCATGTTCAGCCAACGCGGTCAACGTTCAACGTAAGAAACCTATATTTTTAATTCAGTGCTTTTTTCTAGAAAAAAGGTTCCGGAACTGAAAAATTATGGAAGGGCGTATCCCGAGAAAATCGAGGGCGTATCCCGAGAAAAAAACGGGGAATTGGGGAAGGGTTTTGGTGAAACACCCAAGAATATTTTTGACGTCACATTATATTAAACTAATTAAATTATTCTTTTATTTAAAGAAATAAATTATTATTAATAGCTGAAAAAAGGTGCCGTAACGCCGTTCCGGAGCGTTCCGGCAGAAAAAAAGCACTGTTTAATTTATGTACAACTTAATACTATACTTGATTGTAAATAGATATTTAGGAATTTATTAATATATTTTTATATTTGCGTTTGTGTATGTACATTATAACTTTTATATTTGTCCCCTAAAGTATAATGCTGAATGCGGAAAGAGAGGAAGGCTCTCTCTGTCATCTCCTTTAGTATGACCCATATGACCTATATAATGACCTATATAATGCTTCTGCGTATTGTACTTGAAAGAGGACAGAAAATGGCGAATGGCTATGAAATCAAATTGCAGGCCCTTATAAATAAAATATGACAAATATAAATATTGGTAAATACATAAAACTTTACCTATTTTTGCAGCGGGACGTCGCATAGCTAACCCTGCTTCCTGTGATATGATTGGAGGTCGCGAACCGTGGCAGTATAGTTAGCGGGGTTGCACGGGGGTCTCGTGCGACGGGCCACTCCTCAAGAGGCGAATAAATAACCTTTCGATTGGCCGGTGTCTCGACTTCAAACACCGAAGCTTGAGATATGACTCTCTTTCGTTTGCCGGACATCATTTTGTCCGTATTGACCAGCCACTGACCACAGCAGATAAGACATTGTTATCGACTACAGTAGAATATTTGCCCTTTAACGAATAGATCCATCTCTGCTTCATGGCTGCGCTGTTTGTTTAGGATTATGGTTTCTGAGTTTATATTGACCGGAGACGAAAGGTTATTTAAACATATCAGACTCAAATCTTTGAGAAATGAAAGCCGATTTTTATGAAAGACAAACACGACGCGATCTTAACTGTTATCGGAACACTTCAGTGGTTCACAGCCTTCACAGAGCACATGTAACGTAGCTCCATAGAAGCTTTGTCATGTTAGGGAAACAAATTTAACAGCATAAATTTTATTTGTCATGCAAAGCGACATATTAAGAATTTGTAGACCAGAGCGTGTATTCGTTCATTCCTGAATCATGTGTATTTTTGTAAGCAAATGCACGTATTCATGGGCGTCCGGAGGGGGAAGGGGGCATTTGCCCCCCTGGATTTTGACTAATCCCAGCCTGAAGGCAAAGAAGAAGAAGAAGTTTTTGGAAGTTGTCACGTTTCTGTGTTCATGAATAGCTAGCTATTCCATGCAAAAACGTCATTTTGCCCCCCCCTGGAAACATTTGTCCACTTAGAAATTTTTTTGCCCCCTCTTAGAAAGATTCCTGTGGACGCCCATGATTGTATTCAAACTGCCGTTTATTTATTCAGCTTCAGTCTATATGTATTTAGTTTAATTTGTATTTATATATGCATACACGTATGCTCACGGAGGTTAACAGAGGGTCGCCGTTCCACAGAGCCTTTGTATCCACATTGGGCGTCATCTTCAATTTGTCAACGTCTCTTTATGCAATTGTTCCATCATCTTCCATTGGCTGTATATCAATGCAGACAGTCCGACCTTCCGTCCGACCCTCTTCCGCGCCTTCTCTCTCCTCTTACCCCTTGCCCTTCACCTGCTTAGCAACCACTCGGCGTCGTGCTATATTCTTCCATCCGAGTTTTGATAACATCAACGAATAGCCTCGGTCCTGCCGCGTATAGCCGATCAGTGACTGCTCCGATTCATTTTCCCCACACTTTTGTAATGAGTTGTAAATCATAGCGTGCCTGTATGACATCTTTCATTCCAGAGATCCATTGCATTCATTGTTTCATTAAAATCTTACAATAAAAATTAGCCTTACATTTGCATTGGAGCGTAGATATGCTATTGTAAATTCCAGTTACATTCACAAGCATGCATGGTTTTATCGGTGGAAAAGGTGCTTCAAAAAGCGGTTGCATAGAAGTGCTGGATTAGATAAGCGTTGAATTGTTGTTATTATTATCTTTATTCCCCCAAGGTACAAATGATCCCTCGAGGACTTAAACACAACAGTTATTCAGTTATTATTATTAGTAGTATTATTATTATTCGTATCCGTAGCATCTGGAAATTTGTCCCTTAGTACGAAGGCACTTTCTATATATAGGCCTGCCACTACTCTTAGATCGATCATTTCCTGCGGCCCATCTTTCAGTTCTTGTCATTCCTCGTGCTGCTCCTGTCGCAGGCTGCAGCTCTCTTGAGACGCAAATTGAACTGGCGTAGATTTCCCATCATTCCACTGGACTCTGAATCCGATAGGGAATGCAATATTCCGCCGGGGATCGCTTTAATCATTGATCATGACATTTTTCATCGACGCCGATGATAGAAGATGGCGGAGGAAGAGAAGCAAAGTAGGAGGAAACGGTTGAGAATAGATGGGTAACACGCGTATTAACAGATTTCCCCACAAAATTTATTGGTCTCTCGTAATTTTTAGCATTTTTATCAGCGCCAATTGCATACGGATCTTCAAGGTCAAGGAGGTTGATTCCTGGACCTGCTTGAAGTCGGAACAATGAAGAAGAAGATGAACTCGTGTCGTTGGTTTGCTGACCGCAGAACCAACTGCTTCTAACGCGGAGCAACATAGTCATTAGGCTTCCGACCAGTGAGCTTCTACTGCTTCTAATCACAAACTGTTCCCTGCATAAATCGTACAGCAGTTCGAAACTCCTCTTCGAACTCTGCAATTCTTTAGCTTAGCAGAGACAACAGTTAGATAACTGCAGTTGGATAAACTGTGAGAATTGCAGTGTTTAAAGAGGAGTCTCTAAGCGATGTACGATCTATGCAGGGAACAACTGTTAGCATCGTTTGACAATTGGCTGTGTGTGTGCACCGTCACTGTCAGTCCACTTTTCCATTTAAATATATTGAAGCCATTTATTGAATCACAAACAACAGATAAAGGCTCAAACATATATGCAATGATGATACATTTACAAAAGTTCTCTGCTGTTGGTGTCAAAGGGGCAACTCTGGAGAGTTAAAGACTCGCTAAGTCCATAGACAACAACAATCCCTTTGTGTTATGAAGAAGCCAATTTGTGCTATAGGTGTTCAATTAAAAACAACTTCCAGTCATTGAGATCATCGATATCTCACAGTTTTTTCTTGGGTATCGTTTCAAGTCCAGCGGCAGAAATAGCCATTATGCAGCAGCAATATCTTGACAACAATATTTTCGAGGCCGAGTAGAGAAAAGCGTATATAGACATCGCGTCTGTGACTGATTGAATTGGCGCAGAAAGACCGTTCTGGTCCCCGGAGCCGATTGATATTCATGTCACAGTGAGACTCATAGCACGGCTTGAATCTCTTACCGCACGATCGCCGAATTTGCAGCCTAGCCGGCCATTACATCAGAGGATCTGTCAGCATTTAATTCATATGCGCTCCCAAAGAAATGTCCATACTGAGCTGCGCCTGCATACTGATGGGACCAGTTTAGGCTTCCTTCAGACCAGTAAACAAGCCGACGCGCGGGACGGAAGAGGAGCGCATAGATCTTCGACAACGCTACAGTAATACAGTCTATAGTGAATAGCAATCCGAGCGATAGTCGTCGATAATCTTCCATCGATTTATTTACTTATCGGCAGAACCCCGCATTCTTCTATTCATCTCCTTCGTTCTCTTACTCTTTTACTCCCTCCTTCTCTTCATCTTCCTCCTCCTCCTCCTCCTCGTCCTCCTCCTCCTCCTCCTCCTCTTGCTCTCTTTCTTCTTCATAATCATCGTCTTCGACTTCTTCGTCATCTTCTTCTTCGTCTTCTTTTTGCTGTCGTCTTCTTCCTACTCCTCTCTTCCTCCACCTCCTCTTACTTTTTTCATTTTCGACTTCCTCATTCTTGCTGCTATTCCTCTTCCTAAACCTCTAATTACTTTGTTTACTGTCCTCCTTTCTTCTTCTTCCTCCTCTTCCTCCTCATCCTCCAGCAGTGTGATCCAATAAATCGCTGGAATACGATGCATAAAACCTGCCGCAAAAACTGAACCAGCAAAGAGGCGTAGAGGTTTTTCTAGCGATGATTTATGAAATCTATTGCAGTGCACGCATCGTTTCTCGCAGTCAGTGGTGAAAATCTAACTTCTGCAGTTATGAAATGCTCTTGACCTCGAATTATCTTTATAGTGTCAGCATATATATATATATATATATATATATATATATATATATATATATATATACATATATATATATATATATATACATATATATATATATATTCTTTCACCGTTTATCTTTAAAGGTTCCATTTCGCGTCAAACGGTTGCTGAAAGCTCGGTTGTATGCAAACAACTGGAGCGTGCAAGTTTGATTCAGTCTTCCAAGAAACGATCGCTTGGTTAGGAACATTCGGGTTGTCTTCAATGCACAATTGCCTTGCGCTATTGATTTGTGCTTATCATATACTTTCAGTTGGTCCAAGAAACCGCCGCTGTTAAGCTTTCAATTCGAAACCATTCGCTATGCTGCCGACTGCTAGTGACTATGTTCACTCTTAATGCTTTGCTCATTGTTTTAATTGCGAGTTTGGATTTGACACTTGCTTATTAGGTACGATTCACAGTGCATCAGACTATACGGTGTAAAGATCAGTCGATGATCAGTTCTTACTTACTACCTGACTGAGTGGTGTCTGTTACGTTCAGTGTGTACTATGGCTATATATATAGGTAATCACAGCACCTGTGCCCACACTAGCCTTAATACGGCCCTGGTTACGTTCCATGACTTCACGCAAGCGTTTTCATCGACAATTATTTTCTGGTCGTACAAGCAAACGTCTCGTTGAAAATACGTTAGTTTCAATGTCTACGGTTAAACTGCAGGTCATGCTAAGAACAAATAATAATATGTTTGAAGAATTAGGGAAAATAGACGGTCATTATAGCCTGCGCTTTCGGGAGAACTCTGGAGTTTAGGTCCATTTTGGCAGGAGCGTAACTTTGGTCTAGAAAGTGGGGGGGGGTCTAAATTCGCATTGTTTCAGCTTCGCGGTTGTTCAATAATTATAATGCCATCGTTTGTATTACAGGCATAAAAATAATTATAGGCATGATGATGATGATGATGATGATGATGATGATGATGATGATGATGATGATGATGATGATGATGATGATGATGATGATGATGATGATGATGATGATGATGATGATGATGATGATGATGATGATGATGATGATGATGATGATGATGATGATGATGATGATGATGATGATGATGATAGCGACAAAAAATTCACCATTAATTCAGCAACTACCCAACCGTGTAAGCAAAAGCTACGGTAAGGTCTCCCTTGTTCGAGGGTTCCCCACAGTTTAATCAACTGAAATACAATGAGCGTACACAGTTAGCCTATAGTCTGACAATGTGCCTTCGAGTCTTTAGTTGAGTATTGTGTTACCATTATATATCTAATGGTATGCTATCGAGTCTTTAGTAAAGTATAATGTTATTGCATATCTAATGGTGTTAGATCGACTGCTTTTCATCAAATTGTAGGCCCTATTAGCCTACTACCCAGCCTACCCAGGTGGCCCTGGTAGCGGGGTCTACGACTCCTTTTGGGTCTTCTGCATGTGTAACCAGATTATGTTAATTGATTATAAGCATTACATGTTTTGTTTATCCTTGCAATGTTTCGTTACCGAACTAAGAGTACAATACAATTGCCACCGGTAGGAATAATACTGCATTGTGATTTCACAGAGAATGTGCATTATACCGCTAGGAAAAATATTGCATTGTGATTTAATAGGGGATATATTGCCTTAGCAACCTCTTCTAACCTCTTGGAATAATGCCATTGTGATTGCATAGAGGACGTGTTGCATTATGTTTCATATTTCCGTAGCAACCTCTTGTAATAATTGTATTATGATTTCATAGAGAACATGTTGCCGTAGCAACGATTGTCTAACCTCTGGGAATAATTGCATTGTGATTTCATAGAGGATACAAATATTATTGCCTTAGCAAACTCTTGTAATAATTGCGTTGTGATTTCATACAAGCTATATTTCCATAGCAGCATCTTGTAATAATCGCATTGTGATTTCATAAAGAGCATGTTGCCGTAGCAACTTCTTTTAACTTCTGGGAATAATAGCATTGCGATGACATTTTCACAGAGGATATATTGCAGTAGTAGCCTTTTGTAATAATTGCACTGTGATTTCATACAGAATATATGGGGCCTATTGTCATAGCAATCTCTTGTAATAGTCGAATTGTGATTTCATACGGGGGTATATTTCCGTAGCAATATCTTGTAATAATTGCATTTGATTTCACGGAGAATGTGCATGATATTGCCACCTGTAGTAAAAAATAATAACAATGGGAGTGATGATAATGGTGATCACACTAATGATAATGCTCGAATCTTGAGGGCTTCCTCAGATAAAATAATAATGGGCAAAAACAATTAGTATGAAAAGTAGGGGTACGGTACCCTCCTGTCTAAAATGTGCCCCCGTAAATTACGCCTATGCATTTTGGAAAACTATGCTACCAGTGAGACAGACAATATTACTGTAGGCCGAGACTAAAATGTTATGCTTTAATTTCTTATCAAAATTACATGTAGTGGTAGTAATAGTAGTAGTAGTAGTAGTAGTAGTAGTAGTAGCAGCAGCAGCAGTAGCAGCAGCAGCAGCAGCAGCAGGGGTAGTAGTAGTAATAATAATATTCGTGTTTATTGACAATCTCACTGACAAACCGCAGTAAGTTACGTTGAAACAATTAAAACATGACGGTACAACTATCAAAATCCTAATTAACACACGTCTTGGCAGCCTGTTAGGCGCCCGCTCATTTTACTGCTGCCTCCTAGGGAGTGGAAGGTTGAGTCGACCTAGAGGGACTTAGGAGTATGGAACCACGGCTTTTCGAAATCTAATGCTCTTCAGGCCAGAGTGTTACTAACATCTCGTCGATTAAGTCGTTAAGTCACTCGCTAACTCATTACGTCTGTCGCTTAGCGATTGACTCCGAGGACTAATTTTAGTATTACATATGGCGCCGATATGTGCAATACCGCTAGAGCTGTATATGTATATAATATACATATTATATATAGGCCGATCTTAGGGCTGTTGCTTATTAGAAAACAATCTCAGATATTTAACTTAAATTAATCGATTAGATTCGATTAATTTGGTACCTCTTAGGTAAAACGTGAAACCTGTGAAAACTTTAGTCGGTAGTTACTACTTTCATTCTACAAAAAACTTCAGTCATTCCACATGCTAAAATTAAAATTCCAGTCAATAAATTGATCTTAGCCATTCACGTAGGCAAAACCAGTGCAGTCTCATCCTCAGGAAACAGAGTGGTTTGTTCTTGAACAAAGCTGCTCACGTTGCTCACTATCATTCGTCTTTCATTCATCTGCAACAGTGCGTTGATCTGCCGGTGTCGCGTGACAGACTATCCGTCCTAAAACTATCCGGGGGGATGAATAAATTTATCCCCCCGGATGGAATCTACCGGTATAGAGTATCCGGGGGATAAACCATTTCTATCCCCCATCGTGTAAAATCATCCCCCGGGGGATAAAAATTCACAGGCATAAGGTATTATTGAAAATGCGTATAACTGATCATCTATTATTATTATTTTATTATTATTATCATCATCATCATCATCATCATCATCATCATCATCATCATCATCATCATCATCATCATCATCATTATTATTAGGGAACTTTTAAATAGCGTCCCTTCAAGGTGATCTACACAGGAGCGCTCCCAGTGCAACCACAGCTAAAGAGAGTAGTCTAATTTGGTAAGGAACAAGATAAAGTGAGTCATAGGAACCAGGCGGAGTGCAACAGGAAGACAAATCTATGCTGTTATTATCAAAATACAAAACGAGAAATAGGTAAAGCAAGTGACTCTAAGTGTTCTAAGTCTTCTAAGCAACATTTAGAACAAATCAAACCGAAGTTACAGTAAGAACAGCATTACCTTGTTGAAACATCAAGATATTTTCGCATTTCTGAAGGCTCACCGAAGTCAACATCCAGCGTGGCAAAGGGGGAAACAATCTCAAATGGATAGGCAGCTGTGTACAGCCCACACGAAGAGAAGTCTATTTGCTGCTGGCAGGGTGGACTTTAACATGTAGGTTCCTGATGTGGTTATGTGACTTGTGTAGAGCTGACGCGCAGTTGTCGGCCGAGATTTGCGGAGATACCAATCGACCGATATCAAGCGCGAGCTATAGGCCTACCATTTCACCTAATTAGCACCTTAGTCCCTTTCATGACACCGTCGTTTGTGATTGGCAACTGATTGCTGATATTTGTCATCCTTGTTTTAGACACATCCATCGCAACAAGCCCTTCACGCAACTAATAATGCAAATAGGCATTGTTTAATTGGCGTGAGATTACAACACTACAAAGAACACAAGAGTAATCGAAGTTGGTTCGTTGCCTCAACTGGCTTCACTGGCTTTGCTGGTTTACCTATTGATACGAATCGACCGATATCAAGCTCGAGCTACCAATTCACCTAATTAGCACCTTAGTCCCTTTTCATGACACTGTCGTTTATGACTGCTGATATTTTGTCTTCCTCGTTTTGCTAGTGTACCGATTGATACGAATCGACCGATATCAACGTCACAACTTGCCTAAGAGTAAATAGAGCAGGGAGTAGAGAAAGAGAGTAATGCGAGGATCATTGACTTCACTGGATTCTTTGCCCACACATGCCAACAATAAGTAGCATATGGCTCTGACCATGACCACGACTGATTAGTTCGAATCTATACTGATTTAAATCGCACAGTGTGTAATTATGTGGAAGGGGGATACTTTTTGATGGGGGATAATTTCATGCGACTCATGGGGGATACTTTCGCACGAGGGGGGATAGTTCCTCCCGTTCACATTTATCCGGCCGGATACTCCATTCTGCTAAGGGGATATACTTGTATGGGGGATACTCTATTTCGTGACACCGGCAACGGATGTTTGCGCTGAATGTGAGACGTCAGCGATGTGTCTGAACCAAGAGACGCGAATTGTTTATTGCAATGAATACAGTTAATTTTGTCGACAACCTCGACTTTCCCATCAGCATTTATCTTAGTGGAAAATGATCGCCTAATTTTCCACTCAAACGTTCTACATTATCATTGCTCGTCATATTGTTTAATCCGGAAAGGGCCTCTCGTTAGTATTAAATTAGTAAAACAAACCAAAATTAATTGATTAAAATTTTAACGATTAGGGCCTACATGATTTACACGATTAGTTAATCGAAAAAATCGGCAGCCCTGATATATGCAGTGGTTAAATTGCTCATCCAGAGGTGGTGGGTCCCTAAATATTGCAAATCCCAAAAACCAACGGCTTATCCTAAATTACAACAGGGACGTCATTTCAGCTTTTTCCCGGGGGGGGGCAAAAAAGAGGTTAAAAACATTTTCCGCACTGACACGCGAACATTTTTTTCACCTTTTTTGTCGTTTCTTTTTAAATGCTTAGTCTACATGTGCAAAGATGTAAGCCAATGCTGCAAATGAGTCTCTTGTTTTATCTTTTACCCCTCTCTTCTTCCTCCTTTTCTTTTATACATAATTTTTTAAATTTTTTTCCAAAAATCAGGGGGGCAAATGCCCTCCATGCCCCAAAAATGCCGTCCCTGAATTACAACATGCATGAAACACGACACATCACCAATAATTGAAAGCAAAAAGATGAACAATTAAGACCGAAACATAATATTACTTTACACAACATTTTACAGAATACTTAGGCTATGACCGACATGTCAATGCAATAACTTACAAAGCACATAATGAACAAATATCAAAAATTAATATGCAGACTACTTTCAAATTGAAGAGCCCAGTAAGTAAAGCAGTCTGACTATAGCCTTAGATCATAACAGATGTAAACCCAGTGAAAAGTTGAAAAGTAAGCAGGAGTTTCAATACTGTCATTCTGTCAATGCCACAATTATGCTGACTTAGAAACATTTCCATACTGCCCTGCATGCTTCTGTGGCTGTGGACGTTTTCGGTGCATTGCACTTGCATAAATCTGTTGCACGCTAACCATTATCTATCCCGCTAGGGGAGAAATTTGGTTCGAGGCTTCTGCTCCACTTGTGCCCCCCCTAACCAACTCAGCTATAATGAGTACACCGACAGTCCACTGTCGGTGGGAAGACGAGACGGCGACGGAGAAGACTGGCCAACCGCCCTCATTTGCCAAGGCTAAGAAAATGAAGGCGCTAACACTTCATATCCGTGGCTCTCTGATCAGGGCTAGATTAATAGCTTTATTTAAGGGACTGCAACAAAATCTGTTGCAGCATGACGATCCTTTGCAATCCATCCACGTACGATAATAGCTTTCTTTGCACGCTGGCCAACTTTCTTTTCGACATTATCTGCAGACTGCATGCGCGATAATTATAACTAATCAAATGACGTGCTATTCCAGATTTTCAAACGATTCCAGAAAATTTCCAGCTCAGACTTCCGAAATTCCGCAAACGAGTTATTAATGAAGCAAACTACTGTGTTATTGCTCGGATGTAGGCCCAAATCTACTTCTGCTGCCACAGCCTTGGGTTACTACCCTTCAGCAGCGATTATAAAACTGCAGGGGATTTAAGTAAACACAGAGGCCCAAGTAGTTTTCTATGATGCTAGTGAATATTGAACCGCACTGTGAGGCTGACGAATGCTAATCTGATCGTAGATGGTGGATCTCCCTATTGAGGTGGTGGGTCTCCATGTTGAGGTGATGGGTCTCCCGTTTTAGGTGGCGGATCTCATTATTTGGGTGGTGGGTCTCATAATGCAGGTGGCGGATCTCAAATCAGAGGTGCCGGATCTCAGATCCGGCGGGATCCGGCTGAATTTAACCACTGGATATATGTATTCTACTTTTACTTCCGCCTGTTTACAAAATTATTCTTTTATATCCTGCGGACAGCCTTACACTTCCTAAATACATATGATCGGTCTATTTTCGTCTGGAGTCCATATGGGCCTACATGTATTATTATATTGTGGCAAACTTCTATTCGCAAATGATGAGCTTCCTTCTGTTCTAACTTCCACAATACAGCAGAGAAGTCTCTTTCTCTTTAGCCTTTCCCTACCTGGCGTAACATCAGTGATGATCTTGTGCAACGACCAACAACAGAGGTTAAGCTAATTGGGATTTCTCAGTACTTTTCTCACGATGTGGAGAGGAAGAGTGTCGACAACGTACTTGTCAAGGTAGGTAATGAAAAATAAACCTTGCACACTTAACAATGCGGATTTAGCGGGGAGGGGTAATGGACTGAAGCCCATAAAGATATAGGATCAATGTATTTTTAACCCTTTTTCTCCACCATTGGCATCCCCGCTTGAAATCGAGAATTCGCCGTGTCACGTTACTAAATAACGGTTGCAAACATGTACAATTAATATCGCTGCTGAAGCAGTGTAACGTTTGTGCCTCTCTCCTCTTCATCTCACTTTTCCTAACTCTTTCTCTTCTACTCTGTGTCACGCACACACTCTGTCTGGATAAGTGTTCAAGGTCACTTCCTGCCAAGCTTCAGCAGAGTCCAGCAGACGGAACAATTCGATACAGTCTTTTACTGGCACAATAGTCATAATATTTAAGCGCCTTACTGCATGGCAGCTCGAGTCATCGAAGCTGGACAGTTGACGTGGAAAGACGCCGAACAAAAGTCCGTAACGGATAACTATTTCTTAGCACATAATTATGATCTTTAGATAAATACACTGGCATAGGGGGGGTCTATTCTTATCTCAGTTATTGTGGGCCAAAAATACTTTCAGCCGTCTGGGGTCTGGGTCCTCATACTCTAGAGGTGAATGGATTCTTTGGATGAAAAAACAGCTGAAGCTTACACACATCTACTCCATTCATTGTGAAATGTTTTTAAAAATATTCGAACTTTTATCAAACTACGACAACCCTGGCCCCAAAAGTATTTTCGGGTTCGAACCTGTTTGTCTTGAATAAATTTACGCCTACAATTTATGAGATAAAATATTAAACAACTAAAAATAAAACCTCCTCTACGTTCATTGTATTACATATATATGAGAGGCAGTTGAGTTTCGATTGTGCTTGAGAAGAGGCAAACGTGCCTCTCTTCATCTGAGGTCGACCCCGAAGATCTATTGGCTCATTTTTCCTTTCAACTGTCGACGGATATTGCCCTCATTCTTTCGACCAATCTGCCATCGTTCCCCATCAGCTGCAGTGGCTGCTGCTTCAGTTGCTTCGCCACTCATTTATCCTTCGGCTTCATGTGTGTGCCATCTGTATTGCTGCCGCCACGGATGCTCCTGCTGCTGCTGCTGCTGCTGCTACTGTGCGATCAATATATTTATCCAATCACTCTGAAAAGCGTTGCGTATATATGCGCAGTGTTCTAGGGGTGGGAGGGGGCGTTGTGTGTATTCCATGAATAGACAGATATTTACCTAGTCCGAAAGAGACAGCGCTGCAGAAAACGGGGTCGGCTAATATACTAATAAAGCACTAAAGTTAATTGCGTAAAGGAATTCCATATAATAGAGAAGCTTCGCCGGCAACTATGGATTTAGTTTATTTGTTGACCGCACAGGCAGTAGTGGCGCTTGCACTTACAAAGGCAGTCGATGAACCCGTGTAAAAGACAGACAAGCGTAGAACAGTGGAAGCGATTAGCAGTCTCCTCCGTCGTAATTCGCTGCAGCCTTTCTTCAACCGCTTTATTTCGGCCTCCGTGGCTGGCTGCAGCCGACGGCCTCGTCACGCTTCACTGGCGTCCGTCTGCCCACCGACTGTGATTTATCGAACATGCATTTATATGGCGCCAATTTCTAATCAACCTAAAAAGCATCGGCGCGTTCAGTGAATGCGACGATATGGTGCTTTGTGTGCACGGCAATTACCTTCCCTTAATAATCTTCGCGACACACAGTGCGTACCGCATTCAGGATACACCTTCGACAATTTAAAAAACGAAGACAAATGTTCCATTCATCTGTCCTATTATAATGATAGGCTGTTTCTACTGAAGACGCTGTTAGATTTAGTGGATTGTTAGATTGTGAATTGTGTTCTTAGGCCTAATGAATTCGATAAGGTAGTCGGTAAAGGTATACGAAGCAAAATGCGACAGCATTTCAACGACCGCACAAAGTCGTAGGTTGCCTGCAACAAATTCTGTTTAACTTCTTCCAGACATTGATTTCCACAACACTCGTTGCCATGCAGTGATTCCGTTGAATTTAACCTGAAATGTTGCGACCTTGTGCGAAAAAGTCACGTCAGACATTCGTCATGTTGCAGCAATGAGTCGTAAGTTCGTGTGCGTAGGTCCTACACGTTTGCCTTTGGCGACCATGGCATAGTCTCGAACCGAATCGGTCTCAATTGGTTTGTCAAACGTGTTCCTTCGCTCGAGACCAACAACTGCAGGAATGTTAAGGCAGAAATTCTTCAGAGCAATAGTCGTGGTATGGTCTGGATGATAGTACTGTATCAGCGGACACTGACATAGAACTTAATAGGAAGCTAGGATGGATTGGTTATTGAAAGTGACTCAGAAACAGATTGAATGTCTTCTGAAACAAGAAAACCTGTGCAATTGTAATGCTATATAAATATAACTTATTTTGCATCGTCTCGCTTAGCTGAAGAGAGTCCTTTAACATTGAATTGAGTTATACACTGTAAATAAACATCGGACATGTTTGTAGATTTGTTAATTATATTTTAAGAAAATTGGACAATTCACAGTCAAGAAACAAGAAAACCTGTGTCATGTCTTGCCCTGGTGTGTTGTCTTATGTTATGTTTTGTTATGTTATGTTATGCTATGCTATGCTATGCTATGCCATGTTATGTTATGTTATGTTTCACTATCGCTGTCCATTTTCAGATGGCGTCACGCCACTTTGGATCATTTGCTCGATCCAAGTTCAAAGAATTCCTTCCGTTTCATGATTTCTATTTTCGCCGATCTGAAATCTCTTTGGATTTGAAGCGACATGAGTCAGAGTGGTAGCCATCAGCACGTAACTCACCGTCTTCACGGAGGCCAGGTCCCATGTGCCACGGTTCGCTCAGTCCTCAATTCACTGTAGTTCTATCGCTTTGTCGCTCGTCCGGGAGTCATAGACACGGCATATAACGTCTCCATCTCATTTCCCTCGAAACTTTTAAACAACGGTCAGAAGGCGTACGAATATTGTCACGTTCGCCTTTAAATCCTTTGGCCGCATTTCCGATATCAAACGACTGCAGTCCTAAATTCCTATCCAATCCATAAACAGATTATTTTCCCGCCGACCAAAGTCACGCCATAAACAATGGCTTCCACGTTCTTCTTTCTCTCCTCTGTGGCGCACTTGATACAGGGAATCACTCGTGTCTGCGCCTGATTGATGCGATCAAACGCTGCGGGGTCACCACGACTGCCATCGATTAAAGCTGACGCTCCGACTATTCCTAGAAATATCAATTCCAATATAAAATGACGAGTGGATATGTCTATCCAATACACGCGTCTACAGTTGACCGTTTAAACGAAGCACGATGAAGTTCAGTCCACTCGGACGAATAATTATTTAGGCGCACTGCAGGTCTCGTAAATATGTTTAAAGACACCTTTGTGTAAAAAAGCACTGAACCTGCTTGATCAGTTGCCAGCGTTCAAACTCTACACGAAGATGGATGACAAAGGCAACTTCCGCACTCGTTGAACCAATTTTAACGTATACTTGATAATTCTAGCTCTAGAGTGATCTACTTACATGGCTCTAGAACAGTAAGGGATATATAGGGCATACATATCACTACTGGAAATGACATAGTGGTTGATTGCTGACGTGTTAGGCTTTGACCTCTGTGTCGGGGTCAGAGGTTTCAAATCAGCGATATTCTAAATGCGTGATTAGGCCCTAATTTACCTTTCCCGATGTTACCTTACTTTGTCTCCTTTTACCTCAAAATGTCATGGCAACTTCGATGTCCGCATCTGTGTTTCAGAGTTGTTTCTTGAGCTCTATTCGATTTTAGAGCTCTTCCAAACAGTGCTGACCATCCAATGCTACTACATGTATGCTTGTTGTTCCGCCTCTGCTACCAATAACTGGCCTTATTACCGGGTAAACTTCTCAATTATTGGAGCACAAGTATACTTTCTCATTCTCCAATTCGTTTGCTCACTCCGACCTTTTCGGAGCGCAAAGCCAAGCTTCTTCTTCAGCACTATTACGTTTGTTAATGCTCTCATCATCATCATCATCATCATCATCATCAGCAGCAGCAGCAGCAGCAGCAGTAGTAGTTGTACCAGCATCAGCAGCATCCTTATTTGGCATTCGCTATTCATGCATGCATGCCATTCACAGTCTGTTTTCAGCTAATATTATAAGCTGTAATTGGTTACTATCTGCTCAGATAAAAGAGAGAGGGATGGGGATAGAGTAATGGTAACACTCATGGCCAGGAGAGCAGCAGGAGAGCAGCAGTACGCGGTTCAATTACCGCAACCCCTCGGGCGGGCGCCTTGCATGGCTGCCATAACGTGTGTTTAGTTAAGATATTGATAATTGTACTGTCATGTCTCAGTGTAATCTTATTGCGTTTGTCGGTTTGAATTAATAAAGAAAAAAATATTATTATTATCATTATTATTATTATTATTATTATTATTATTATTATTATTATTATTATTATTATTATTATTATTATTATTATTATTATTATTATTATTTGAGTCTCGAAGGCAATAGGAGACTTATAATAGAATCAGATAGGAAGTTTGTACTTTTTGTATGCAGTCCGGGGCTTGATATAGCGCATTTACTCCTAAATGCGTTAATCAAGAGTCTCAATATATAGGCCCTATATACACACGCAGTTGCTCTGTGACTACATGTACACTGGTTGCAACTGTAAAATAAGTTGAATGTGAAATGACCCGACGTTCTCAGTTAATCTAAACTGGAGATGAGTGTGCTTCCTGTATTGTTCCGGGGGTCAGCCTGTACAACAACCTCGATAAACCCAGAAAGCGTGATCGCTCAGCAAGTGCATTAAAATCAAATGCGACCAGAGCTTTCCATGTGATGGCCAATAACTGGTTCCGTCTTATCCACGCTTCACTGACTCCGCATTAGTCATTAAGTCAAGCGCATTAATTGCCCGTCGTTTCATGGGGCCGTCCATCTGCAGGGCTTAACTCTCTGACGACAAATTTACACCGGAGGCCTTTAGCAACCCAGCGAGCTACCATGGCAACGATTGGCTTCGAAGATTACTGCTCTAGCTTTATATTTTATATTTTAAACCCGAATCTCCATCGAGCATTATATCGTCTGAAAACAGTGACGTCGATACGACCACAACATCGACGGGAAACATCCTCATGATGCCTGTCTTAGCTTTTCCCTTTATAAACCTTAGTCATATATTCAGGATATATATATATATATATATATGATTGCATTTAATGGATAACACATATGAATGTATTGTATTTATGTATGTACATGTAGGTGTGCGCATGTCTGGTCACTGGCCATTTGGGTTGTTATTCAACTTCTATGTAATTTGCAGGATTATTTTATTTAAGTGCAGAATTTACTAAGTAATTTCAAACATGTTTTAGTTTTCTGTTGCAGTGTTGCTAGCTAGATTTGCGTACCGGACCTATTCTTCGTCTTTGTTGCGGATTTTGTACTGTTTTACGGTACTATTATCGCAATGGGTTTCGCTGTCTTCGACATCTTTCACACTGAGATTCTCTCCGTAGAATTTCTTTTTTTTTGTCCTTCTGTATGAATGACTCTTTATGAAATACGCAGTTCGATTGCACACGATTGTTCAGCTACACTGATGATTATGAAATAGCTCCGTTATTGCGACAACTGCAAGAACTCCTATTCTAAACTTCTCAAGATGAACGCATAGTGTCTACTTAGCACTATAGACATGACAGTCTATATATACAGAATGCCCAGTCTAAGCTTCATGGTCACTGCATCATTCAGACTGACTGACTCACTCACCACTGACACTCTGCTGACTGACCCCTTACTGACTCTACTTCTATCTTACTTATCCTAGGTTATTCGGAGGTCCGTATATAAAGGTATAGCGTGACTGGTTCGTCGAGATGTAGGACCTCTACCTCGGATATCTAGATTGACATTAGCTATAGGCTACTGGAAGGTGTGTTCTTAGTCTTACCTTACCTAATTATACTGACCAATGGAAAACTCATACCAACGTGGATGGATTACCTTTCCAGCCGCTTCTGGAACGTACATGTGTGGTTCTTCTATTATTCTGAAATTATCTTCTGTCGAGTGATCTGAAATTCTCGTTATAGATTATCTTTGAAGACTGGGCTGCCTAGAAGTGGGCCATGTGGATTCAGCAATCCATCACTGTGTGCTGCGAGTTCTATCACCTGTCGTCGATACATGCTATCGACGCAGCTTCTTGGTCCAGTGGCTCTGAACATGATGCTATCAGTCAACTGGAAATCCGTAGACCTATGTGCGTGGGGCCGTCACTTGTGACTATTGTTAGTTGTTTGAGGATTGTTTGCTTAGTGGTGAGATTCTAGTTCTAAGTGACATTTGACATTATAAATGCACACGTTTCTCTATAGCTAGGGTGTGGTCTTGACCCCGCTCATTTTTCAGGTGAGATCCTTCACCACCGCTACCCGTGTGAATGGGTGATACCTATATGAGGCCCATCTATGGTCCCATGATAGCCCAAGATTTAAATATCTGATATAAACCATCAATGGTTTGTGAACGGGCATCCTCACGCACAGAAGCACATGTACGTGCGCTGCAACCAATGTATTTAACTAAATTGTAATGATTCCAAGTATTATATTATGATTTACCTGACACACGGGTAAATTATTAGCATTTGTTCTATGTGTTATAATTAAAGTTTAGTTGTACTGATATTTTCATATATTATTCAGTCGTCATCGAAAACTTGCACATTGTTTACCGGCGATGTTGCTATAGAGTGACCTTCCAGACATCGTTTTTCTTCTTGTTAAGAAGACGTATACTTTTAGATCAATAAGTAAACGAATTACTGAATGGACGAATCAACGAACGAAATGTAATATTATTGATTGCTAGCAGTGGCGGCGATCTTGTTTGAGAGGTGGGGGGGACATTTGGGAACTGATGTGGTCAAACAAGAGTTTTGAACTGATCTGGTCAAAAAAGAGGCCGAAAAAATTTTTCGCGATCACGCGCGAAAAATTTTATAACCCGAGTACGAAAAAATGTGATGACCTTTTTTGGTGTTTCTTCAAAATTTGGAGGGGTCCGATGTATGGCGTGTCCCCTCCCACTGTTAAAGGTGGGGGGGTCTTGTCCCCCTCAAACCCTCGGGATCGCCGCCCATGATTGCTAGTTAGTATACACAATAGAACGATTTAATTCAACGTAGTCTAGTACAATGGATGTACGAAAGAACGAACGAGATCGAGGTGGGCGATTGAGCAAGTGAACTAGTGAGTAAGGACGTGAGGGAGCGAGTCAATCTGTCAAGCAGTCTTTTTATTCCTCGAATTCCTCCTCAGTGCTGCTGCGTGTTCTTTTGTTTTCTTCACAGAATTTCTCATTTCAGCAATGAACATGTTTTAAACTTGGCGCACAATTCATTTTGGTCTTAGTTTTCCTGTTCAAACCTGAGCAGATTACATAGATCACATACATAGGTTTACGTTAAAATCCGCGAACGAATATCCGCGCCGTTAAAAACCGCGTCGTTAAAATCCGCGCAATTAAAATCCGCGAGTAGTTATTCACCGCGCGTGATTATCCGCGCGGTCTTTATTTTTTCACACGATAAAGTCAATTTCATAGACGTTTATGAAGTCAATCTTATAGATGTTTATATATTCAATCTTTGAGATGTTTATAAAGTGAATATGTTAGATCTTTATAACGTTCTAGACTCTAGAGCGAGTTCATTATGTTTCTAAAAACTGATGTTTATAATTTCTTTACGAAAAGTAAATCCGTTAACTACAAACAGATTCCAGCCCTTGGTAGGCCTACTTTTAACAAATTCTATCGGCATTTTCTAGACTGTCGAGACTGAAATTCTCTTACTGAACAATCTTTAGCCAAACGTTATGCGTTTAGGCCTATATAGGTTGGTCGGTTCAGTTGTAGGCCTACTTGGCCCAATTCTACATTATACAATTCTTACTTGAATTGATCTTTCAAAAGGAGTGGGTTTCGCACTTATTACTTTTTAATTAGTAGTTGAAAGGAATTGTCTTCAGCTGCGAAACTTTCCAAGACAAGGAACTTCACCTCATTTTGCAATGAATCACCTTGGCTTCTGTTAATTGCAAATATTGATCTTTCCAGTCTTAAAAAGTTTTGCAGCTGTTCAAAAGAAGTTGGTTTCGCACTTATTGCCTTTAAATGATTAGAAACTTCAAATAATTCTGTTATGAACAGTGTTGGCATCTTTGAAGTGCCTATTTTTGTTTTAGTGTTATTGACATTTACTATGGCTCATGGAATCATGGCTCACAATCGCGCGGATATGATCACGCGCGGTAAATAACTACTCGCGGATTTTAATTGCGCGGATTTTAACGACGCGGTTTTTAACGACGCGGATATTCGTTCGCGGATTTTAACGTGTACCCATTAGACCTGGGAGTCGACCCCAATAAATCGACTTGGGTCGACTTGGTCATCCCAAGTCGAGTCGAGTCGTTTCTGCTTACCGCAACTGACCCCAAGTCGAATTTGAACCAGAAAAGTGACTTCAAGTTGTTTTTTACGCAAGTCGACTTAAGCCGACTTGAGACACAAACAAATCTAAATTTATCACGTCGTCACACTAATGATCGTGAGGCACTAAGGGCAGAGCAGCATTTAAGCAGTTTTGTTGTGTTTTGGCAAAAATGAATGAAGCTTAGGCCCACCAGTTCTAACTTCTACCGCGTACATAGGCTGCGATATTATTTTGTATTATCGACGCCGGATGGGCTAGTTACTTATCGATTTCTTTTTTAGCGGCGCGTGCCTATTTTTATATAATTTGTAATTCTATGTTTAAACGTCACACGTACGTTTCATAAAAAAATGACGAATCGAAAAATTAATAAAAATGTTAGCACGTCTGCCTTATGAAGAGCTGAACGCGCGCAAATCATTGAACTTATAGTCGTCAGCGAATTCGACGCAAAGAAAGCTGTTTCTCGTAGGCTACTAATAAATCGATCGTTTGGCGTTACTTTGGTGCACTGCATAAGTCGTCTGCTCACGGAAAAACTGTTATATTGGACAGTGATCGACTTTATTGTCGGTGAGCATAGTAGTACTGTAGGATGATAGGCCTACGCATGCATTGGTGAGTAACGGAATGACGTTAGTGGTCAAATAATTATGACAACAAAATAAAAATGTATCATCAGGCCTATAACACGCCATTCAGTGCAATCAGTTTCTTATGAAATCATTAGTGGGCCTTATGTGACATGATATGAAGTAATTTTTTGGGTAAAATAATGAAAAATTCGCCATTTTTTTTATACATTTCCGTACCGTACCGTCCCCGTCTTGGGACGCTTAATTGGCACTAACGAGTTAAGGGGTACAAAATAATGTTGTGTAGGCCTAACCTGATGGCGGTGATGGGCAATAGTCAACTAAAAAGTTGCTAACTTTAAGTTAAACTTAAATTTTTTAGTTAAAAATTGATTTAACTAGAAAAAATATTTTAGTTAACTAATATTTTTAGTTGCTAGCTACAAAGTTTAACTAACAAAATCAGCAACTACGAACTATTTTCCTGAATGAACACTGTCAACAATTCAGCCGTACGTAATCGTTATTACCATGTCAGAAGTCGACTTTAAGTCGAAAGTTGGTTGTTTTTCTGCCAAGTCGGATCAAGTCGTTTTGGCTCCAAGTCGTCGACTTCAAGTCGACTTCAAGTCATTTTAGGGTCAAGTGGGGTCAGATTGGCTGACCAAAGTCACTCCCAGGTCTAGTACCCATACATCGCATATACATACATAGCAAATGTGCATATATATATATATATGTAAATATATGTATGTATATATATACATGTATGCTGAATTTGTAATATGAAAATCTAACATTTGTCTGCCTTAGGAAGTGCTGACAAACTGAACTGTTTTCATAATCAAATGCTTGATTGCACGAAATCCGACCAGAACAGAAAGAGGAGAGAGAGGCGAGACAGAGGCGAGAGAGTGAAAGAGAGATAGATAGATCGAGATAGAGACAGACAGAGAGAGAGAGATACAGAGAGGACGATGTGAAAGAATAGGAGGAGATTAATAAGGGAAATCTGGGTAGAAATGCATCTCCTGCCATCTATCGGTCGGTCGAGGCATAGAAGCGATGATGAGGATGACGGCGATCGGCCGAGGAAGGGGAGGAAGAGGAGGAGGACGAGGAGGAGGACGAGGAGGAGGAGGTGGAGGAGGAGGAGAGGAGGAGGAGGTAGAGGAGAAGGAGGAGGAGGAGGTGTTGGTGAAAGGAGATTGCGGCGATTTGTTGCAATGATCGATCGACTGTAATGAACTCTCGATCGCTTTCTCTGTCTCTATCGTTTTCATATCAATCTCTACAAACTTCTTTCAGATTGTATCAAATTCTATCTATCTATCTATCTATCTATCTATCTATCTATCTATCTATCTATCTATCTATCTATCTATCTATCTATCTATCTATCTATCTATCTATCTATCTATCTATCTATCTATCTATCTATCTATCTATCTATCTATCTATCTATCTATCCATCCATCCATCTATCCATCCTTCCATCTATCTATCTATCTATCTATCTATCTATCTATCTATCTATCTATCTATCTATCTATCTATCTATCTATCTATCTATCTATCTATCTATCTATTTATCTATCTATCTATCTATCTATCTATCTATCTATCTATCTATCTATCTATCTATCTATCTATCTATCTATCTATCTCTCTATCTATCTATCTATCTATCTATCTATCTATCTATCTATCTATCTATCTATCTATCTATCTATCTATCTATCTATCTATCCATCCATCCATCCATCCATCTATCCATTTATCCATCTATCTATAATCTACATATCTGTATATGTATCTATCTATCTATCTATCTATCTATCTATCTATCTATCTATCTATCTATCTATCTATCTATCTATCTATCTATCTATCTATCTATCTATCTATCTATCTATCTATCTATCTATCTATCTATCTATCTATCTATCTATCTATCTATCTATCTATCTATCTATCTATCTATCTATCTATCTATCTATCTATCTATCTATCTATCTATCTATCTATCTATCTATCTATCTATCTATCTATCTATCTATCTATCTATCTATCTATCTATCTATCTATCTATCTATCCACCCATCAAACCATCCATCCTTCTATCTATCCATCAAGTTCTTAAAGATTTTATGAATAAGTAGTGTGGCTAATCTGTCTGCGCCATCATCGCAAGTAAATCAGTCTATTAAAGATATTGCAACACTCCAGAAGAGTTTGCGCGATTTGAGATATTGCAATACTTCAGCTTAAGAGGTTTTCCATTAGACAATAACGTTGCAACACTTCAAGGGTGAATTCGTTGTCTTCCAGAAGACCTGAGAAACCGCGCCTGATGGGCATATGTTAATATATCAGGTCGAATATAACAAATATAATAGATTGATGGATTGATAGATTGAAACCTCTGCCACACAACGGAGAAATAGACTCGGACCACAATTCCGACCAAAGCAGGAAACCGTACCATGGGCGACTTAGCGTAAAGTCATTGAGCAAATAAACGCGGCCGAATGAGACTGCTATGAGAAGGAAAGATAAAGATGGATAGACCAATGCTAACACAGCTATTGAGACGGGCATACTGATGCAGTAGATTGAGTAGGAAAGAGACGTCTAGAGGCAGAAACACAACCTTCAGTCATCTTGAACGGTACGAACACACAGGTATTTGGGTACGTCTACATAATGGAATAGGACCGAGGATGATATATTAGGTAGGCCTACTAAGCCTAGGTCTTTGAATGAGTGGAATGAGAATAAGAATAGGTTTCCAGGAATGAGAATAGGTTTCAGCGATGATAATAGATCGTAAAAAGAAGATAGGTGTAAGGATCAGAATGAGTCTAAGACGAGGATAGGCTTCAGGAAATAGAATAGGTTTCTGAGGAGGATAGGTTTGAGGATTGTGGACGGATGCGCAAATGAATAATTGGAAAGCAATTACTGGAAGAAAAAAACAACCGTAGAATAGGTCTATAGCGCATCTATAGAAAGCTATGATATCCCATCTTTTGTCCGATTCCCTATTAATCGCGAAACAATTTACGACACAATAATTGCAACTTTCCAATAGTCCTTTCGTGCATTGACAGTAATCAGAGTCTTAGTCATTTGCTTTTCGATTTATTATCGCTATATTTGGTTCATTCTGTCCAGAAAAATAACACAATAAGGAGTCGCTGAAATAATACAATTCGGGCGACTAGCAGGCACAGCTATAAAGCGTTATAGAGTATATAGGACATAGCAAGAGACTTCGCATAATGTTCGGCTGAGGCTGGTAACATTTCCAAGGCAGCCTGTCTACATAGAATAACGATTTGCCACTCGACAAATGGAGACCATTATTATCTGCTGGCGTTGGTTCAAACTGACCAACCCTCGCTCAGTCTCAACTGTTGCAACTGTAAAACCTTATGAAGCCATCTCAGACTCTCTCGAAACGGAGCTCTTACTTCATAGCATAGTACAGGCAACCGGATGGATGGTTTGTTTCAAGCAGAGGGTCTAAATACGAGGAATGATACACAATGCATCATTGAAGGGGAAACACAAATGTGGAGGCAACATTTAGAAAAGAAATGTTGTAGTTGTGCAAAAAACCGTTCAATAATTATTATTATTGCAGCATTGCATTTGCTATAGTAATGATATATGAGGATGATACAAGGCATGCTACATACTATACGTAATTACAAATTACCAGTTTGACGCATCTTTTAAAAGCTGTTTGACGCATCTTTTAAAAGCTTATGGCTCTAGGCTACTTATGGCTGTAGGAACGGGCAAAACTAAGTTTCAAATAGCTAAAAGTAGGCCCTAGCTGTTTTTTTTTCAAAGGTAGGTGTAGCTAATAAACTACATTTCCATTTGTAGCTTACTTTCTCCTAACTACTTTTTAGCAAGAGAGTTTTACACTTACCAAGTTAGCAATACAGACTTAGCAATGCGCAATACAGACTTATAATTAGCAATATGTCATACAGACACAGTGACAATGATATGTTTATTCGACTCATTGTTTTGAAGTGTTTCCTTGTTGGATTATCATTTGATTAAATAGTTTCGATGTTTAAGTCATCGTAATAGCTGCCCTGTCTGTCTCCACCTTGCTGGATATAAATACGAACTATAACTTTATATATAGATGCATATGAAAGTAGATTTATCTCGACATTTATTCAGTGTCTCTGATAATAATCAATAGACGGTCGATTTAAAGACTTTAAGTTCCTTTCCATCCATCGTTCGTTATTCGTGCAATCAGTAATGAAGATTTCCTTCACCGATGAAATATCTATCTAAAATCAGTGCGAAATGAATCTGCACGAAATCCGCAGTGTCCACAAGGGAGCTCTTGGTTACAATAGAACTGTCGTTGCAATGCGGTGGAGTAGGATGGGCATAAGCATTCCGCGTGTAGCACTGCCCCGCAGCCACAGCACGGACTGATGGACGGACCGACGGACGGAGGGTCTGAGGTTTCTCCTGCGGTCGAGACCCTAGCACTGTGGCGTAAATCGCCAGAGTTCTATTCATCATCTCTGGACGACGGTCCGTAGTATACGCTCCTCCTGAACCTCAATTCCACTCGACCAACGAAATGCCCTTTTGCCCCCTCCCCATACCTGCCTGAATCACTCTTCTATCGTTCCTCACACCCCTCTGTCCTCCGGCTATCCTTCCGTCATCCCATCATTTATCCATTCCTCCCTTTCCGCATCCGTCAAGTCTGCGAACGTGCTTGGCGGCCGCTGCCTCCGGCTGTGATGGGTCCGTCGGTTGGTCTGTCGATTGGTCTGTGAAGCGGTCCATCGTTGGTCTGGGCTTTAGAGTTTCCTAACACCAAATGCAAATCATAACGAACAACGCGCAGATGTTTAAATCATCTTCTAACCGACGACTACGAAAGGCTGCTCGTCTATCCGTTCATTTACCACTCTGTCCGTCTGAGTCCGTCTATCTGTCGGTCTGTGTCTGTCTGTCGGTCTGTGTCTGTCTGTCGGTCTGTGTCTGTCTGTCGGTCGGTCTTTATGTGTATCTGTCTGTCTGTCCGTCGGTCGGTCAGTCCTCCAACTCTTTTTTACTCTACACTTATTCCGAGGGATGCCGGTGTATTATAAAAACGCACCTTGGTACCTCACTTTCCATCCTCCGTCCCTCCGCCCCTCTCATCCTCCTTCCGTCTCTCCGTCACTCTCATCCTCCCTCCGTCATTTCCATCCTTCCTCCGTCCCTCACACACTCTATTTTATCTCTGAAAAAGAAACACTCTTTGGACTATTCTTCCGATAGACATGATGCAAACAAAAGAGAAAATCACCAGAAAAACGATTTTTCCACAAACGTCTGCGCATCACACAGTTCGTTGACACTTTTGACTCTGCGAATTAAGGCCAGATTTAATCAACAAAGCTTTTAAGGCGTTAATGAAATACTGAAATAGTCATCAGTCTGTTTATATCCATTATATAATCAATATGTCCATCGATGCATTTGATTGTATGTGGAATGGTTGTGTTCAATTGAGAGAGCTTACGACAGTTCAGTTCAAATAGCCAAGAGGCAAATGCGATCTGGAAATCTACGTTAGAAAGATTTTATGCAAATTGTGAATGGTACCTGGATTTCTCACCGAGTTGATTAACATTCTTTATGGCAATATCGCCTCACTTACGACAATAGAGTGCACAGAATGTCGATATATTCAAATTTTCTAGGAACCATATGTCCCATTCCTCACAGGCATTTCTCATCTATACATAGTTATAGCAGTGCCGTCTTAAGACATGGGCACGCTGGGCAGTAGCCATGGGTCCCACGATTCTAGGGGGCCCCAAATTAAAAAGACCAAAAAAATTAATGTTATAGTGTTTAAAAGTTTGTGTTGATTAAGCCTCGCCTTACAGTAAGCCTATGTTGCTTTAAACATTCACTGTGTAACAAAATGAATGTTTAAAGTACCAATAAATCTATAGGTTTAATTTTATTGACCGTCTAAATTTGTATGCCCGTGTGTGGGCATGGACAATGCGTTGCTTTGCCCAGGGCCTACAATTGGCATTGCAAACGCACAAAGAATGCTGTTAAGACGGCACTGAGTTATAGGAACGTTTAATGTTGCATAGGATGTTGTTTGTGGATATGGCCTTCGAGGCTAGGACTGAGGTGCAAGTGACGTGGTATAAGAACCAATACAAAACTCCTATTATAAGTGAAATATTGCAGACCACGCTAACTGCATGTGCAATGTCGCCAGATAATTTATGTCCTGGTCAAATGCTCCGGTCATCGAGGGATATTTGTCCACGATAACTGTGCATTTTCACCACATGATATATATGCCTGAATAATGCTTTATCGACGCGTACATCATAGGTTTTGGCGCTCATAAATGTCTTCGCATGCTTGTTAGTACGTTCTTTATACGTCAGCCAATTCATGCATGCATCTGTCTTCTATCCATCCCTCCATTTCCTCCCTTCCACCCCTCCAGTTCAGTGGTAGATGAAGAGGAAACGGTGTACGAGATATGTCACCGATAAATCAGGTGCAAGCGACGACGTTCGGCAGAATTTCTTCCGTGGTGGTTCAGTCTTTTATAGTTGGAATAAAGAAGGGCGCCGACCGTTATATGATGCCTTGTCATCGTACAGCTGCTGCTGCTGCTGCTGCCGCTGATCCTGGCGCTTTGGCTGCTGAGGCAGCTGATGGCGAGGCGTCTGTCTCACCAGCAACTGAGTCGGCCTTATTCGAGTAACGGAGCGTGAAATTGAATGGCCGTCCGTCTGCCACTGAGCTTCATTCGCACGGTGACGATGACGACGACGACGACGACGACGATGACGACGACGGAGACCAATATTGGTGCCACACATAACAACTGACGGATTGAGTTTCGTGTTCTCTCGGATTCGTAGCGATTAGATCCGGTGCAGTTAAATTTACTGCTCAGTTTTAGACTATTGCCTTCTCATCCTCTCCTAGTCCTCCTAGTCTTCCTCCTCCTACTCGTCCCTCTAGTCCTCCGGTCTTCTCATCTTTCTCCTACTCAATTACATTGCCTGTTTCCACCAATCTTCCTATTTCACGCTCCATCCGTGTGTTTGGCTCTTTGAACGCTGGCTCTAATCCACCATTGTTTAATCTAGGGACTTCTGGGGGGAAGGGAGGGATTCCTCCCAGGATTTATGTTTCCCCAGAGATATATAAAAATAAAATAATAGTTTTTAGTTGTTGTTGACATTATAATATTATATGAACTGTTATAATATATAATGATATTATTTACTATTATATGATACAATGATATTATTTACTATTATAATATATATACTTTGATATTATAATGAGTATAATGATGACTATAATCTACTGTTAATATAATATTTGTACAAATATTTGTACAACTAACTGGCTTCTCTCCAGTGTTATCTTTCAAATTTCAAAATATCAAATTTCAAAATGTTTTGTTCCTGGAACATTTAGTAAAACGAAATCATTACTATATGGCTTCCCAATTCGTTAGTTGGATCCTTCTTGCTTTGTTTGTGTACCATTTGTAAACTATTTCTACCAATTGTGTCCTGGTCAGCAATGCAGGACATTCTTGAGCAATAAGGATAAGCTGTTCAACTCTTATCAGCACTGAAATAATATATAGAGCAATTTTGTTAAGATGACAGCTTAAAATGCTATAGGCTACATTACAATGTCGAAATTTTAAAAAATAAATAAAAAGGGAAGGGCACATTTCCTCCACAAACCCTCCCCCTGCTCGGCGCTGCGCGCCTCGGCGATCATCCTTCGGACCCTCGTTTGTCCCCCCCCCCCACAAATCTTGATTCCGTCAGAAGAGGGGGGGCTAGATTAAACACTGCTAATCCACGTATTTGTGCAGAGATATTTGTCCAAATCTACTGGATTTCTGTTAGTTTTTTGGACTGGCTGGCTTGTCTGGAATTTGTATGTGTCTAGGACGTGAGCATAAATTCGAGGCGGACTGAGTGGCCGAGACCCGACGACGACAGCCCACGGTCCCCTCTCCAGTTCACGTCCGACGATGGTCGACGATGAACGAGGATGTTGCATTGAAATTGCTGCATTTAACCAGTCTGAACCGGTTATGCGATGCCCTTCGTCCCAACGGAATGCAACGACGGCGGCGGTGACGGATTAAATCAAGTGTATTCAGACGAACGAAGCAATGGACAGACATACACATACAGAGACGCATGCAGACAGACACGCAGACAGACACCCACACACAGATAGTGCAGAGAAACGGAGATGGGGGAGAGACAGGCAGAGATTGCAAAGGCAAACAGATACAGAGCGAGGGATAGAGTGAAGGCGAAGCACTGACAGACCGAGAGAAACAGAGAAATCGTAGCAAGCAGAGAGAGAGACAGAAAGACAGACAGACAGACAGACAGAGAGAGACAGAGAGACAGAAGACATATATCCGCATGCGTCTGTATTTGACCTCAACCCTTTCCGAGAAACACAGGAATATGACGCTGTGAACTACATAGACTGCTGCTGCTGCTGCTGCTACTGCGTTGATGGTGTCGGTGCCGGGCTGAGATGCAGGACCAGGTCATGAAACTACGCTACATCTTGGAGCCCTTCACCCGCAACGACTTAGGTCGAAAGGCCGCGGCATAAACAGCGCGAATCGTAGCGATCGAGGCAAAACAATGCAGTCTTCGTATTATATGAACAGAGCTGCGGCCAATGCAGCGACCAAGCATCGACGCTGCAACCGTTGGCCGGTCACCGAGGCCTCCCAGCTCAGGATAAATCGTCGGAGATCAGAAGCGGCAGCTCCGGAATGTTCCATGTTATTTAATTAAATCTTCCGGAGATCTCTCGATGGCGTCTCATTATTCAGCTGAGCCGTCAAGGTTAAGCGCCTCCGTTGCAACCCGACTTGCTCCTGTTCTTTATTGCACCATCCGAGACGTGGAACGAGGGAAGCAAGCGGAAAAGAAGCAGAGAGACGGAGGAAAAGGGAATCTGGAGAACGAGAGAGATATATGCAACTGCAATATGCGTACATGCGTGTATATGGACATCTGAATGGCTCCGCAGAGGCCACACGAATTCCGTGCTTTATGTATGAACAGCTCATGTGTATCGATGCTGCGTTTGTGTCTTTGTATGTATGTATGTTTGTGTCTATGTATGTGTGTATGTTTGCATGTATGTGTATGTATGTATGAATGTATGTTTGTGCATATGTATGTATGTATGTATGTATGTATGTATCATTTATGAAGGTCCCAGTAACGCATAGTTGACTACAACTGAATACTCGAAATTCTTTCTATCAAAGTCATGCTGAGGTCTGTTGTAGCCCACTTATCCTCATCTCTGGCTCTAGATATTTAGTCTAGAATCAATCATGCAAAACGGTACGGTTAATTTGCAAGATTATCACAGAGATTATCAGTTTATCTTTGTTGCTCGTATGCGCACAGCATAACATTGTAGCAAATTCTGAGTCAATGTAGGCCCGCAGTTCTTTCTGTCAAATCCTATCTGTTGCGATTACAATTCTACGATGATTGATCACGCGAGAGTTCATTATCCTGGAATAATAGTGTTTGATTTAAGTGATAAGTTATTAAACGATGAAAAACGACAGTGGCAGCACATCGGCCATTATTACTGATTGATCCAAGCATTAGGAAGACAGTTAATTTAAGCAGATTATAGCATATAGGCCTACTTTGCAACTGTAATTGTATCGTGTAATAACAGATAATTATATAGCGCATCTTCAAGAGAGACTCATTAGAGGCGCTCTCCATCTATAACGATCAATTCAAATCCTCCAGATATATGCTGTACGTTTCAACCAATAGCTCAGTGAACAGCCTAATTTGTTAAAGTTTTGGCTTATAAATAAATTAGATGAGTTACTATAGGCGAGTAACTGTTGTTTCTGCTAGTATGACTACTCTTATGTATGCTGCAGTGGCACCGGAAGTTGTTGTTTCCATTGACTGAATTAAGGATTTTCTGTCCTAGTCACCGTCTGCAAATAAGCGGCTTTCCGTTTTTCATGGTCTTTTTTGTTCCCTCGTAAGAAAAGCCATTTAGTTACGAATGAAACAATGACTGAAGTCTACTTTTTGGCTACAGCCTACATGAGCCGAGTTTCTGATAGTTTCAGGCTTTATTATGCCGGTTTCTGCTAGTTTCTATAGCTACCTGACACGAGCACTTGCTAGTTTCTGGCTTTATCATGCAAAGGTCTGCTAGGGGGGCCCGATAGCGCATTGGATAACATCTGGCGTAGAGTGCGAGAGGTACAGAGATCGAGTCCCATAGGCGGACATGCTTTGTAGGCTGCAATTTGCGCCGTGTATTGCAGGCTGTCTGTTCTGTTAGTAGTTAAGATTTATCGCATAACATGTACATGTACAGCGCAGTGCGTTTGCAGGCGCTTAATTAAAGAATAAATAGTAGTAGTAGTAGTAGTAGTAGTAGATTCTATCCTATAAAAGGCGAGATTCCGCTAGTTTCTGGCTTTGTCATTCTAGACTAGTTGTTGATAGTTTCTAGCTATAAAAAGCACGTTTCTACTAGATTATGGCTTCATGATGCGAGTTTCTGTTATTTTCTGGCTGTAATAGGCTACTTTTTTTTAGTAGTTTCTAGCTATATTAGGAGTTCTAGGACAATTCGGCGTGGGACGATTCGGTGCTGGAAATTCGGCGCAGGGACCATTCGGCCATTCGGCGCAGGGCAGAGGCAATTCGGCTCAGGGACAACTCGTAGAGGGATTCAACACAGCTTAAGGAGGCGAGGCCCTAAGTGAAGTACAGATAACAGGAATTAGGCAGTTCGAAAACTAAAATATATTTAAAGTCTTTGTAGCTATTTTCCGAAATAGGTCACCTTAGACAGAAAGAGTTTTGGCTAGCTATAGGGGTCTCTTTAGGGGTGTATACCCAAGGAAATCTCCTTAGGTTTATGAAATAGGTGTTTACGAAATAGAGTATTTGTTTAGATAGTAGTGCTTGGATCGCCCTGTACTCTATTTCTTACACATCACTTCCATGCTAAACCGATTTTCCGAAAGCAGGTCATGTTACGTAAATTTCTTTTTGATTTTATAAATAGGCCTACGTACATAAACTGAAGAAAGCAGTTTACAACATTCTAAGTAACGATATTTTATAGTCTTAGCCCACATTTTTCATTTTATGCCAATTCCATTAGAATTGTTCAATAAGGCTAATTCAAAGAAAAATGTGCTATAAGTTGTAATATCAAATAAATCGAATCTTCCCATGCGAATTGGCGCTGCGCCGAATTGTCCAACGCCGTACTGTCTTGCGCCAAATTGTCCGGTCACCATATTAGGCAAGTTTCTGCTAATTTCTAGTTATCTGAGGCGAGATTCCGCTAGATTATAGCTATGTACATGTATGAGGCGAACTTCCGCATGGCTAAAGATAGGCTATATATATATATATATATATATATATCGAGTTTCTGCTATATATTTTCTAGATAAACCAGGCGAATTCTCGCTAATCTCTGCCTTTATCATGCGTGTTTCTTCAACTTTCTAGGGGGTGCTTGATAGTATAGTGGTAAGCGCATTGGACTATCAATCGAGAGGTCGGGAGTTCGAATCCCCGCTAGATCAGAAAATTTGATTCGAGATTTCTGCTCCACTTGCGACCCTAGCCAACTCAGCTGTGATGAGTGCACTGACCGTACACTGTCGGTGGAAAGATGAGTCGGCGAGCGAGAGGACTGGCATATAGCCTTATATGTCGAGAGGACTGGCATATAGCCTCATATGTCGAGGCTAAGAAAATGAAGTCGCTAACACTTCATACCCATGGCTGCCTCAGGGCTAGTTTAAAGGACTGCTCTTCTTTGGCTAAGTGGTTTCTAGATGTAGGCCTACATGCGGTGAGTTTCTGTCAGTTTCCTCGTTACATGCTTGACCCAAGTTATATTTAAATATATACACACACATATATATATACACGTGTCATATATATTTATATCGAGTTTATGATAGCGTTTTGTTGTCTGAGGAGAGTTTCTGCTAGTTTCTAGCTATACGAATGGCACAATGGAAGATTAGAGGGGCGTTATTGAGAAGATCAAATCGCTCGTCATTCAGACGAAGGCCGTCGGCTCTCAGCGATCTCTCCTCCATTCTCGGCAGCGACAGTTCCGCTGTCAACCCAACTTTCACTCCTGACGATTAGGCCTATATACGTGCGTTACCAGAGCGTCTTTGTGAGTTACTTATAGGGCTATATACAAGTGCTCCGATACACAGCCTACATGCATGCATACATACATACACTGTGAGCCATAAAAAACCGGGCCACTTTATGTTTAGCTATATCTCTGTCATTTCTTTATCGATTTTTACACTTTTTGCATTATTTTAAACAGGAATCAATACTCTAAAGAGCAGAAATAAACATTATCGATTTAGTCCTACATGTATGCTAAACTTGTCTTGCGAAACTGAAGACACTAAAAAACACGTGAGAATCGATAAATGCTGCATTTTTACTACTTAAATGCAAACAATTCTTCAGTGCCTTTATTTGTTTAAAGTTTGTGTTCAAAATGACTTCCTTTTTCACGTACACATTTTGCCAAGCGACGTCGCCACTGATCAATTGCAGTGTCAATAAGATGTTGTTCCAGATCGTTCCAGACGGATACGAGACACTGCCGAAGTTCATCAGTGTTCTGAATGCGCTGTTGGTACACGCGCTGTTCCATAATGGACCAGATGGAATAATCGAGTGGATTTAGGTCAGGCGAATTGGGTGGCCACATCTCTGGCCCTATGAAGTATGGTGCATTGCGAGACAGATACTCAATTGTTTCACGAGCCCGATGCGCCGGAGCTGAATCTTGTTGGAAAATGAACATGTCGCCAGCAATGTGGCGCATTTGTGGCAACAAATGTTGTGCTAGCATCACGTCTCGATAATATTGGCCATTGATTTTGGCTCCCGGGTCAACGAATATAACCTCTGTGCGACCGAGTTTCGAAATTCCCACGGAAACCATGAGCGACTTGCTGAATGTTGTCTTGGTACGCAACAGACGGTCTGATGAAATCTGTTTCTTTGACACTGAACGAGGCACATAAAGACGATCGTTTTGAGTGTTTGACGGCGCAGCAACTGTAAATAACTTTTCATCAGTGAAGAAAATGAAACCGACATCCGATACTGAGAAACGCTGCAGCAATTGTCTAGCTCGTACCAAACGAGATTGACGATTAGCGGTGGTCAGTTCCTGAGCCCGTCGTCTTTTTAAGCATTTCAGTTCCAAATCGTTATGAATAATGCGTCTGACCGTCGTTTGTGTAAGATTCAGCTCTCTCGCGATTTGTCTGGTTGAAAGATGTGTTTTAGGCTTGTCTTCCTGGCTCTGAACCAATTCATTGACGGCGGCGATATTATCTTCAGTTCGCGACGATTTTGGCCGACCACTTCCCGCAGCGCGTTCAACTGAACCGGTAGTTCTCAACTTTCGCAGAAAGTCATCTAATGTTTTTCTTTTCCAATTCTTGTTCGGAAACTCCTTAATTAATCGTCTAGAAGAATAATTTTTGCATTCCCGCAGATTTTTAATTAAAATTTTATCCTCAAAACTCAACATTTTAAAATTTTAACTCAAATTTTCAACCATCAACTTTATTTACATTATGCTGCGAAACGGATATGACGTCATCCGCGCAAGTAAATAAGTAAATCGTAGAGATTTAATTTTTCTTTCAAACGACACAAAAACTATAAAAAAATTTAAAATACCGACCGCGATATAGCTAAACATAAAGTGCCCCGGTTTTTTATGGCTCACAGTGTATATGCATAAGAAAGTTGCTAACTAGCATGGGCGGCGATCTAGGGGGATCGAGGGGGACATGACCCCCACCTTTAAGAGTGGGGGGACACGCCATACATTTGTCCTCCCCCCAAATGTTGAAGAAACACCCAAAAAATCGGAGAAATGTAATTGCACGTGAGGGTTTTCGCTGCGTTTTTGACCAGATGAGGTAAAAAAAATTTGAGCAGAAGTGTCCCCCCAAAATTCGCAGAAAGAAGAAGAAATTAGTAAAAAAGATCATTGTTGGGAGACCCGAAAAAGTTGTAAAATGAGGCCAATGACTAGAAAAAGGTCATTAACTTTTTTGGGAGATGAATTCCTAAAAAGTCACGAAATTTTGGGGGGAAAGAATTCCTAAAACGGTCATCGACCAGACCATGGCCGACTTTGTCCCCCCCCCCACCTCTCAGACAAGATCGCCGCCACAGCGCCACTGCTACCTAGTTATTCTATTTACGTAACTACAACGAACACATGACATGCTATTACACGATAATCAAGGACTTTTAGCTTAATTGCCTTTTCTTAACATTACGCAACAAATTGGGTGAGTTGCCAATTCAAAGCCCGATCGATTGGCAATTCAGGAATATCGTTCTACAATTTTATTTAAGTGATTTTGTAGTTTATATTACTAGTATTCATTCATTCATTCTGGACATTTATATAGCGCCTCCTCAAGAGACCTACTCAGAGGCGAGAGACCTACTCAGAGCATGTCACTATAAACTAATAGGCCCTATCTGTAATCGTCTTTGACTCTTATGTGAGGCTACGAATTTCCGATTCAATCAAATTTAATTTAAATGCGCGAAACTGCTTCACTTAAATTTTGCTTTACAGAAAATAGCGATTACTCTTATGATTAAAATTTTACTAATGCAATTACTTTTAAAAAAAATTGAAAATATGTCAGTTTCTGTTACAAATTAAAAATTGAAAATATGTCAGTTTCTGTTACAAATTAATTTAATTTGTAACAGAAACTGACATATTTTCAATTTTTTTATAAGTATTTATGCGATCTGTCAGTAAAGGTCTAACCCTCAAACTTCTGCTTTTCACCGGTGTCCAAATAAATCTGAGTCATGAAGCTATAGCTAAAGACCGCGTTCTTCAGTAAGTCTATCGTTGAATGATTTCTCATGAAGATTTTCCATCACTCGAGACGCATCAGAGAAATCGCCCGCTCACTCTAATGGCGGGTGATTTGTTTGACCTCTTTTGGACTTCCGTTGAGCCATTATTTGGTTGTCATGGAAACGTTTCTTCTGCTAACAGCGAGAAGTTGCCACTGGTCTGACTTTGCCGAGACTTGACCTTTGACCTGTGGCTGCTTTTATTTGCAGCGAACGGTCGTTACGGCTCGACGCTGTTTCGGAGATGTGCCTTTTATTTACCAATGCTAGAACCGCTGAACGCTGGAAGTGCGTTCATTTGCCTCCGGACAGAAGATTATGAAGATATGCATTGTTCGCCTGGTTTTATTGGGCGCGATATTACCAGCGTAACAAGCCCAAACTTTGTAACAAGCCTATGGCGAAAGCCTACACATTTTTTAGCCACGCTAATTAATTATGACGTCATCGTTACGCAGAGAACAGTTGCCTTTTATAGGCTATGCATCACGGGACTTGACTGTAAAGCGAAATGCTGCGGTCGCTTTTTTCATCAGCTTGCGACACCTGCCGAATTAAAGCGCCACCATAAAAAAGAAAAGAATTGCCTGCAGCTGGGATGATACGCGGTGGCCGCATCGGGTTTTCACCTCTGCAATATGGGTTCGAATCCCATATGTCACTTAGCATTGTCCAGCTGTGCGTAACCTCTTTAGCATCTTGACTTTCAGAGCCTCCTTAACTGTCTGCAGTGCATAAATTGAGATCGCTTCTTGCGCTGATCACGACTATTGGGCAACGGAAGCTTATGAATTGCGACAGTAGACGCAGAAACAAAATTTCCTCGACTGTTGTGCCTTTTACATATATTATGCTATTGCTTAAAAGCGACTTTTGAGATCGTAGTAAAACGATGTCCGCAAAAATGACCAATGACCCACTTTGAACCAATTTCCCCTTTTTCCGCATGAGTAACCTATTGAATTGGCATTACCCTCCCAGTTCCCCTTTGAGAACGTCCGTGCTTAACCGGAGTACTGTAATCAGACCCAGCCAATTAATTAGGCCTACTACAGGTTGTCTGCTGTCTGACAAATTGGTTCTTAATTAATGCAAAGGTTGAAAATAAATGTAGGCCCTATGTACCAACTTTTAATGTGGACGTCATAAACCCTGTCTACTTGCTTACATTTGGGTGACCCTTTATCGACAACTTTGAAGACGTCATTATGGAGGACTTCTTTTGGACCACTCTCAGGAACCTCCTGATCTGGTACCCTGGAAATCGGACTTGGACCTCTTTTAGACTACTCTCTGGAAACCCCGTTTGATTTGGTTTGGCCTCCTGGAAATCGGACTTGGACCTCTTTTGGACTACTCACTGGAAACCCCCTCTGATCTGACGTAGCACTCGTGAATAGGCTGGTGTCCTGCGCGTGGCCTTCGAGTACGGTAGCGCTTTAGAAGTTTGGAGATTACGATTACGATTACGATGATGTGCTATATTAGTATAGCTCACACAACATAAGAGTTGCTTAAAGCACACGCGTATATTGTACACTTACAACTAGGCCTATTATAGTCATGCTCCAACAGCATAGGGGGCCTAGACCTATTGTTGCCTGAACTTCGATGACCTCTTCAAGCCGAACCTCAGACGTTACAACGTCAACCAAGCAACTGGGAAACAGTTTGCAAAGTTCTATGTTCAACCATAGCCCTAATTTACATGAAGCGGTCCGGACGAAGCGTTTAAAAGCGGAAGTCTACATTACCAAACGCTTACGTCAGGGCTCCTTATAATGCCAGCCAGATACTTGTTGCCGAACGTGCTTAGGGCCTATATGAACCAACCACACCAGTATAAATGCTCACATTTACCAATAATCAGCTTTAACGCAACCCAATGTTCGTCGTATACAGCAAAATATGTATAATAGCTCCGTAGTATATCCAAGTACACGCTAAACGCCTCTGGTCTGACAGACAACAGCCTTACATGTGTATGTAGCCTACTATGTATGTGCGAACGTTTACTTGGCGCTTTTAGATTCCTGTGAAAGCTTAGTCAGACGATTCGCATGAGTCGGGGATCGTTGTTGGTTTCTGCTGCGAGATGAACTGCTCGAGATTGGACGTAAATTTCTGCAGCTTCCTCATGTGCATTTGGAGGTACTCCTTCGGCTTGATTTCGCTCACGTCGAGGGTTTCCCTGACGAACTGATTGACATCCGCCATCTCGCGGTCGATCGCCTCGAGGACGGAGTTCTCGTCCAGCGGCTGACCGCCAGTGGTCGCATCAATCGCCGCCCGTAGGCATTCAGACGAGACGGACGACCCGAGCAGCTCAGCCGAGATGCTTTGAAGGAGAGACAGGGACTCTTGAGACTGGCAAGAAGTGGTTGCGACGGTTGTTGATGTAATCGTCGCTGTAACGCCCGAGGTACCGTCCTGGGTTGCTGAACCGGAAGTAGACGGCCAGATCGACGTGACCTCTGTGATGGAACTGTCGCAGTTGTGAACGTCGTGATCTGCAGCAGCAGCAGCTTCCTGAGAACCCTTGTCTACCGATCGGCCTTTAACTTTGTTACCTGTACTTCTGCGGTGATTGTAGATACGGTCAACGGAGGGCGTTCTCTTCCCCTGCCTCACGTGTACCCCCTGTGCAGCTCTAAGATTTCTGCTCGAATCTTCGGTCTGAGTCATCTTGTCGTTCAGTGTTCCTCCACCTTTTATGCTTCCGGCTCCTCCTCCTGCTCCGGTTTTTCCGCGACTCGTATGGCAGCCGTATATCGTTTCGTTGGAGGAACTTGACTTTGACGCTTGACGTCTCAGTGGCTGTCTTGCATCTGTCGTCGACGTCATTGGCACGGCCTGAAGCAGAGCCCGCAGTTCTTCCCAGACCCTCGCGTCCCATCGTTCCTGCATTAGCAGCCTCTCTCGCTGACTGTCGGGGCTTTCCATCCCCACAGGACCACAACATCCACACCTGCACACAGACTGACCACGCCTGTCGTATGAGCATGGTCCCGCTGAAACCCGCTCGCCTCCAGTACTCCTTGTTCGGCTGCGCGAACGACTTGGCACAGGTACGCGCCGATGATCATTCAGAATGTGTTCGAAGTGGTCAAGGGAGCGGCCTCTGACCCTACGAAGCAACTGCTCTTCCGCAGCATCACTTCTAAGCGCCGTAGAGGCGAGAAGAGGGCGGTTGCGGCAATCGACTCTCGAGGGGTACTGAGTCATTGCGTCCGGGGGTTGAGAGCGATGAGTCTGAACAGCCTCGCATGAATCCAACAACCGTATTGGTGTGCGGTTCCGGTCTTGTTTTCGGAACTCATCAACAACGGAACGAATGTCTGGACAAGACTGGACTTCTGGGTTCGGCTTGCACTTCATCGTCGATGCCCTCCCTGATTCGGTGGCCGGTGCCTCTGAGCTCAGCTTCCGGCTTTTTCGGCTTTCTACGGTTTTTCTGACCTCTTCCTGGAGCCTGGCCAGATGCGACAGTTCATCTTGGAAGTCACCCGGAACAGCTGATCTTCTTCCACCGCCCCTAATATCGGTCCTATGACTCCTATCCATGTCCTCCTCGCTCCAGCGCAGATTGCGGCCAGGATTCCACCGTGGTGACTCTCTAGGATCCATTTGGCACGGTTGGTTTTGAGGGTCATGCACCATTCTTTTGGATTCTGCTGACGACGGTGGAAGCTTCAGTATGCCAGCCTTCTTCGCAACATCGACGTTCTTACGGTAAGTGTTTGTCATTTTTGGCCTCATCGTAGTCTCCTGCTCTGGTGCCCTGCGAGGAGGGCGTCTGACCAAGCGCTCCCCATCGTCGATGGGGTCAACGAACCTGGGACATTTCTTGACTCGGTCGTCATGGCAACCGTAGTTTCGGAAATTTCTCTCCGCCAGATGTCGTCGAGATATCATCATCAATATCCAACCTAACTGTTAACCAATGAAAACTGTTTCAAAGAGTGCAAAAGTCAGCTCTTGTGTTAAGACAATGACATATTTCGCACAACACAGATCGCAGTTTCGGTAGAGGTCTAAGTTTTTGCGTATGCCTAGCGTTAGACTTTACATCATTCTAGGCTCGTTGCTCGCATTTGACTGACCTTAACAGTTGCAAACGTAGGCCTATAGGACTATCAGTGCCGTGAAAATTTACCAGAAGAGTCCATAGTACCAAAAGTGAGTTTACGGTGCCCCAACAATTTCAAACATTAAGGATACGCAGCTTCTTCTGTGAATCATTTTATATAGGTTATAGCCTACACCGACGCCTATATATATAAGCAATCCGACTGGCCCGTGTAATCTAGCCAAAAAATACAGTCACGTAACTTATACTTACTGGCAAGACTCTATGGCACTCTTCCCCAATCAAAGGTAGTTCAAAGTAATTTTCTACCTTTTCTTCTTTTAATTATCTAGCCAAGACCTGATGACGAAGGAAACTGTTCTGCACTCACCGCATTTAAAGAGGAGATAAAATCGATTCAATTAATTGCACAACACTTTCACACTTCTATAATTGAAATATAAATGTAAATCCTCTATGTTTTATCGACGGGTATTTGTTAAAATCGGACAATATTTGGTTACTATACTAAAACTGTGATAACTGTATGCATTTAGCCATTTAGCTAACCTACAGTCATAGTGACAAAGAATGATGAAGAGTGACAGAGTCCGTAATTATTAAAGGATCGACGTTTCCGAAATGCTCTTCATATCATTCATACAACTGTGATTAGGTTGCATCATATGACAATCGATATCACCATTGGATACTGAGTCAGAACGTCTGGTTTTGGCCTTAAAATAATAATCACAGGCTGTTGTACGTACAGTCAATGGATTGACGTAGTCCCCGGAGTCAGTCGCTAACTCATCAAGTCAGTCAGTAATTCCTTAGCGAATGACTTAGCGATTTAGTCGACTTGCCGTAGACGTTGAAACCACGTATTTTCAACGCTACGTTTCTCTGTACAACCAGACGCCATTTTCGATTAAAACAATTGCGTGACGTAATGCAACGTTACAGATTGTATTCGGGCAGGTATAGTGAGTAAAGAACTAATTGTAGTAACCTGACATCGACTGATTGTTAGACTATTAGACTGCAGCATTGGGATTCGTACCTTATAAGTAGTGTTGTTCCTGTCCTGCTACTGATGTTTTCGTCAAAAATCGAAACTCGGAGACAGCGATTAAAACAACAAGCAAAATATTAACGTGAACGAAGTCGCTAGCAGTCGATAGCTTAGCGACTGGTTTCGACGAGGGCTTCGCGGCGGCGGATGGCGGCGGTTCCAGGAACTATAGATTGACGGCGATATATCTTACTCGCTTAATGAAGTAATAATTATAGCTGCCAGCATGCCCATTAGTTTTAGTGTACCTAGATATTGTACCTATAGGACCCATGGCCTACGCCATAGACCACATGATTTTGAACTCCAATGCAAGGACAATCACTAACTTTATACCTATAGAGTTTTGGTCCGACATGTTCTAGGAACTAAATAGTATTCTACCTTTCGTAGACTAATCTAGATTAATGTTTTTTTGCTGTAGCATACTCTTTCTGTAAGAAGTTGCGGTTTGTCAACTTTAATTCAATAAACGAAATTATATAAGACTATATATATATAGGCTACTTGGAGTCCGTAAGAGATTCATTGTCCCAAATGTAACCTTTGCAGGGTCCATATATGGGTCCCGTCAATTTCTTGTGGGTATGCTGGCTGACATATTGGAAACGAGGTTTTAAAGTCAAAACTCCTAAACCGATTGACTTGAAATTTGATGGGTGCGATTAAGTTGCTGAGATCATAATGTTCAAAAAAAAGTCTTGACCAATAGACAGCATATTGGTTTCTATCTTTCAAACTGGTGACTCACTTATTGATTTGGATAATTCTGCCCATAACTTTGGTGTTGTGTTTAGTTTTACTATGTCCTTCACAAACTATGTCAATTGTAGTTGCAAATCGTCATGCACGCATAATAATTATTTGTAAATTGTCCCTGTATCTGCTAGGATATCTCTCCAGCCGCCTAGATTGACTGTCACTTGCTTCTGACTGGCATTATGAAGTCAAATTTGTAGAAGCTGCAGAGAATGCAGCATTCGCTTGATAGATCGAGTCATAACTAGTCTAATTACACCAGAATATGAGCATATATAGGCTACTCTGGATACTGTGGCGGAAGACGTATAGGGACGGGCGTCTCCCGCTCAATGGGTGTGTTCGTTCCCCTCTTTTCCCGATACCTCCTACTATCACCTCGCCGAGGCTAACTATTAGCCGGTGTAGGGAACCCTCTGGTCTGCTTCTGGTACCTCTAGGATGGCATCACAGGACAGTCAGGGGGCTTTCAGGAAACACGAGTTGAGCAATCACCAAGTTTATTCAATCGTAGATTGACAGCACCTCATGCCATCTCTACGGCAGTCTTCGTGGGCTCAGTAGTTTGACGTTGTCGATGGAGTCCATCGACAACGTCAAACTACTACTGCTTCAACTCCAGTGAGTCTGTCTTCTTCAATACTTTCTACTGTCTACTGTATTCAACAGCTGTCCTTATATAGTGTCCATGGCCTGGGGACTAGAGGAGGGAGGGAGACTCTAGGGGGACTCTACAGGGGACTGTGTAAGGGGACTGGCGGAGGGAGAGGGGACTCTAGGGGGCTATAAAGCGACTGTAAGGGGGACTGTATAGGGGACTGGCGGAGGGCGAGGGGACTCTAAGGGTATCCTAAGGGGACTGTGTAAGAGGACCGGCGAAGAGAGCTAGAGGACTCTAGGGGGACTGTAAGGGACTGTACAGGGGATTGTGTATTGTGTAAGGCAGTGGTTTTCAACCTTTTTGTAGTGACGGAACCCTAAACAAGTGTTCATTGGCTCACGGAACCCAACGCATTTCACCCATCCAATATTGCTAGAAATATATGTAACTGTAACTTCTGTTTAATGTTGGGATAGACCCTAATATTTATATTTTAGAATTTTGAACTTTTAATATCAGTCATTTGCAGTCTTGTTGTCAAGACCTTAAACCTCAAGACCAAGACCTTGAACCTCAAGACCAAGACCAAGACCAAGACCTTGAACCTCAAGACCAAGACCAAGACCAAGACCTTGAACCTCAAGACCAAGACCAAGACCAAGACCTTGAACCTCAAAACCAAGACCGAGACCAAGACCCAAAAAAATCACAGTCGTATCCAGACTTCTTTTCCTTACTAAAAAATTGCCCAGTCGGACTACTCGTTATTTTAATGAAAACATGAGTTTTTTCTTTTATTCAAGCAAAACAACTCTAAATGGAGACTGCAGAGAATTTCGAATTCGTATTTACAAAAGTCCTTCATGCGAAATGTTATTCCAAATGCCTGTTGAATTTTATAAAAACCAATTCGCTCAGAATTTTCTGACCAAGACGTGACCTGTTGGGCCTCATAAAAATTCTGCCATCAGGCCCGTAGCCAGTATGAGGCAAGACGAGGCGAGTGCCTCGTCGTAATTTTCAAGACGAGGCAAGACGAGGCAACCTCTCCCTCTCTGCCTCGTCTTACTTCGACACGATAATTAAGATATCGTGTGAGAATAATAGAGTATTTTAATCTCTTCTATAGACACATTTGCCTCCTCCAGCACTGACTCACCCTCTTCTATCATCCCTGCCCCTAACCAAAGTGCGACCGTACGTTACTAACCAGAATAACGTAGGCGTACCGTATAGGCCTACGTACCTTATCGAAAAAAATAACGTACGCGTACGTTAAAAATGCCACAAGTTTATCTGATCATTCCCAAAGAACCTCAATATAACTATAGTCTTGTAATGTCCGCGTACCGTACGCGTACATGACAAATGATCAGTTTAGCTCTACAATATTAGTCTTCCCGTACGCAGGCCTAATTATTTACGAACGGTACTGAAGCTTAGTATTGCCAATAAAATGACCACTGGCACTGACCATCCTATAAAGTGTGGCGTAAAATCTTAATTATCTTCATATTATACATTAGACAGAATATTAGTAATTTGAAATTTAAAAGGAGGAAGAGAGGAAATGGAGGGAGGTAGAGAGCGAATGGAGGGTAGAAGGAAGAGACTAAGACTTTTTTTCAGGGTTTAAAGTGGGTGGGAACGCGTGGGAACGGCGTTCCCACTGCTCTCGAAATTCGTTGCTTGCGTTCCCACTGCTCACAATGCAAGAACCCTGGTAACGCATGCGTTCCAATAAAACTCTGCTTTGGCGTTCCCACTGCTCACCCAAACCACTTTAACCACTTAGGAAGACATGAAATGGAGGGTAGGAGGAACAGAGGGAATGGAGGGTAGTAGGCAGAAAGGAATGGAGGGTAGAAGGAAGAGAGGGAGTGGAGGGTAGGAGGAAGAGCGTGAATGGAGGGTAGAAGGAAGAGAGGGAATGGAGGGTAGAAGCAAGAGAGGAAATGGAGGGTTGGAGGAAGAGAGGAAATGGAGGGTTGGAGGAAGAGAGGAAATGGAGGGTTGGTGGAAGAGAGGAAATGGAGGGTTGGAGGAAGAGAGGGAATGGAGGGTTTGAGGAAGAGAGGAAATGGAGGGTTGGAGGAAGAGAGCGAATGGAGGGTTGGAGGAAGAGAGGAAATGGAGGGTTGGAGGAAGAGAGGAAATGGAGGGTTGGAGGAAGAGAGCAAATGGAGGGTTGGAGGAAGAGAGGGAATGGAGGGTTGGAGGAAGAGAGAAAATGGAGGGTTGGAGGAAGAGAAAAAATGGAGGGTTGGAGGAAGAGAGGAAATGGAGAGTTGGAGGAAGAGAGGAAATGGAGGGTTGGAGGAAGAGAGGAAATGGAGGGTAGGAGGAAGAGAGGAAATGGAGGGTTGGAGGAAGAGAGGAAATGGAGGGTTGGAGGAAGAGAGGAAATGGAGGGTTGGAGGAAGAGAGGGAATGGAGGGTTGGAGGAAGAGAGGAAATGGAGGGTTGGAGGAAGAGAGGAAATGGAGGGTTAAAGGAAGAGAGGAAATGGAGGGTTGGAGGAAGAGAGGAAATGGAGGGTTGGAGGAAGAGAGGAAATGGAGGGTTGGAGGAAGAGAGGGAATGGAGGGTTGGAGGAAGAGAGGAAATGGAGGGTTGGAGGAAGAGAGGAAATGGAGGGTTGGAGGAAGAGAGGAAATGGAGGGTTGGAGGAAGAGAGGGAATGGAGGGTTGGAGGAAGAGAGGAAATGGAGGGTTGGAGGAAGAGAGGTAATGGAGGGTTGGAGGAAGAGAGGAAATGGAGGGTTGGAGGAAGAGAGGAAATGGAGGGTTGGAGGAAGAGAGGGAATGGAGGGTTGGAGGAAGAGAGGAAATGGAGGGTTGGAGGAAGAGAGGAAATTGAGGGTTGGAGGAAGAGAGGAAATGGAGGGTTGGAGGAAGAGAGGAAATGGAGGGTTGGAGGAAGAGAGGGAATGGAGGGTTGGAGGAAGAGAGGAAATGGAGGGTTGGAGGAAGAGAGGAAATGGAGGGTTGGAGGAAGAGAGGGAATGGAGGGTTGGAGGAAGAGAGGAAATGGAGGGTTGGAGGAAGAGAGGAAATGGAGGGTTGGAGGAAGAGAGGAAATGGAGGGTAGGAGAAAGGAAGTGAAGTCGGATTTGTAGGGTCAGTGCTTATGTTTCTTGTCTTTAATCGTCGTCAATCCGACGATTGGTCACACATGGACAATTTTATTCCACCCACTTTTGTTTCCTGTCTTTTTCGATAATTGGGCGAATCCAGTCCTAGTTATCAATCCATACCATTTTAGATCTTCCCTCAGCTCTTAATCCAGGGATTGTGCCTTGGATTATCTCCTTCTCCAGACAATCTCCACTCTTCTCCAACACATGCCCGAAAAATGAAGCTTCTTCTGCTGGATTAATCCAAGGATATTTATTTGTACTCCAGTGGTCTTCAAAACCCATTCGATTGTCTGCCTCGACGTTCATGATTTCCTGAGGGTCTGCTGCATATAATTATTGCATTTCAATGCGACTTCCTTCTATTTGACAACCTCACAAGCTTCGACAATTATTGCATTATTATTGTGCTTGAGATTTCAAAGAATGTTCTTTACAATGTCGTAGTTTGTGGCGCTTGATGTCATTGTGAGTAAAGCGCCACATTGTGACTTGAATCAAAGTGCGACCGTACGTTACTTACCGGAATAACGTACGCGTACCGTAATTACGTTAAAAAATAACGTACACGGTACACGCACCGTAGGCGTACGTTAAAAATGCCACAAGTTAATCTGATCATTCCCAAAGAACCTCAACATAACTATAGTCCTCTAACGTACGCGTACCGTGCACGTAGGCTATGTAACAAATGATCAGTTTAGCTCTACAATATTAGTCTCCCCGTACGCAGGCCTAATTATATATTTACGAATAGTACCGAAGTTTAGTAGGCCCTATTGCCAATTAAATGACCACTGGCACTGACCATCCTATAAAGTGTGCCGTAAAATCTTAATTATCTTCATATTATACATTAGACAGAATATTAGCAATTTGGAATTTAATAGTTTAAAATATTATAGCAGAATATTAGCAATTTGGAATTTAATAGTTTAAAAGTAGAAATAATTGAACAGCCTGATGTAGGTAATGGTTAAAATAGTTTACGACCGCGTCTGGCCTAAATAATATTATTAAGCTATCCCTGCTGACCTTTATGTGTACGAAGGGCCGAAGGCAATCGAGGCAAAGTAACACGTAGGCCTATGGACCCGTCTATACAATTTCAAATCGTCATTTTGCTTTCTTCGTCAGTTCCAGTAATCGTAAGTAATTGTAATAATAACCGAACACTTTTGTAGCGTCACTCAGAGCAGCGGCCCTTTAAAATTTAGCTATCTCGTTTTTTTATCATAATTATTACGAATTAAGTTTAAGAAATAACTTCAAATAAACTTGGATTAGAAGACTTATAGTCGGCTACAGAACAAGATTATGATGAGTCGACAACCTATAAAACGATTAGGCCTAGGCCTACTTTTCTGTTTTTTGTTGTCGAATATTAAGAACTAACTTTTCATTCTATTACATTACATATATCCTCTTATGTAACATAACCTTGTAGGCCCTATAGTGTTTGTTATAGAGTAAACTGAAATGTGTTAATACAATGTATTAACACATTTCAGTTTACTCTATAACAAGAGTAATATAATATAATAATATTAATTTTGTGGGGCGTGGTGGCTCAGTGGTAAGTTCGGCGCCTTGTGACCGGAGGGTTGCAGGTTCGAATCCCACTCTAGCCGCTGCGTACGGACCTTGGGCAAGTCCTTCACTCGCAATTGCTCGTGGCGCTTAGGCGTGAAAATTCCGGCACAGTGTACCAATGCTGTAGTCGGGAGCGCCTCTGAGTAGTAGTTGACTTCGAGAGGCGCTATAGAAATATCCGGAATAATAATAATAATAAAATTAATAATAATATTTATTCTTTAATTAAGCGCCTGCAAACGCACTGCGCTGTACATGTACATGTTATGCGATAAATCTTAACTACTAACAGAACAGACAGCCTGCAATACACGGCGCAATTTGCAGCCTACAAAGCACGTCCGCCTATGGGACTCGATCTCTGTACCTCTCGCTCTCTACGCCAGATGTTATCCAATGCGCTATCGGGCATATGATCTTATATGATCTTATAGAAGTTAGAACAAGTTGAACAACACAATTAGAGTCCTGCAAAAATCCACAAAAATGTAACGTTCACTTTAAAAATTTGCTTCGGCTTCAGGTATGATTATAATTTCAGACAAACTTTTACACAGCATTCCAAAACATATTTAAGCACCACAAAATGCTGCTTTTATTGGCTTTAAGATGTTCTACAACTCAAGTACGAGCATCTACAATATAAACATTTTTTCGAGGGTAATACTCCCGAACCCTCACAGTTCTCACTTAAAGGGAAGGGGCTGGGGACGGGTGGGAAGGGTTTTGGAAGGGGAAGGCAGGGAAAAGGGTGGGGACGGGGCGGAACGGGAAGGCAGAGAATGGGAAGGTAAAAGTAAGTAAGTAAGTAAGCATATCCTTTATTAAGGTGAGGGAATGGGCAAAAAGGGAGGGGAGGTAAGGATAGGGAAGCGGAGGACGGAAGGGGAGGGGACGGTACGTGGATGCAGGGCCTACTACGTAGGGGGGGAAGGAATCAGACTGCTTCCAATTTGTGCTAGGGGGGGAAAGTTTCCCCCCCTGGCACAGTCACTAATTCTAATAATTAGTGACTAATAAAGTGACTATTTACTAATGATTCTTAAAGTATTGTATTATGATGTATCAGTATTATGGGCCATGCAATATTTGCAGAGGTTACTGTACAGTGTCTAAGCAGTGTTATAGTGTATCATTATTACTTGTTTTTCTTTAGCTATTGACCATTATGTTCTGCTATTTTTTGTTGATGAAAGATGCAAAAAGTATTTAAAAATTTGAAGAAAAGAATTCACAATCTTGTTGACTTAGAAATTTCCAAAATATGGGACACATGTTAAAATATTGGGCAATATAGGACACCGTTTAGCAAATATATGGGGATTTTAAAAATTGCATTATGAATGCACATTTCTGGTGTAATGCAGCGGTAAAAGGCTCCATCCCTGCCTACTACAGTGTTATCCAGCCGACAATTTTTTTGCAGGAATATTTCAAGACCTGATAATCTCATTTTCACTGCACTACACAACAATAATTGTAGCACTGAAATTGTGTGCCATATTTATTACAGCTTGTCCCATGAAATTTTACAGTGCACTGCGAGCCCTGCAGAAATTAATTCAACAGTTCAGTTGAACTAAAATGTATAGTTTTCCAAAGCCAGTTTTCTTGCTCCAAAATATGCGCTAAAACTCACCTACGGCAATGTAGAAATCCAAATTTTTTCCGGGGGAGGACCCCCGGACCCCCACTTCAAGGGGGGGGAGGGGGAGGGGAATGTACAGGAGGGGGAAGGGAGAGGGGTGTGGATTGGGAGGGGAATGGGAGGGGAAGGGAGTGGGGAGGTGTAGTGGAAGAAGGGATGGGAGATGGGGGAGGTTTACAGTAAGGGGGGATTGCTTCCAGCTTACAGGGGGGGATAGTAGGCCCTGCGTGGATGGGAGGGGTTTGCGGCCGTTTGCCTCGTCTTGATTTTGCCTCTGGCTACGGGCCTGTCTGCCATGTGAAAAACACGGTCTACAAGTGCAGATGTCGCTAGCACACAAAGCAGCTTTTCAAGAACCAGATGTACTCGTAAATGTACAAATTAATCATGAGTATGTTTTTAAATCATTCCATGGTAAATAACCGGAAGTCAAGATAATTGTCCAAAACAACAGTGAAGCCTCATTCACACCGTGTAAATACTAAAGCAATAACTGTATGAGTAATTATTATTATTGGATAAAGTTTTAAAATTCTTGCCATTTGTTAAAATCAATGACTGTTCATATTGACAAAAGTCTTGGTCTTGATCTTGCAAGACCAAGACTTTGAACCTCAAGACCAAGACCAAGACCAAGACCTTGAACCTCAAGACCAAGACCAAGACCAAGACCTTTGGTCTCAAAACCAAGACCAAGACCAAGACTTTTAAAAACGAACTCGAGTGCACTCGAGACCAAGACCTTGGTCTCAAGGACAACAAGACTGGTTATTTGCACCTAGGCTATATGCTGCAGGTTTGGGCTATAATATCACATTACAAGTATATACTTTAGCAGTCAAGTTTTTAGTTAAACAAAAGTTAGCAACTTTTTAGTTAACTATTGCCCATCACTGGCCCTTGCGCTGGTTACTTGTATGACTGCCCTAGTTATGCCCTAGTTTAAAAATGTCTGGCACCGCCACTGGTCCTGTGTCTCCCCACCTGTCAAACAAAATCGCCGCCAGTGACTAGGCTACTTGTCAAATTCTGACATTGGGAATGTGCTGCGGAACACAATTGCAAAAAGCGTTGAATTGTCACACTTCCTTAAGCAATAGTTGTAAAAAATAACAATCGATGAAGTCGTGACATCTTTTGAAAGCTTCGCGCTAGAAAAGCGCTGCGATCTTCTCGCGATAAGTTGTGGTTGTTGCCAGACAACGAGAAGCGACAAAATGGCGGGTGGAAGTGGCAAGATAGTGGCTGTCGATGGGTAGCAACCGTTTCAAACAACTAAAGGATGTGTTTAATCTTTTGTTACTGGACTGAATCATATGTAACACAGCTAGGACCATTTTTGATGACTCGGCTTGTATAGTGTGTAGGTAATGTTTGCCTGTGCTTTACAATGTTGATATTTATTGGCGGCTTCACGTGCCGAATGTAAGTAAGTAAGTATATTCTTTATTGACCAATTGCTAATCGCACTTAGGTGTACAGTAAATACAGTGAAAAGTAAAAAATACATCCCATTGATAAAGGTTCCAGCGGAACTAGCATTGAAAGTACAATATTCTGTTAAGTATTTCTGAATCGTTGCATCGATTTTTTAGACTGTCTACGAACTATGGCACTCAAATCTCTATTGTTTTTATTATTATTGTTACAAACGTTCTTCGCTTTAGATTATCTGCCATGGTCATACATTCTCTATCGTAAGGTGTAAGGTTGCGGCTTCTTAGGTGGTAGTAACCCATGCAGCACGTGACCCGGGTCCCTTAAGTTCGCCGAGAAAAGGTCGATATCTGCTTCCCGGCGGAGCCGCTCGACAGTTGAATTTTCGTCTGGAGGTACCGATGGCAGATCAGCATATTCATTAATGAACTTGAATTATTATTGCATGACTTGAACTGAATGCCCAGACAACTATGGCAGTTAGACCCTTTGTGCCACAGGTAGCTTCTGCTGACCAGTTATGGATGCAGTTAACGTGGACCAAACGAATGTTGCTGTCCACCCTCCCAATCTAATGCATCTGGAAAATGTCATTATTATTATTAATTTGTTTAGGGTTCTCGAAGAACGCGTCCTTCATGGGTTGCTCCCCCCCCCCCCCAGTTAAGTCAGCGGTTTACAGCCTGTGCCCCAGATGCCATGACCGGGTGCTGCCAAAAGCAGATAATCAAATGAGGAAAACATTTATAGCCAGAATGTTATTCACATATTTATTTATCCTGATGTATGTATGCTGATGCTTGTTCACCAGAGTGCTGTTTGGCAGCAGGTTATATTAAAGAATATACTTACTTACTCACTTACTTGCTTACTTTATGATCCTTTGGAACTGTTAGCTGTTAAATGTTTGAGTTGTCTAAACTTCATTAAGTTCAGACAGGGAGAAAGTGTTCCTGGTTGATTACACTTACCTCGGGTATAAATAATGATCGATGATGTTGATGTTAATGTTGATGGTGATGTTGATGTTGATGGTGATGGTGATGGTGATGGTGATGGTGATGATGATGATGATGATGATGATGATGATGATGATGATGATGATGGTAGTAAAATAAAGAAAAACAGCATTGCTCAGTAGTTTGTAAAACGTTAGGTTGGTGCTCCCAAGTCATTAAAAATATCTCTTTTAAAGTGGCTCATAGCCTTGGATTTTGTTAAAAAATGCCAATTTAATGCAACCATTGTGATGATACTTGTCGACCTATAGTAACCTATAGGTCTGCAGTATATTTTGTAACATTCAATGATGTAGTATGTAATGTAAATCCCCATAAAAATTTCTCGTGACTGCATCAGGGAGACCAGCTTATATATGGTAATAATGTCATTTTAATGGGGTTGATGTGTCATGCAGAAGACAATAAGTAATTATGTACAAATACTATTATCCTCTAAAGTCATTCGGTTAAATGGAAAAGACAGGGTATAGTTGGTACAGCATTCTTATATCCATTGAAAATATCTTTGGAAACTCTTCTGTAATTGTGGGCTTCCAAGAAACAATATCCCATTTTAGACAATGTAGCAGTCATTCATTTTCATGACATGCTTCTGTGATTAAAGTTTATTAGATGGAAGAAAAAGCACAGAAGAGAGGGGATTCGGGAAGAGGTGTTGCAAAATGCCAACAGCAGAAGAACCAGCCATTTAAATTGCAAGTACTCTGATCAAAATTCCTTCTTTTTTAACTAAACCATTCTTCATTTACAATCAATTTAGCTGAATCTGACTTAGCTGCATATGAAAATTTCTTAACAACTGTAACCAATCTTATTTAAACTTCAATGGAATCAAAGCTTTTTTCTTTGAATAATAGTGAAGTGCTTACATTTTTTATAAACCTTCTAAAACATGCTGTGTTTAGTCTACCCTGATAACATAGTATAGCCATTTTAGTGCCATAGCTATACACAAGAATATATATATCATTTTAGGACTGAATGAAGCCCATAAACCTTTTGGCTTTGAGCAATATTTAACTATCGGCCCAAGCATCGGTGAGTTCTAGCATACTAAATTGCACAAACCATACACACTCCTCACTGTGTTTTCTAGATTGCTTTGCAAATGTGGCCAACCATACAAATTAGGAAATATTTGGCAAGCAGTTGTACGTACAACACAATCTGCATGTGTATTACAGTTTTTATTGAGGTAAAGTGGACAAATAAAATAGCACAAAACCTGTTTGCAGAGAAGTGACACCTCTGACGTTAATTGCAACCTCTTTGTTCGAGAAGAAGAATCCAGATGATGGCAAGAAGACTGACGAAATTAAGGTTTGCCAACTTTATTGTTTTTGGCTGTAAGTTTTTGTAGTGTCCACTTTTAGGCTGTGATAATTTAAAGAGTTTTCAGACTAGGTGAATGTGTTCCTCCAATCATGTTTGTTGATTTTACTTTTCATTTAAATTAATAAATAATAAACATATAAAAAGCTGCTGTGGTTTAATATGTGTCAGGGTCTCTATATACATGTGTATTTCAAATGGGATTGTCTTGAATATCGGTCATATAAAGATAGTTTGGGAGTTCTAAAATTGCAATTTTACTGAAATTTTCTTGCTTTGTATTTGAATGATTTTTCTGTATTGTTATCTGCAGTGCTCTATTATTAAACTGTTGAGGGAGTTTACTGTCTATCTGGCATGGAATACTTTGATAGACTGGCACACCAACTAATCCAACAATTAAATCATCACTGAATGATGAACTGACTAACAATCAGAGTTTTTGTCCATGCATTCTCTCATGCATAGCTGGTTGTGTTCATTGTCATTTATTGACTCATTATGAGCATTGGTGGATCCACTCATAATGATTTTACACCATTTTTGGTGTAAAAGACTGATTGCTTTTGTTTGGTTAATTGTTTGTGGCATTGAGTTTGAGACATTTTGCTTGTTATTACAATGGTGTAAAAGACTGATTGCTTTTGTTTGGTTAATTGTTTGTGGCATTGAGTTTGAGACATTTTGCTTGTTATTACAATGGTGTAAAAGACTGATTGCTTTTGTTTGGTTAATTGTTTGTGGCATTGAGTTTGAGACATTTTGTGTGTTATTACAACTCCAGCGAGCCAAAGGTTCAGATATGGTGCTTGATAAAGAGAATGCTTGTCTCCGAATGGATAAGCAGCTTAAGACACATCGATTTCCATTTTGTCGAGAGACAGGAGTCACCACCGAGGGTCAGGGAAATCACTTTGCTTGTTTATTAAACATAATAATTAAAGTTATTACAGGCTCAGAATATCTAAATGCTTTAAAGCTCCAGCATTCCAAAATACTGTGTCTCACTTAGAAATTTTTCCTCATATGTGGTATCAATGTGTTGCTTTAAAAGAAACATATATTCTTATAGTAAAGTAGATTATTGAAAACCAAAGCATTTGTTGTTGTAATATATACAATATTGAACACTAAATGTTTCTTTCCTTGTCTTCAACTGACTGTCGTCAAGCCAACTTTTTTCTACTTACTCAAAGAATCTGCTGCAGACGTTATTCTTGTTTCTTGCTCTTTCTTTTTGGTACAACTGCCACAGCCTTTCATTGCCATTAGTCTTACAAGAGCTTTCATTAAGGGGATTTTTGTTGCAAATGTTTTGCCAGATTTTTCCGTAACTACTTGAGTCTTGCCCCAAATTCTTTATGCTTTTGCCAGATGTAACAGAATCTCCTTACTGCTTCAAAGTCCATGGTTATAATTGAGCAAAGATATGGAAATGTATAGATGTGATCCTGCTGGCTATAAATGAGGCAGTATTGTTTAAGTATAAAAGTTGTGGGAATCAACAAAGGTAAGTGAGCCTCTTGCAGGATCAGGTAGGGGAAGATTATTTATGGAGAATGACTCCGGGAATTGGTTAACAGTGAATTTGTTAACTATCTTTAAAGAAGTCCTCTGTTTTTCATTTTTAAGATATGCGAAAACCACATCTGACATCACTTGGAGTGATTCCAATGCGAGACAGGTAGGCACATTGGCACAGGCACTACTCACTGAAATCAGCAGACCGTGAAGTTAACTCTAGTAACACAGTGGTCACAATACCTGTGTTCATAACACAGCTGCAGTTAACAATCTTGGCATCATATTATTACTTATTTATGTATTTATTTATTCCCGATATTTCTATAGCGCCTCTCGAAGTCAACTACTACTCAGAGGCGCTCCCGACTACAGCATTTGATACTGTGCCGGAATTTTCACGCCGAAGCGCCACGAGCAATTGCGAGTGAAGGACTTGCCCAAGGTCCGTACGCAGCGGCTAGAGTGGGATTCGAACCTGCAACCCTCCGGTCACAAGGCGCCGAACTTACCACTGAGCCACCACGCCCCACAGGTATATGTATTATTATATAAGTATTTTAGTTTCACGGCGCTAACAGTTTCAGCTGTCAAACACTCTCAGTCATGTGAATACACCTAAGGGAACAATATCTGTTATAATATAATAATATTAATAATAATGATTGTTATTATTGTTGTTATTAAATCATTTTTCATGTCCCTTAAAATATGGGCTCGCACGTACTCGTTTAGTCAGGTGGATGTGCTTAAAGGTAAAATGTTCTTTTAAGTTGTTTAATAAATCATTCGACTGACAGCTGGTGATCGCAAATGCCAAGTGGTAGATTGATCCAAACAGATGATTACACTGATGACATTGTTGTTATGTTGTTACTCCCAGCCCTTCCTAGATATCTTGTTCCATGCTCACCTTCTTGTAGTAGTTTTCTTCTGTTAGAGATACTGTATAAATTACTGTTATCTGTATAACTTTTGACAGTGTTGTCAAGGTCACTTACAACACTGCATAATGAGCTGTTGGTCAGTACGACCGACAGTGTACTCAGTATCACAGTCTGCATTTCTGTCAATGTTATTTGGCAGAGAGTGACACAATGAGTGTTGAAAATTGACTGAAATTAGGTGTTAATCTTCACTCTTCACAATTGATGCATTGAATTCAGTAAATTTGATCATTTATAAGAATAAGAATTGTTAAATTAAAATGTATAGATTAGAATATGTTTGACGAAATTTTAAAAAAAGGTCGATATGTATTATGTCAACGTAAAATATACCTTTGTAAACTGATTTAAGGAATATTGCTTTGTAAAGTGATTTAAGGAATATTGCATTAAGACTCATTTTGTCAGAGTGAGTCACATAAATTTTGTGAGTATCATTATCCTCAATGTTATCAGTATCTTTTTCAATATCATCAATGCTGTTATAAAGATATGGTTGAGAATGGTTGAACTGACAAACTCTAAGTTTCAAGAGTAAGAACTGCAAATAGTAATACATCGAAAAATCTGCCCTATGCTTGACTTAAAAACCACATCGACCATCACCTTATCCTTATACTTTCCATGTTGATGCAAGTAATTCTTTGTTGGTACATGTATTGGATTTTTATTAATTTGAGTCTATTTGTATTTCTTCAGTTCAGCTATTGGCATGCGTGTTGTTCTTGAGGGTCAGCCACCTCCCACCATCACTCAGCCCCCACCAACTGCAAGGGTGTGTAATAATTGTTCTTTTGTGCATTGCTTGTTTTGATCATTTTCTTATATTTTTTACCAAATAATATACTAGACTCTGTAATATACTATATTCTGTAAAAGCATAATCTTTCAAACTAATGTGTTCCCTGTTACTGAAGCTTGTAATGAGATGTAATGTAATTGGACATTTTTTATATTGCATGTTCAAAGGGCAACCAAATCAGAGTCGCTCTCTGTGATAGCCTATATGTTAAATTTTATTACGAACGAAAATATTACATGATTAGTTAGCAAAACAATGCACAGTAAGCTGGAAGAGTCACCATTGGTGAGCCCATGCAAACACATGGAACCAACCAATGAATTCCCATCGACAGCCGACAGATGGTAACTTTTGGCACTGTACATCTGAACTGTACACACAACTTGGATGTAATTTTTTACCAAAACCTCGGCCTTAATGGCTATCTTTCCCACTTTGCTTTGTGTATATCCTTTATCATAGAAAAATCTGCCCTATGCTTGACTTAAAAACCACATTGACCATAACCTTATCCTTATACGTTCCACGTTGATGCAAGCAAGCTGTGTGTTTTTGGACTGACCTTTTATGCTCATCAACAAAGCCATCTGGTTTCTCACTTGTAAGCCGTCGCTGCTGTATCTGTGAACTTGTTACCACTAAGATATATGTTCCATTGTCTTGGTAACATGCAGCTTCCGTTTCCATTGTTTTATTGATTTATTCCTAATATTTTTTCTGTAGATGATAGGAGAATGGACTTAACAGGTTAATTAGATTTGCTGATTTATCTGTTTCAGAAAAGCCACAGGGACTCAAAACTGCAAGATTAACTTAAGTTGTTTTTGAACTGAATTAGGATGTGTTAATATACAATGTCTTATGAGACAGACCTAAATCACTAAATCACTGGCTGTTGTCTTAAATACTTTTACTACTAACTACTGAATTTGATAATATGACAGCTATGTTACACCAATTCTAGTTTTACTGACTGTATTGTTTGCAGTTTAGTTTTGTGTGTTTTTAATTTATTTAACTTATTGAGAGCTTTTAAGCAAAAGCATTGAGTTTTTATTAACACTATTAGCGCAGTCTATTATTCGACTGTGTTCCAGATCAATGTCTGTCTTTCTGGCTGCCTACAAGTTACGTGATATTCCAGATCTCATCCCCTGAGGTTGGGTCCTGTCATTCGAAAGTCTGTCTGTAGAGTGTCTGAACAGACCAATAAAATAAATTTCCGTTCCCTTATTATGCTGGTGCATCTTCTTATCAATAGTGTTTTGTTTGTGTATATGTATCATCTTCTTATCAATAGTTTTGTGTTTGTGTATATGTAATCCTCTTATCAATAGTTTTGTGTTTGTGAACACTGTATATGTAATCATCTTATCAATAGTGTTGTGTTTGTGTATATGTGTCATCTTCTAATCAATGGTTTGGTTTTTGTGTATATGTAAGATCATTTTTTTGGTTTTTTGGTTTAGATAGCATTTTAAAGCTGGATTTTTGTTTTATAAACTTATTTTAAAGCAGATTAAAAACAGTTGTAAAAATGAATTGGCTATTTCTGACTTTTATGACCTTTGTACATTTGCATTTTGTTGCTGGCTTTAGTGGGGAGTGGGTTTTAAGCCCCTCTTGTGGAATTAAATAACTGCATAACCAATCTACGCCCTGTTTTCCATTTCTGTATCTTCTCTTAATCTCTTGCATCTCTTCTCCTGTGATGCAGTTTGCTGCTTCACAATAACACTTCTACAGGGTGCATAATATTGTATTGAGTACAATCATTGAATCATTTACAAAGCAGCTACCACAACATGTGAATTTTGCTGCTCAGAATGTCTGCTATATCCAATTCTGCTGCTGTGCTTAATGTGATTTAATGGTTATCTAGTCATTAGTATGTTTAACTGCAAACAAAGGTGGTTTGGGATTTGATTACTCAATGGGAAAATAATATATACTGGTATATGTATATTCACCGTAAGGTAGAAAATGCAAAGCCAAAAAAATACAGTACTACATTTCTGTTCCGCTAGCAAGTTTTAGTAAACTCGGCCACAAATTTGAGTACATCAGGTTTACACTTAATGCGGTTTAAATCAGGGCTTGAGCAGGTTTACACTTGACAGTGAGCAAGAAAACTGGCTATCTGCTCTTGAGTGACAAAGCAGTGAAAATGAGGTTTCTAACGTGTCTTACTCAGGAGAAGGCAAGGCTGACTGGCTTTGAGAACTGATCTTCGTGATAATTGCCTTAATTTATTAAGTTAAGTTGAATGTTTAACTGCTTTCAGCTCCACAGAGATCGTTGTTGTTACTCTGTGTCTCAGATTATATTTTCTAAATATTCTGTTCTTTATATCATTCTCCCATCTTTGTCATTGTTCAGTCAATCAAGCAATCAATCAATTTTCATTTATTCTCAATCTCAAGCTGACATGATCGCAGTTTTTTTTACAAGGTTACTACAGTTTTTCATATGTAAGGAGTGTTTTGTAATATGGCTAAGGCAGGTTCTTTGGATGAGAGGCAATTCATTTTATTTGGAGAATTGGTCAATACATATTTTTAAATAGGACTCGAGAAATGAAATTGCGGTAATTGCAGCCGACACGTCATGGTGAATAAGACCCTGCACTTCATCCTCCCTAATAGTAGTTCAATTCTGCCCCTTTCTTCTGCATTGGTATATCTCCTCCATGCCGGTGAGGCATGCATGAGTTGCACAATAGTTATCATTTTTGTGACTTCCTGCAAGGATGGAGGGGGTTGGCCATGAGACATGAGAACACCAAGGGCATACATTGATGAGGAACAAGCAGATAAGAAAGCTTTGTCATGAGAGGTCATCCAGAGATCAGAATGCAGGGTAACCCCCTAGACCAGAATTGAATCCACTCGCTTCACTTTCGAGATAATCAGTGGAACTGAGGAGCTTTTCAAGCCCCTCTTTGAGATTACCATCTTCTGAGTCTTTGGTTTAGACGTAGGGTATTATCTCTGACCCAGCTAGATATATGGTTAAATTCTCTGACTTCTGTATCCACCCAATAGGATCCAATAATCAAATAAGTGTCATCAGCATATTTGATAAGGTGGTTTAAGTTGTGTAAAGTTTGAAGGTTGGATGCTGCAATGGCATATGAGGCAGGACTTATCACTGAACCTTGTACAACACTGGCATTAATGATGGCAATTTTGAAATCTAAGAACTTGTCAATCCACCTCATTTCCTTTGCATCATTGTTGCTCTTTGCCTTGACCCGGTACAAATTGTAATCGTAATCTCCAAACTTCTAAAGTGCCACTCGAAGGCCAAGCGCAGACACCAGCCTATTCATGAGCGCTACATTACATCAGAGGTGTTTTCCAGAGAGTAGTCCAAAAGAGGTCTGAGTCTGGTTTTCAAAGGGCCAGATCAAGAGAGGGGGAACAAGCAGATAAGAAAGTATCGATGATAGCCTACTAGAACAATTAGTATTTTTTAAAGTTGTAATCGAAAAATCAATAGATGCAGCTGTGGGGATAAAGTTGGAGGATTTCTAAAATTGTGATATGTAAATCCAGAACATAGCCTACTAAAGTACCTGGTTTATCAGATATCAGTTCATGGGTAAGTGGTCTATTTATTGACTGTGTACTGAATCCCAACTTTCTCTGTATATGAAAGGGTTATTTAGTGAATCATACATTTTATATAATATCACAACTTGAGCTTTTCTTCAGAAACATATGTACAAATTCATGCCAGTCTACCATTTTACAACAGCCTTGCGATAGTGTTGTATTTGGTTACATCTTCAATCATTCCATGTTGTCCTAAAATCTGTGAGCCATTCCAGCTCCACAACTCTACTAGTTGCTGATGATGATGCTGTTGATAGCAATGGTGATGATGCTGATGACGATGGTGATGATGATGACGACGACGACGATGATAATGATTTCTTTGCGTAGGTTAACACACCTGAGATAGAGTTTCAAAGTGCTCGATTGCCCTGGACTCCTGTATCTCTGATGACTCCTCAGCTTCCAGCTGTGAAGCCCTGCATACTTCCTTCCATTGGTACCTCTAAAAAGATCACCTTAAAACCAAGGCAGGATTCAACAACAGTCAAGCAAGCTAAACATGGAAATCAGCATAGAAAAATGCTTATCCCAGGTTAGCTAACAGAACTTGGAAAGTACTATAAACTTGGTAAATGCACATTTACTATTAAACCATTTTATTATTATTTCTGTTTTACCTGAGGTACATATGATACCTTAGAAACAAAAACTTGGCACAGGAGCAAGAATTACATCAGAAACTAACAGTCCTTGTACCCACTATGGTCTGCAAATTATTATTATTATTAGGATTAGGATTAGTATTATTATTATTATTATTACCTTATTTATCTAATCTAATGTAATGACTTTTATAGCGCTATTATAATGTCCAACATATCAGTCGATGGTTGCTTAGCAATTGTGTTAAGTCTCAGATTTTGACTCTACACATCAAACACATGGTAATGTATGTACCAATTCTGCATGGTATATCAGCTGTCATCTATTACCCATTCGTGCACGAGTATTTTCAACAATTTATTTTGATCTAGCTATACTGCTAGTCAGTGACTAATATAATGCTGAAAAATGTGCAGCTTTCACTTGAAATTCATGTTTTTGTTATTATAGAGTCATCTATGGCTAAGAAGTCTTCAGAGAAAGTAGAAAATTTGGATGCTAAAGAAATTGCTGAAAGAAAGAGCAGTGCATCAAGTGTGAGTAACACATATGTAAAATTGAATTAATCTGGAAGTGCGTGCTTAGAAATATCCAAAAACAGCTACACATTCTGGGGTTAGCTTTAGGTACTGATCTTTTTCTTTTGTCCAATAGATGGGATTTAAATGTAGTACAGTTGGCTGAGTTACTGCAATGAATCCTTGGTTTAAGCAACGCTTTGACCCATTTTGTTTAGATTGCATCCGTGCAGAGTCTTGTGGAGGAAGCCAGACAGATTGCACTGTCTGTTGATCGTCAGCTCCCAAAGAAATGTCAGAGACCGACGTCAGCTAAATCAAGACATCGTCTGCCACCTGTTGAAGGTTTCAGCTGAAATTTTTTTAGTGTTGATGTATAAACCAAATTAGTTGCAGCAGAGTTTTTTAAAGTTAATCTGTACCGAAGTCCCCAAGATATGGTTTTGAACCCCAAACTTCATCTTCCAAGATCCACTTGTAAGAGCTGTGTTAAACTCGACAAGAAATTTAGTAAGATGGGTGAGAAATATCAGTGAACATATTGTGTTATCATGTAAGGTAATGTTTTCGTTTATATACAGTAATGAATTGCAATGTATTGTCATGTCAATTAACACTTCTACAGCACCATTTCAAGTTAACTCCTTTGTGGCACAGCTAACGAGACAAAAACTATCACAAAACTAAATGCACAAAACGTGTCATGTTTATGAAATATAAGCAGCAATTTTAAAATTTATTATTTGCTTAAAATAGGCAGACAAGTTATTAATGCTAAGGCTGTCTATTTTGAGTATTTTTGTTTTTGTTATACAAGACTATTATTTTGCTGTTATTTCTTAAGTTAAGAAGCACAAGAACGAGGAACTGACCACAAGAGGTGGTGGACCTGAGAGGGATTATGACGACAGTGGAGCATTTACCAAACGGCAGTCAAAGAGAACAGTGGACGAAATCATTGTTTCACTTCACCAGTCGAGACAGAAAAAGGCCAAGCGGTCAGTTAATGTCCAGTATTGGTTTTTCCATTGTCAACAGTGAACAGAAGAACAAAGTATCTCTGTGTATTGGTTTAGTTTCTGTCTGTACACTGGTAACATTTGGTGGTAGTGGTGGTGGTTGTGGTGGCAGTGGTGGTTTGGGAGGTGGCAGTGATGAAGTGATGACAGTGATGCCAATGATGACTTTATTGCTAGAGTATCACTGTAGAAATTTGAAGATTACAATTAAATTGCTGAAGATGATAGCAGTAGGTACATTGATGACAGCAAGTACCACAATGTTGCATGGTCAATAAAGCTTGTTGTGCACATCAGGAATGATGAACACTCAACAGGGATTGAGGGCAAATGATGACGCTGTAATTACAAATGATGATTTATGTTTCCAACTGTGACAGTGGTGATTGTGATAGTTATGTGGGTGGTTTTGTAATGTCAACAGAAAGAAGGAAAGACGGAAAGTTATAATGACAGTCAGTTGACGGGCCTGTCCTTCATCTCCATCGAGTTTTGTAAGCAATGTTTAAATTTTCAAGACCAATACCACATGGGTAGAGACCAAGACCAAGACCACAGGTTCAAGATTAAGATCTAAGCATCAAGATCAAGACCAAATATCCCCAAGACCAAAACCTTAACCAAAGACCACATTTTTGGTCTCAAAACAGTCTTGAGACAAAGACCATGGTCTTGAGACCCTGTTGCTGTCTCCATCTGCATTCATTCACTTAAATGTTTATTTGAATGTGGGTGTGTTGAATTGGGGATTGTTTCATTTAGATTATCGAGTGCAGATCGTAAGATACGGGAGATAATGCGCGGAGTGGTGATGCGAACAAGAGCTGTGCTTGGAAACATTGGTATGCATGGAAGAATTTTAATTCAGGATCATCCTACCATCTGACAAAATAATTTTTTTTAATATGATCACTGAAATAGAACTATAGTTGGTTACTTGCTTTGTGGTTTGGTTCTAACATTCACAGCTGCTGTGATCATAGTTACAATAGTATTAGTCAGCTGATTAGTTTTTTTTGGATGCTATTGGTATCTGGAGTAGTATGCTGTAGTCTTGATTTTGTAAGTTATTTTTAACAGAGTTACCACGTGCATTACAGACTTACCTACGTGGTTAGGTACTTAGTTTATTTACCTGCCAGAACTCGTCAGGCAGCTGTAGGTCTTGTGTGTACGTTACAACACCTGAGTAGGTAATTAGAGTTGCAAATGACCTAAGTGGGTTGGATGCTCAACATTTTGCAGGCAAGATGTTGCCTTTGTGAGTCTGAAGTGTTTACTCATTTAAATTTAAGATTTGTCACAGGTCTGCATAGTAACATTTTATTTAAATTCCTGTGTGAGACAAAGTATTAGAAACTTAGATGTAAGCCGATAATACTGAAACCTGTGACTTACTGAACTTGTGACTTGACATATTTGTATTTGATTGTAGATCTATCATGTTTGTTTTCAGTTTAATTAATTATCCTTATTGTGAAGGGACTGTACATGATGGTCTGTGTGTAAAACTGAAATGCTTTGCCAGTTCATAGTTCTGAGGAGTTTCCACTGAGGCATGTAAACAAGACTGCTTCCTTTTTATGTATGCCTGTAGCTCGAATAAGTCTAGAAACACTAGTATATTGGAATGTATAGGAATGAACTGGGAATGGTTGGTTTTACCACATGGCAGTGATTTGAAGCTATACATTTGATCACAAACAATTGGAAATGTTTGACTGATGAAGGTATTGTCTTGAATACACCTGCAGAGATTGGCTGAAATTCATGACTGCGTTATGCTATGATGATATTTTGAATGTTATCGTGTTTGACAGTCACTCCATTGACTGAAGACTGGGATGCCTTCGAGAGATTTGGTAAACTGATAATACTTAGGGTTAAGTGGCACTGACCTTATTTACCCAACCTGCTATATTCTGCTTTGTCGTTGTCATATTACTGTATATATATATACATATATCTAAATATATATATATATACGCATGATCATATATTAAACCATTACATGTATTTGCTGATATTTGTATAGTATAATTCTGTATTTAGCAATATGTGGTGCTTGCAAATAAGCTGGTTTTATTGACTACTCTTATTTGATTGTTAAAGATTTTTTATTGCTTATGATCTAAAATGATATATACTGATTTATATGTATCAGTATATAGATATATACTTATAAACTATGGATGTGCGTATTATTCATATATTGTATTGCTTCTATCTACAGAATATATATATATATATTATATATATATATATATAAATAATTATGTATGATAGATAGATCTGTAGATAGAAGCAATGCAATATATGAATGATACACACATCCATAGTTATCTATATACTGATAGATATAAATCAGTATATCATATATATATATATATATATATATATATATATATATATATATCGACATTTATGCAATTCAGTGTTTGTATAGCTTTGTGTACGCGCAGATACATGTCAAGACATGCAGGGGCATCTATCCCCCCCCCTAAGTCATTGGAGCAACTTCCCCTTTTCACCTCTTCTTCCCCTTCCCTTTCCCCTAAAATGGTGGCACACACACTGACAGATCTCCCCCCTATTTTTTGGATGGAGCATTTGCTCCAAGGTTTCTATAGTGTAGATGCCCCTGAAGACATGAATTGTAATTGCATGAATTACCTGGGCATGATCGTAGCATGATTTAAACTTTGGATATATTTTATGAACTAAAATATTCATTGTCAGGTTTACTTGGCTTGCTTTTGCTTTGCAGATTGATCTGTTGATTTGTGTTCAGATTTAAAAATTGGTTCAGAACAGGTAGTTTGCAATCCTGTAAATCCAGTACCCTGTCCCCACTACTAGACAATCAGCTTCACTTACCCTTCCTTGGCATGATGTTGTGACAATGGTTTCTGACCTGACCTGCTGGGTTGTTTCCATACTGATAATTTTCTACGTTTCCTGTTGGTTTTTGACATGACCTGCTGGTTTTAGACCTGGCCTCTTGGTTTTGATCTGGCCTTTTGGGGTTTAATCTGGTCTCTTGGTTTTTGACCTGGCATTTTTGTTTTAATCTGGGCTGTTCTGTGACCTATGACACAAACTGACCGTTGGTCACAGTGCAGAATTTATCATTATGGTCATAAAACAGTTGTAGAATTTTAATTTAAGAATACTTTGTTAAATTGGGCAAGTTTAGCTTATGTCATGCTATTTGCTTTGCTGTTTTGCTTTTATTTTTTCATTATTTGCTTTTGGTCAGAAAATCAAGAGTCTTGATTTAAAAAAGACTTGTTAAAACTCCTATGTTAATTCTGTCTTGCAGCATTTAAATGTCAACTGAATGTGTAGAGCGTTTTTATTACTTTACTATGTTCGTGTTGTTCAAACATTAAATTATGGTCTTTCTATATGGTATGGAGAGGGGAGGACAACAGGGAGAGGGTCAGTAACCTGGAAAGGACATGGAGAAGAAGAGAGACAGAGAAAGGAGATATGGCTTATCAGAAAGGACAAAATGACAGTTTGCTGAACTAGCATGCAGAGTATGTGCATGGGATAAGCTCAGAGATTTAGGAACATGTGACTAATTGTCTAATCTCATCTTTTTGACTTCTTTAGTACATGTCATCAGTTGCTGGTTGCATCGAAGCTAAACATTATTCAAAATGCTTAAGCTGTTGGGTAAGCCCAGTTGAATCCAATAGGTCCAACAGTTCAGGTCCAGTAGTTGAAATCCAGTAAGTTAGAGAGACAGTCTCTTACCAACGGTTGTACCTGCTGCATGTACTTGTGGTTTGTAGCATTTGGAAGAACAGTAAGTAAATAGTCTCAGCATAACAGTTGCTCAAGCATGTCTCATTTATTCCGACTTATTGTATTGCAGAGTTGGACTGGGATCATTTTGCGGGTCGTACCATTTCAATCATGTAATTGGCCCCAAGCTTTGGGAGTTTGCATATTTGTGTATTTGACGTATAATTAATTCCTTTCTGCCCTAGGAACCCCATGCTGTGAAACCAGAGGGGCCCATGTTCCATGGCACATGAGCACAACGGCCAGTCTGCCACTGTTGTATTGGATTTTATTGGACTTTGTTTATTTGTTTAAAGGCAATTTTGAAATAGAAAACATGGAGGAAGAGGAGTATGATGAAATGGAAGAAACTGAGGAAAGCAATGAGAGTTCATTACTTTGTTCTGAAAGAGGTCAGGATCCTCACTGAAATCTCATATAATACAAGGACGATACCACTTTGCCAAGTACTGCTAGGAGTATCAGTAATTAGTATTGCTTGTTGTGCCATCTTTTCCTTTCTTATTTTACCCCTTACTTATATGTCTGCTTGTTATGCACATGTACAAGGAGTTATTATTGTAAGTAGCAGATCTCCAGCCTGGACTCCAGGTGTTGCTAGTAGTGACATTTTTGTAAATTAATCATTAGATCCTTTGATCTAAATTAATTTGCAAAATTAATTAACTTCATGCTGCTGATATTTTTGGTTGATTTCTTAGATGATTTAGCTCTGGACCAAGAAACTCTTGAGTTGGACTCAATGGCCATTACACCTGGGGAAGCACAGCTTATTCAAGAGACTCTGGTATTCTATTCTAAATATCTATATCAATCAGAACTCAGCTACCGAATATGATGATAATATGATTGTGGTAATATACAGTAATGTAATTACATAACATTGTAATGCACAGCATTACATGTTATCAGTGTTACTAACCGGAATGGTATACACAGATATTCAGTGGTAATGAATTCACTGGGTGAATGTGGAGACAATGAAAATGGTAAGAGCATGAGGAGATTAACGGTTGTGGCATATTTTTTACTTACTAGTCTGATGACTACAATGATTGTCTGTGAATATTATTTATCTCCGAAAGGCTGCGATCTCAGAATCTTCGTATCGGGAGCCAGAGAAAGAGGCTGAGCCATTAACTGGAGACGATATGCAACAGACACCTTATGGACCAACACAGAGTTCACCTTCAGAGGCCACTCTTCTGCAACAGGTATCCATACATATTTACGCTCTGGACATTTATGTAGCACCGTTTTGAAAACTTCAAAAGGCACTGGAACATGGCTATCCAATTTATCTAACAAAAATGCTAATTACGACAAGCTGAAATGTTTCTTGAGCTGGTTTGTGCAGAGCAGTTTAGATTTTCAGTTTAAGATTGCTATGTTTGCATGTTGAAGTGCCGAAACGCCATGTGTGTCTGTGTTGTGTGAATATGTGCTTGTGTGTCACAATGTATTTGCCAGTCAGACTGAATGTTAATTCTTGATTTCATCTGCTGATGACAGTTCATAAGCTATTGCATTCGAACTTCAGCAAACTTGTGATCCTGAATGTAGGATCTTGCTCTGTAGCACTACATGGTATCAGCTATGCATCGCTGCCTGATTACAGGGCAACAGTCCTAGCTACAGGTGGCTTTAAGCCCCGCAGGTGGGCAACACTATCCAGAGCCGGTGAGCTTAATATAATATAGATTTATGAAGTGCTTCTTCAAGAGACTCCTCAGAGATACTCCTGACCTAATGATGGAAAACTTGGATTGAACAAATTAGTTTTCATGAGCTTATGGAATAGATGCCAAGAAAGACCAAGGAGCTCATGTCGTAAGGTACTAGACAGCCTATTCCAAAAGTTGGACTGACCACAGCTTCTGTGTGGCACTGTTGATGCTCTGGCTGAGGAAACGACCGTGTCATCCTGTGCAGCAGTGCGAAGAAATCTATGGCCAGGTGAGGACAAGACCAAGACGTGCAACTCCATGAGATAAAATGGAGCACAACCTGCAAGACAATTATGCTTAACCATAAAGACCTTAAATTCAATGCGTTTGTGTATTGGCAACCAGTGCAATTGTCCCACACGAAGTTGGATATATGCCGAAACCTACCGGTATGTATACCTGCTTGCTGCAGCATTTAAGATAGATTGCAGTTGGTTACTGCAGAAAAGAGTTAGCCCTGCATACGTAGTGTTGTCATAATCAACCCTTGAGCATGTGAATGCTTGCATGAGGGTTGTGATGGCTTGAGTTGTAAGCAAATAGCAGATTGTGCAAGGCTGGCACAGGTGATAAGAGCATCTTTGACATACTCTTTCTGGCATGCTGTGAAAAGGTCAGTACAGCTGTACGGACATTTATGAGACCAACAAAGAAGGAGTTACAGTAATCAATGCGAGACTTGCGAGAGCAGGTGAAGGCATGGACAATGGAGGTAAAGACCGGAGAGGAGACAGATCTTCGGATAGCTTTGAGACGTCGGAGATGGTAGTAGCACAAGCGGGTCAGATAAGAGATATGGTAAGAAAAAGAAAGGGAACTATCAAGAATTACACCCAGGTTACGGACAGATGTAGAGAAGGTATAAGAAGGAAAGCTTTGAGATAATAGAGGGTAGTCAACCTTGCATTGTGATTTCAGAGAAAACTTGTTACCATAGCAACGATTGTCTGACCTCTGGGAATAATTGCATTGTGATTTCATAGAGGACATGTTGCATTGTGGTTTCACACAGTATTATGTTTCCGTAGCAACCTCTTATAATTATTGCATTGTTTTGCATTTCATAGAGAACATTAGGGCATAGCCAGGTGCCATTTTTCAACCGGGTACCGGGTCCGGGTAGTTTGAATAAAATCTGCCGGGTCCGGGTACCGGGTCTGGGTATTAAAACTAAAAGCGGACATTCAGATATATGCACCAGTGTATGCTACCGTCTACTATTATAATGACGTCTGTTGAGTATTTACCTACCAAAACCAATATATATGTCGTTTCCGGAACTATACAGAGCGTGGCATGGGAGAAGGGACCTATAGGCATGAAAGAGAGATAAGAAACTGTCTTTCACGGCTTTAAGGACACGCCGTCCACCGGCCGAAGGAGGAGGGAAGGGGGAAATAAACGGGGACTTTAGAAGCTGCCTTGTTTCAATGACACGCCGGCTACATTTTGAAGGCCAGAGGCTAACGACTCTCGCTCGACCGTCGCCCGGGTCTATTACCTCCCCAACCATACGGCTTTTTAAAGACTGACCATGGGAACTTATATCCCATTTATGGTGACCCGTCAAAATAGCCCCGTCAAAACAGCCCCGTCAAAACAGCCCCGTCAAAATCGCCCAGCGTCAAAATAGCCCCGTCTAAACAGCCCCGTCAAAACAGCCCCGTCTTAAACGACAGAAAACACAGTGAAAATGTATTCGACAAGATTTATTCATTTATAAGAAGATACTAATAAAAGATACTACTATAAAAAAAACAGACTACAGTATGGAATCTTAAATGTTTTTCCCACAAATATTCAACTGGTCCCAATTCTTCATCTTTTTAAAAAAAACTATTGCGTTCTCAATTAACGGATGGATTAATTAATGACAATTCATGGAACTGATTTAAACTGGATTACATGCCGTCTTGCAACTGTTAATCTAAGACTATTTATAATGTTCATAATCAAAACACTGTGCACTGTTTTTGTTTTTGTATGCTTATGATTACCTCTGTTTAATCACTTATTGTTAAGCTTATCACTGTCTCTCAATCGAACCTCTATCTTCAACGTAATTAACTGACAAAATTGGGTGTTCCTATTAGCGGGATTTCCATCCCTTCTGGGACTTCCCTTTGTCAACGTTTTCTTGTAACATACCAATGTTGAACTGATGTATGTTATATCGTTGCAATAAAAAATTGATTGATTGATTGATTGATGTTTTTCTACGAAACGCGAACAAAAGTTTCTAGGTATTAGGTAATAATTGTGACCATCTAAAAAGAAAGTTAATGTCGATGTCTTAAGCAAGAGCCTAGATACTAAGATTATGCGACCTTTTGATCTTACCAATTACTGATCAGATTTCCAATTAACAAATTAATTTGTATTTAGTCAGTATGTGTCAGAACCACCTCTTTGAAGTATTGCTTATACTTTTGTTGCGATTCAAAACATTTCTTGTATCATTCAACTTATTAGCCGTTGTGGAACTGCTTGCCTTTGGCGTTTTTATGGGGCTATTTTGACGGGGCTGTTTTGACGGGGCTATATTGACGCAGGGCGATTTTGACGGGGCTGTTTTGACGGGGCTATTTTGACCGGGCTATTTTGACGGGGTGCCCCCATTTATTGCTCTAATTAACGGTGCTCTTATTTACATAGAAAGACCGCTGGTTTCCCACGGTCGTCTTCTTTAGTGAGCGCATCTAAAATGTCGCAATTCTACACCTCTGGCACGGGCCGGGTGACTTGGGCTTACTAAAAAAAGTGGTTTCAGTGTTTTGTGATTTCGTCGTTCACAAATTTGTTTTGATAAAAAAAATTACCCACCCGGACCCGGATGACCTTTCAGCTCCGGGTCCGGATGTCTTCCGGGTGTTCAACACACGGAATTTCCGGTTATCCGGGTCAGTACCCGGCTATGCCCTGGAGAACATGTTGTCTAACCGCTGGGAATAATTGCATTGTGATTTCATAGAGGATATATTGCCTTGGCGACCTCTTGTAATAATTGCATTGTAATTTCAAAGAGGGCATGTTGCCGTATAGCAACGTCTTTTAACTTCTGTGAATAATTGCATTGTGATTTCATAGAGAACATGTTGCCGTAGCAATGATTGTCTAACCACTGGGAATAATTGCATTGTGATTTCATTGAGGATATATTGCCTTAGCAACGTCTTGTTGCAATTGCATTGTGATTTCACACAGTATTATGTTTCAGTAGCAACCTCTTGTAATAATTGCATTGTGATTTCATAGAGAACCAGTTGCCGTAGCAACAATTGTCTAACCTCTGGGAATTACTGCATTGTGATTTCATAGATGATATATTGCCTTAGCAACGTCTTGTAATAATTGCATTGTGATTTCATACAGGATATATTGTCATAGCAATCTCTTGTAATAATCATGTTGTGATTTCATACAGAGTATATTTCCATAGCAACATCTTGTAACATCTTGTAATAATCTATCTATATAAAATCCATATAGTCTGTGTCTGTCGTAGGAAGCTACATCACAAATGGCTTCTGTTCTATTGTGAAACAGAAGCCGTTTGTGACGTCAGGACTGCCGTCTTGACGACGGCGGTCTTGACGACGGTCTTGACGACAGCGATCTGAGCATTTTAACCAACGATACATATAGGCCTATAATTATACACTGCCGTCATTATTATGACGTCATAATATGACGGGTTAATACTCTAGTTGCATTATGATTTCGCAGATAATATATTGTCACCTCTTTAGGTAAAAATATTAATATTATTAATAATGGGAGTGATGATGTTGGTGATCACTGATGATAATGCTCAGTAATTGTTTTGCATCTTGAGGGCTTCCTCAGATAAAATAATAATGGGCAAAAACAATGGGTGTAAAAAGCGGGGTATGGTACCCTCCATTCCAAAAGTGGGGGATACGGGTACCTCTCGTACCCCCCATAAATTACGCCTATGCTGCCATAGTTAATCTTGTATGAAAATCTGTATGTTCTGGATGTGGTTTTGTCAATCTAGGCTTGGAAAGGGCTTTCCAGTTTGGAGGATCTTAGCACAGTTGGTCGATCGTGTCTAGATCTCACAAAACAGCCGTCAGTGTCACTGCTGAATAGTTGGCAGATGACCAAGAGAACGAATTCATCTGCAGCTGATCATTGTGAGTTACATGAGAAGAAGAGAAGCACTGATGGAAAGAAGTCATCAAAATCAATCCATCACTTCTGCATGATGAGGCATGATGTTCTTCTGCCAGACCCCTACAAGGGTGCATGGAGTCGATATCACATCCTCAACAAATACAAGCTTCCCTCAAAGGTCTCTCTCTTCATCATTTTCAATAAATATAAGTATGATTAATAAGGACAGATGCCCGAGCAGTTAGTCTTTAAAAGTTCTGGTTTTAAGTTTTATCGGTCATGGCACTTTAACTTGTGACCTGTTTTACATTCACGTTTTTATGTTTTGTTTGTTTCCATGAAGGCTGAGCACTAAAAATCTTCTCTGTCATGAGTCACAGATAGAAACTGTTATATGACATCATGGCTGTCATTTTATTACATGATGTAACAGATTTCTCTTAAAATTGCAGAGTCAAGAAGTGGCAGCTGTTACCACGAAAGAAAATAACACTGAAGGGAGCGATATCCACCAGAACCAGTTAGAGGCTGCTCAGAGAATCTTGGATGAAGCAAACCAAGATCTAAAGAATTCCTCAGAAAGTCGATCTAAAGACAAGAAAATTGTGTCAGATGGCAGAAAAACGGTAACATGAGCAAGTGATAGAATCTTCTTAATGGTACTAGTATTGACTTGTTTTGGTAAACTTATTCCATGCAAGATTTCCAAGTTTTTCATATTGTTCAGTTTATGTTAATTATTTTAACTAGATTATCAATTACTTATGGAAGACAAAATATCTTACAAGAGCTTAAGGGCTATTAACCTCACGTAGTCTTTCTACATGCTTTCGATGTTTTAAATAATATTTGTTACTAATTAATATAAGTAAATACATGTTACTAATCTAGTGTCTTTACTTATTACTTGGTCAGATTTGAAACTATAGAGTCAGGCTCTTTGTCATTGCTGGTTTGGTATGTAACCCATTGTTTTTCAATGGACCATTACACCTTTCAACAGTTATTCCAATTTCTTTAGTAAGTGCACCTGAAAGGTTGCAGCTTTGTGCGTGTGTGGCAAGTTATTGTTTGTCACGATTATGCGCCTGTGGTATGCAAAAGGTTCAGAAGCTCTATTTGGCTGTCCATTGTCTAGTTACATTATGCGAGTTTACACTACAATGATATGGTTTACTTTTTGATGTATTTAAATTGACTTTCCTTGTAGTGATATAACCTACATACATTTTGAAGATGATTGGATATACTGGACATGACAAATTTTCTGATGATTGGAATATTTACAAAATTTCATTCAATACATGCACAAATGAACAGATTCTGTAAAAATCTAAGTAGGTAGCATCGGTCTTGCACTCTAATTATTCAGAACAATGTTTGATTTCCATCCAACAGCCAGACCAACTGGAAATGAATGTGAAAGGTACAAAGGTGAAGATGATGAAGGATTCGATGATATACTGGACCCCAGCTCCACCAAAGTGGGATGTTGCACCTGCTAAAGTGAAAGAAGTCCTTTTCCCAGAGTATCATGGGTCAGAATATACCCTGACAAACCGCCCTCCAATAAAAAAACTCAAAGTTGAACCAAGAACAAGTGAAGTTAATTCTTCAAGTAATACTCTCGAACTGCAGCAGCAACAACAACAACAGAAATCAGTGTAAGTCTGACCTTTGCAAAGCATTAATTAATTAATTCATTCATTTATCCATTCATTTTGAAAACTTAATATAGCAACCTCTCAAGGTACCTACTCAGAGGTGCTCCAAGCCCAACCATGGCAGTGTAAACTAGACTTCAATTTGCATTTCTGTCTTGTAGCTTGTCTATGTGAAATTTTATATAGCCCATTTTGTCAACCTGGCAAAGACGATGAATTATATCTGCTAGTAGATGACAAGTGAGCGTTTTGACGCAGGCTGTACAGAAGCGATTTGATATATTAGACTGTCTCTACAGAAAAGGGTCCACAGAGGGCCCACAGGATCCACGGACCCTTATCAAAGATCAGTTTCCAAGCAGTGCCTATGGCTATCATGGCTAGAAGTCTTTTGAATCGCGATGACAAGTGAGTGGGCTAACGCAGTGCGCTATAGAAGTCCTAGAATACAAAAGACCCTCTCTACGGAAGCCTTTAACGCAGGCCCAATAGAAGCCTGTTGATATAAAAAGACTGGCTCTGAAGAAGCCTGACGCTACAGAAGTCCAGGGCTTTTATCACAATTGGCTATCAAAAAGGAGTGGAAGATTTTGAACGCAGGCTCAATAGAAGGAAGCCTGGGCAGGCAACTGTTTTCTCGCGAACAATCGAAAACCCCAATCCTTTAATCAACCAGTCAATCGAAATTTATATAAATACAAATAAAGTATTTTTCAATTTAAATAAATGAATACGTTGTGGTATACATAAATCATAATGTTAGGACAAAACTTTTGCATTTGGCTCGGTATAGGTAAAACATCCCTCTGCTGTCGCAGGTGCATTGGGGAGTACTGTTTCAAACATTTGGCACGACTGCGAAACGGTTGTGGGACAAAACCATGTGCCAAATGTGGAAGGGGTATAAAAACACACGTGGGTGAGTGTATGAAATGTGGTTATTTCGCTAAATATTTGAGAGCTCGACGAGGTGGGTTAGTTCGCGAATTTAATAAAGAATGGAAACGTCTATCATCTATTTCAATAGACTAGATAATAAAAAATTTCTATTTAAAGAAATGATAAACTTATTATATTAGAGAAAAGTTTGCCACAGTAATATAAACTAATTTATTACTATGGCATTGTCTACGAATGAAAAAATTGAACAATTGTTGGGTGAGTTTACTGGTCCCCCCGCTCTTCGAGCTCTTCTACAGAATATCTTAGACGAACCTATCCCAGATGCGGTCAAAAGGCGCTTACTACAGCCACTGCTTCCAAGGCCAATTCCTCCAGTGCGCAAGCATAGAGGGGCAAAACGTAAGGCCCTTCTGGCACAATTCGACCCACTCCTAATTAAGAAGGATAGAGGTGGACCACCACCCTTTCTAGTACACAAAGAGCTCGCCAATCAGCTTCTGAGAGACTTTCGTGCAGAATTACCTCTTAACCACAGGCTGGAAGGAGATGCGTTGGCTTTCTTGAGTGCAATGGAGCACAACATTGAGTCGCAGCTAAACGAAGAGCTCTTAAAAAATGGCGGATTCAAATACTCTCAAGTGCTGACTGTTGATTTAGAAAAGTTGGCACCGACCCTTGACAATGTGTATGATGGCAACGCAGCTCCTGGTACTATTACCAACACGGCTTACTTTCGAAGCAAAGCAGTACCAGTTACCAATGCGGGTAAAATCCAAGGGACTATACGGAAGGCCAAGGCCGAAATACTAAAACTCCTCGAGGATTACACCAATGAGGGGTCGGGGTGGAGGGTGAGGCGGGTCGTGGCGCTAGACCTCAGTTTTGCAAGATATAAGCCTTTCCGAGGCAAGAGCTATTTCCCAACACCGAAGTATATCCCCTATCATTCAGTCGTTAATGTGAAGAATGAAGACAACCGTTGCTTCGAGTGGGCAATATTATCGGCAATGTACCCAGCAGAACACGACCCTCAACGCCCAACTAAGTATCGTGCCCACCTCCACGAGCTAAACTTTGACGATATAGAATTTCCAGTGAAGGTTACAGATATCGGTAAGTTCGAGCGTCAGAACCCTGTGGTGTCCGTATCGGTCTTCGGATGGAACGAAGGGTTATATCCAATCTGTGTATCAAAGCAGACCAATAGAGACTACAATATCGATCTTCTACTGTTGGCCAGTGGCGTAAATGAAAATTTGCATTTACAGAATCACCACTACGTCTGGATTAAAGACCTTGGCCGAATTCTTCGTCAAAATAGTAAACACAACAACAGGAAACATCCATGTCGTCGCTGCCTACACATATTCTGTAGACAAGACTTGCTGGATGCTCATATCAAGGATTGTCAGGGCATCAGTAAGAAGCCTCAGCGGATTGAGATGCCTAAGGAGGATGAAAACACCCTCAAATTTCAGAGCCATCGCAAACAGATGCAAACCCCATATATCATATACGCAGACTTTGAGGCGTTGAACGTGCCAGTCCTAAATGCGGCCATGAATCCCAACGAGAGCAACACCAGACAGATAGCTGAGCAGAAACCGTGTAGCTTCTGTTATATAGTGGTCCGATACGATGGCCGCACGAAGAAACCAGTTTTATACCGCGGAGAAAACGCCGTGGAGGAGTTCCTACAACAACTACAAGGCGAGCTAGCCTCTATCAAACAAAGGCTGGCCACCCCAGCTAAGATGGTTATGTCAGCGGCCGATCGTCAATCATTCCGCGAGGCTATCGAATGTCACATCTGCGGAGATGCGCTCGAAGCGGACAGAGTTCGTGACCACTGCCACATTACCGGTAAGTACCGAGGTGCCGCTCACAGCGAGTGTAACTTAAAACTTAGAATATATCCCGATAAGTGCAAGGTACCGGTGGTCTTCCACAATCTGCGAGGTTACGACAGTCATCTCATCATGCAAGCGATCGGAAGTTGTGAGGCCGCACAGGATGAGGAAACTGAAATTAACTGCATCCCAAACAATATGGAGAAATACATGACATTCAACATAGGACAACTACAGTTCATCGACAGCCTCCAGTTTCTAAACAGCTCGTTGGATAAATTATCAGGAAATCTGTCGCTTGAGGATCTGAAAGTCACAACTGCGTATATAAACGAAAACTTTGTTCATAACGAACGGTTAAAATTAGATCTGTTGAGGCGAAAGGGCGTTTATTGTTACGAATACATCCACGATTACCACCGCTTCGAAGAAGACCGACTTCCACCCAAAGAAGCGTTCTACAGCAGGCTCTCACGAGAGAACATTTCTGATGAGGATTATCAACACGCCCAACGAGTATGGAATGAATTCGACTGTAAAACGCTGGGCGACTATCACGACCTGTATCTCCGCACGGATGTACTTCTACTCGCAGATGTCTTCGAGACCTTCAGAAACACATCGATGAAACACTACAGTTTAGATCCGGCAAATTACTTCAGCCTGCCAGGAATGGCCTGGGACGCTTTGTTGAAAAAGACAAAAATCGAGCTCGAACTTTTAACCGATATAGATATGCATTTGTTCGTAGAGAAAGGTCTCCGAGGTGGAATCTCGATGGTATCTAAGCGCTTCGCAAAAGCCAACAACCCGCAATGTCCAGATCATGATACTACGAAGCCAGAAAACTGGATCATGTATCTCGACGCTAATAACCTGTACGGCTGGGCGATGCAACAGCCATTACCAGTTGGAGGATTTAGCTGGGCAAGTCCAACTCTCGATGAAGTGTTGGAAACTGCGGACGACGCGCCTGAAGGCTTCCTTCTCGAAGTCGATCTTGAGTATCCGGAGCACCTCCACGATGCTCACAACGACTATCCCCTAGCACCGGAGACCCTGACTGTCCAAGAGGAGTGGTTGAGTGACTATCAGAATGTGCTTATGAACGAGTTGGGAAGCAAGTTCACAAAGCATGTGAAGTTAGTACCAAGCCTACGACCTAAGGAGCAGTATGTGGTCCATTATAGAAATCTCAAACTCTACCACTCGTTAGGCCTACGAGTTGCTAAAATCCATCGTGCCATTAAATTCAGGCAGGAGGCATGGATGGCTCCATACATTGAGATGAATACGAAATTGAGAGCGAAGGCAACGTCGGAATTTGAGAAGGATTTCTTCAAACTGGCTAATAATGCGGTCTTTGGAAAGACGATGGAAAATCTTAGAAAAAGAATTAGGGTCAACCTGGTACCATCCTCAAAAGTTGATAAACTTCGTAAACTAATTGCCGACCCGGCCTACATATCACACAAAATCTTCAACGACCAACTCGCCGCGATTCACAGTTTGAAGAACAAGCTCAAGTTAAACAGACCTGTATATGTCGGCCAGGCTGTCCTCGACCTCAGCAAGCATCTGATGTACGACTTCTGGTACAACGATGTGAAAAACGAGTACGGCAACAATGCTCAACTCTTATACACAGACACTGACAGCCTGTTATTTCAGGTGGAAACTCCGAACGCCTATGCCGATATGTGGAACAAAAAACACCTATACGACTTTAGTGAGTTTCCTAGAGACAACCCGTACTACGACGTCGAGAACAAGAAAGTCGTGGGCAAGTTCAAGGATGAATGTAACGGAGTGGCCATCGCCGAATTCGTAGGATTGCGTCCGAAGATGTACTCGATCTTAAAATCGGGCGGTTCAGAGATCAGGAAAGCAAAAGGCGTTCAGAGAGCGGTTGTGAAGAAGGATCTGCACCACGAGCTATACAAGGAATGCCTGTTCGAACGAGAAGAGATGCGGCACACACAAGTCGTGATTCGAAGCCACGACCACCAGATCGGAGTGTACGAGCAGAATAAGATCAGCCTCTCTCCATTAGACACAAAAAAGTGGATATCTCCGGACGGGATAACAACGCTGGCATACGGGCACTACAAAATCAACGACGGTTGAGTATTCTATCGGGGGGTAACTCAGTGCCCATAGGCACCAGAATCAGCTCCTCTCGTACAAACCCGCGGCCAGGCCCATCAACTAGATGGTATAAAGCCGGTTGGCCAGCCCGCCGAACAACATCCAAAATAGCGTGGATGGTGAGCGACCAGTTAGGGTCGGTGGCTCGTTTGCTACCACCCTCGAGCTCGCCGGGAGCGTACAAATATCGAACGAGAACGTCGTGTCCAAGAATAGGCTCATCCATTCCCCACAAACGAGTTTTCATTTGTGAATGAGAGGGCTTCTGTGTCACTTTAGCAGCTTTCATCGCTTCAACCGGCCTCATGTCGAGCAAACGCGTCGGCTCATTGTTTAGTGCAGCTACAACTTCGGGCATTCGGCGAACCCATTCCACTGACCGTTCGGATGACCCCCTTGCAGCCAGGAGCAATTCCTGAGCGTACTGGGCACCGAAAAGTCGCTCAGCTAGAGTACGGTTAAAGCGTTCAACGATGCCCTGTTGGCGATGATTTCCAGCCTCCCCGCGTCTTACAAGAACGTCGTGCTTCGTCAGCAACGGTGTAAAATCACCCATAAATTCGCGTCCAGGATCGACCTGAAAGAGTCGAGGCCAAGTCAATGGGCCCCTCTTATAGATCCGGCTTAAAGCGGCGGCGACTTCGGTCGCACTTTTGTTGATCAACGGTTCAGCTTCTTTGTATCGTGAGGCAACATCAACAACAGTGAGAGCGTATTTATAAGTCTTTCGACCTACTTTATCGTGAGGTAAAAACAAGAGATCGGCTTGGTGTACGGCGTTTGGGCGATTTTCCTCAAACTTTGGACGCGGTATGCGGCGTGGAACAGGAAGATAAATCTGCCACACCGCTTGTTTCTTCAACCAATCACGAGCCTCTGCCTCGGAAACTTTGGCGGCTGAGGCTAGTTTCTTCACCGCAGCCTTACCCCGCCAGTAACCTCTAGGGCTGTAATAGACGGCTGAAAGGTGCTTAGACATTTCAGTAATACTATATATTACAAACAGGTAAACACATACACAAATGATTTTCATTTGCGTTTTCGCTGGCTCGTTCTGACACCCATCCCCAGCCTCGACTTCGCTGACATAATGGCCGATACGAGCCGGGCATCTTTCTTCTCATAATCCGGAGTTTCATCGGTGAGTGCGATCTTCGACGCGGCTGCAGCGAGGATGTCATCTGCGTGGTTACGCCCCGGAGTATCTTTATGAACTGCGTAAGCCACATCATGGTGGAGGCACGCACGGTCGAGCTGATTAACACCGTGATATCGCTGTGACAGCCGTTTGTCGAGTTTTGTGAATGGCCCACAGTAAGAGTACTTTCCCGTGTTCTGAAAAGAACCTCCCGGATTATCTTCCGAAGACATACCGGATGGAAGGCTCATATGCATTTCTGGTAGAGGTAGAGCGTTGAGGGCCCTATTCAGTAGCGAGCCTCCGCTAGACTCATGAGTCTTGCGCTTTCGCACTTTAGAAGGCAAAATTTGGCTCTTCTTTGCACCGCAGACGGCACAGGTTCCCTTCTTGGCTGGCCGACCGTTTCGTAACTCGACGATTGTTTCATTTGAAGTCTCAGTATGTTTCTTACATCGTAGGCAATACATTGTGTTCGTTGAATACAATCATAACTCGTTGTCTCTATATGGAAATAACAAATTTCGATCTCGAAGCCGACGATGGGAAAAAACACCACCATTGGTTGTTGCCATCAAGCATACGATGCATAATCTGTGGGCCTAGCGGATGTGGAAAAACAAACCTACTACTCAACCTCCTTCTGAAGAAGGGGTACCTACGTTTTGACCGGCTCTATCTATACTCAAAGTCTCTGGGACAGGAAAAATATCAGTTTCTTCGGGACTGGATAACAGAACTCGAAAAAGTTGCCGGTAAGGAAGTGGCTTCCTTTCACTCTTGCTCAGATGAAATAGTTCCAGTTGAATCATTAAATAAGAATGCCAGAAGCCTTCTAGTTTTCGATGACGTCATGCTTGAAAAACAGTCGCCCATCGAAAGGTATTTCACTATGGGTCGACACGGTGGCGCGGACTGCTTCTACTTAACACAGAATTATTTTCGAATTCCGAAGCAAGCGATCCGTGACAATGCTAATCTCATCGTCCTCTTCAACCAAGACAGCAAAAATTTGCGAGCCATTCACGATACGTTCGTGGGCGGCGACATGTCTTTCGATGAGTTCCGTACGTTCTTCAGCGAGTGTGCTGCCCAGCCATATGGATTCGCAGTCATAGATTTGACGTCCAAAGTGTACGATGGAAAATATCGTTGCGGGTTCGATCGCTTCTATAAGCCCAAGGCAAGTATTTAAAGACATGATATAGGCAACATATAGTCGACATAGAAACACGATGTGGACAAAAGTTTCGTCTAAACAGGAGCGAGACGCCCTGACTCAGGACTATTTAGCTCGCAGAAATCGATTGAGACAGCGTTTCGTGGATGAGAAACTCGGTGAAGCCAACCTTCAGTACGATGCGGCAAAGCTTTTCAAACCAATCGCCACAGCCACGGCTGAATCCCAGGCGGCTACGTCTAAGGAGCTGCAGAAAGTTACCAGCGCCTTACAGGATTTGCCGGCGCAGATTTCAGAGTCTGCTAATTTTAACCCGATAGCGGCGTTGTTCGGTGATTCAGCAGGAACAGCTGCTCCAGCGCTTCCAGCGCTTCCAGCATCCCGAATCCCCCACGCATTGTTAGTCGATCCAAACAAATATCTCAACGTCGAGGCAATCATAAGGCACGGTTTCAGACCTCCGAGCGAGCTCGATTTAGCCGACAAGGCAGGTGCTGAAAAGATAATCGGTGAGGTCAATCTCTATAATCGCCACACCCTGGGCAAAGAGAAAAAGATGGCTAAAAAGCAAAAAGACGAAGAAAAGGTAGATGCGGTGACTGCAGATATCGAAGCCCTAAGGGAATATAAAAAGCGAATCGATACACTGATAGAGGGCCACACCCTCATCAAAAAGGGAAAGGGTTTCAGTGTTCCAACCGTTCCTCTGAAATTACAAGGTAACGCCTTGGGTGAGCTCTCCGTTGACCCCGTCGCGTTGTCTGCCGGTAGACTGAGAGTGTTTAAAGGTGGTAACCTCGTTCTCGAATCTCCGGCCGATGAGTCGTTGTTCAATCTACTAACGAAACGATTCGTTAAGACTAAACAATATTCGCCTCAAGCAATTGAAACTTTTAAAAAGCTCGTACAGATGTCTGGTCTGCCTATTCATGGCCGGAAAAGCAAAAAGTTCCAGCTGATTCGAGGCGGCGCGGTGCAGTTCTACAACGACCCAAACGCTCTGGTAGAGAGGTTGCAGCTTTTGGTGGCCTCTAGGGCCGCGGGAAACACTGGTCTCGGCAACGAAATCTCCGCCATTCTCGACGAGTTACTGCGTTCCGGTGCGATCTCCAAAGAGCTGGCACTCGAATTGAATAGAAACATGCTCATAAAATAAAGCACACAAGATGGAACGCTCGGAGAAACTGCTCGAAGAAATTAGAGAACTTTTACAGCCTAAGGAAAATTTTAGTATAGTTGTTTCCTCAGATACTACAGGGTGGACCACGGCTTTCTCACCACCGCTGTACCTGGATCCAAAAAGACGCTTTGAGCTTGCTTTGGTCAATCTTGAAACTTATAATTCGATTCCCAACATCGATAGTACAAATAACAAGTTCGTCTACAGCGCCACCAATTTACAGACGTGGAAGACGATCATTTTGCCCGACGGAAGCTACGAGATCGCACAGATTAATGATGAAATCAGCCGGCAGTTAGAAAAGCAAAATCCGCCGCCGACAGGTGTTGTTCAACTCGGCTTTAATTCTCCCATTACTATAGGAGCTAACGCATCTACCCTACGCGCTTTCATAAAAATTACGAATGCCCTTTATAAGGTAGATATGGCCGCATCTACCATCAGGAAAACGCTCGGTTTTAACCCTCAGAGGCTTGGTCTTGGTTATAAAGAGGGAGAAAATCCAGTCGATATTCTCCGGGTGGACACAATCCTGGTAAATTGTGACATTATCTCTGGATCGTATCGAAATGGTAGCCAGCTGCCAGTAATCTACAGTTTTTTCCCGGATGTGTCGCCCGGCTACAAGGTAATCGAGTCTCCGAAAAATCTGGTGTACCTACCAGTTGCACCGGCTGGCAACGTACAGGGCATTCGTGTGTGGCTGACCGACCAGAATGGTGAACAATTAAACCTCCGCGGTGAGACAGTAACTATAAGGTTTCACATCCGCAGTGCGTAGATTTTCACACTTAAATATTCTCATGTTTGTTCTTGGAATTAAAAAGCGGCGTCGTGTCGTGGGTGGTGGACTTTTCGACTGGATACCCAAAATCGCGGGTTTCCTTGGCCGTGCAGGCTCCTTCATTTCGGCGAATAGAGGCACAATCACAAACGTTGCCAAGGCGGTTGGTAATGTCGCGAAAGCCGGCGCCACAACAGCATCTGCCGTCAGGCAAATTGTTGATGCCGTGAAAGCGAGACGCGCTGCAGCCGTAAATGAAGCTCATTTACGAAATGAAAATTCAGCTGCCGCGCCCGTTGTCCCCGCACCTTTGGAGAAGGCGCTCAGCGACAAGAGCATCGAATACTTAAAACAACTGGCTGTGAGTCCGCCACCCGTTGTTCCGACAATGGCTGACATAAACAGCCGCATTGCTGGATCCGGTTTCAAAACTATAAAGCCGAGTCGTTGTGGTAGGGGTCTGTTTCTTGCAAAATGAAAAAAAAATTCCGACTAATTCACAAAACGGAAAAAAAATGTTTAACCCACCACATATGAAATTCATTTGCAACATGATTAATAATTGAAGCTTGAACTTTTTAGCTATAATAATGGCGGCATTTGACGTGCCGAGTGAAATGTTGGACATCGCTTCGGCGGTACCCGATGATAATAGCATCGAATCGTTTGAATACCGCGAGTATGAATCACAAAACCCTGCGGCTATTAACAACGGTCAGGCCATACAGATAGACATCCAGAACCAAGACATTTTCACACAGCCTTCCAAGAGCTACCTTCTTGTGGAGGGCAGGATTACATCAACTGGCGCGGCTTACATCGCAGACTCGTTGGTGTCATTCATCAACAATGCTATCCCGTACATGTTTTCTCAAATTCGATACCTGGCTAACAATACCGAGATAGAGAATGTCATGTCACCTGGGCAAGCCACGACGATGAAAGGCATGCTGGTATACGGCGATGATTTTTCCAAAGGCGAAGGTTTAAACATGTGTTGGCAGAAGGACACGACCGCGGCGGCGGCGGCTGCGAATATCGGCTTCGAGGCCCGTCGACTGATGATCATTGGAAAACCCGTCCCCATCGGCACATTTTCATTCATCGTTCCCTTAAGACATCTATTCGGCTTTTGCGATGATTACCACAAAGTCGTATACGGGATTAAACACTCCTTACTGCTGAGCCGGCAGGGGGACGCAGACGCGATCTTCAAGGAAGCCGCTGCGGCCAATGGCCAGATCGCGCTGACTAAACTCTCCTGGTTCATGCCGCATATAATACCCGCTCTGGAGTATAAAAGCATGCTTATGAAGCAGATTGAAGCCAAGGTTAAGGTACCTGTAGCATTCCGCGCCATGCAATGCGACAACATTGCGGTGCCACGAGCGACGACTTTTTCCTGGCGTTTGAGCGTTAAGTCGGGCACGGAAAAGCCACGCTGGATTCTTGTTGCTTTTCAAACTGGAAAGAATGCACATCAAGGCCAGAATCCGGCACTGTTTGACCATGTGCAGGTTCGCAACATTTTCGCTATGCTCAACAGCGATCGCTACCCGGTTGTTGACATGAATCTCGACTTCACCAAGAGGACAACCTCTCGCGCTTACAAGGCCCTACGTGACTTCAAGGAAGAATATTGCGGCATAGACGCGCGTGAATCGTCATGCCAACCGACACCAATCGAATTTGTAGATTTGTTTCCGATCTTCGTTCTGGACGTGCGGAGGCAATCTGAACGACTTAAAACCTCTGTACAGGACATACAAATCAAGGTGGACTTTAACGAAGGGGTACCAAATAATACGACAGCATATGCCGTCCTGATCAGCGACCGACTCCTGAATTTTGAATCGGATGGCAGCAAATTCAACGTCGTCTACTAGAAATCGTTTTTCACATTTAGATACAAGGCCCTCTTTTAGATATATTTTTTCCAAAAATGAAAACTGAATACGTTGCGTTCGGCCTTTCGCTGACCGAAGGGCAAAAGCAAACATTAGCTAGAGCTGCGCGCGCCGGCACTGGTGCCACGATCCGACTCACTCATGGCCAGCTTCGCGGAAACGATAAGCTCGCGCTCACAAAAGTTCAAGCCGCCCGAATAGTGAAGAAGATTTCGGAAGGCGTTGGTATGGAGCTGAGATTCACCAAAACGCAATTGAAAAAGATGACTAAAATGGGTGGATTTCTTCCACTACTGGCTCTCCTCCCGCTGCTTTTTGGTGGGTTATCCGCGGCGGGTGCCGTGGCTGGTGGGACCGCTGGGGTAGTAAAGGCTGTGCAGAGCAAACAGGCCAGCGACGCTGCACTGGCGGAGGCGGCGCGTCACAATCGCGAACTCGAGGCCCAGGTCCGCGGGACTGGTTTATATCTCGGGCGTGAGACTCGTGGTGGTTGTTGCCCAATGTGTAAAGGATCGGGTCTCTACATCGGACAAAAAAACTAAAACCTCTTAGCAACTTCGATATAGAGAAAGTTGCCAGGGCGCTGCCGCATTTCCGCGGTGTTTTCATGCGAGATGGTCTGCCCGCCGTGGCTCGTGAGAAGGAGTGTGGAGTTGTTAATTTAGATTCCGGTTCCGGCGACGGTACTCACTGGGTCGCTTATTGGATAGATGGACCTACAGCCGTCTATTTTGACAGTTATGGGCTGGATCCACCTCTCGAAATTTCTCGATATTTAAAAAATCCTATAAGAACTCAAACGTTCCAGCTACAGGGGCCCGATGATGTGGTATGTGGTCATCTCTGTCTGCTCGTGCTAAGAGAGCTCGCTGCCGGAAAGAATTTTGAAGATATCGTGCTTGACCTATGTTAGACTTCCATCACCTTTTTGTATATAAAAAATGCCGGTTGATAAATTTGGAAGAGACGGTGGAGGTGGGGTGGGAGGGGGGCAGATAAGCGCCGCTGGGCTCGTCCACAAAGCGGGTGATACCATGATGGGAATTCTGTCGGCTGGAGGTTTTCGACTGACAAACGTGGGAACGCCCACGATGGAAACAGACGCCGCGACAAAGGCTTATGCAGACATCATAGATCAGGACAACTTACAAATCACCGGTGGAACGATGTCTGGCGTTCTAAAAATGGGCGGCCATAAATTGACTGGTTTGCCCACGGACACTCCGGGATCTGACAGCGAAGACGAGGGTTGGGACGAATTGGTGGGGGAGTCCGACGCTGCGAGTTGGAAACAAATAACGGAGTACGCGAAAGAGCGGGCGCAGCAAGCTGAGTTGTATGCAGACGGCTTAAGCTCCGAGGTAACTGGTCTCGTTAAACGTTACGCAGAAGATAAGGACACTGTGCTGGACACTGCCGTCAGGCTGTACGCGGACCAGAAAGCGGCCGCGGCCGAGAGCCATGCAGACCAGAAGCTTATCGATGCCAAGCAGTATACGGACGAGAAAAACGAGGTTTTGAGAGATTCCGTTAGGCAGTATGCGGACGAAAAGGATGTTATTGTAAAAAGTTACGTCAACGAGCAAGATGTTATCGTCAAGAACGCGTGTGTGCTAAAATCTGGAAGTGTAATGACTGGAAGTTTAGTCATGGGTGGCCACCGAGTAACTGGACTTCCAACAGAGATTCCAGGATCTGATAGCGACGCAGCGAGTTGGAAACAAGTGTCAACAGCGGTCGCCGGCGCTCTATTGAGCCTCGATAGAGTTCCCACGGAGTCGTTGCACGTGGTTAACAAACAATATGTTGATGTTCAACATATTGCTGCTAGGCAGTACGCGGTCGATCAGGACACCGCGATTAATTCGGCCGTGAGGTTGTATACAGATCAAAAGACCGCCGCCGCAAGGGGGTACGCAGACCAGAAAGCCGAAGCTGCAAAAACTTACGCCGAAGAACAAGACGCTATGGTCAGGAGCGCTTGCGTGCTTAAAGTTGGCGACGCAATGACTGGAAATTTAGCTATGGGCGGCAAGAGGGTGACTGGGCTTTACACGGGGGCCTCAACAACTAATACCGACGCGGCGAGTATCGGGCAGGTGACGAGAATCGTAACCGGCAAAATGACAAAATTAAATAAAATACCGACGGAGCCTTTGAACGTGGCCAATAAACAATATGTCGACAATCAGGCTGTTGTGGTTAAAAGGTATACAGATAGTAAAGAGACCGCTGTAAAAGAGTACGTGAATAACCTCAAGTTTCTTAACCATACAGGTCATATTCCACCGCTGTCCAGAGACTCTTCCGAAACTGGTTTCATTGCCTCAGCCAACGAATCCATCCCCACCAACCCGCCTTATATGGCATTCAACTCGGGTGTCGAAGGTGAGTGGAAGACGGCGTGCACATCGAGAGCCGATATTATGGTTAGTGGGACTTGGTTACAGATTGAATTCCCGACGCCTGTGCGATTATGGAAGGTTAGTCTGGCTGGGGGATCTAGTCCTACTGCACCACGTATCACGTCCTGGAAGATTTATGGGATTCCACCCGACGCTGAAAATACATTTTATGTGCTCATCACCTCCAATGTCACTTTGACTAATTCCGCACAAGAGTTCACCTTCACTACTCACCTTTCCGCCTCCAGAGCATACAAAAAATTAAGGCTGATAGTCATGGCCACCAGCCCAACACAAGCTACTTTTGGAATATCCCACTTTCAGATCTACACATATTTTAAAGTTGGAGACACGTAAGACTTAATAATGGCCGACTCACACTACAAGATTCGTGGTTATCTCCGACAAAAAGGAGAAACAAATATGCACAAGTACAACCTCGATGATTTGGTTGGCCTTACCAACTGGGGATATAGTATCCCTAAGCCCACCGCAGATATGTTAGACGCGGTTCCCCAAATTCACATCGATTTCGTGTCGGATGATTACCACAGCCGCGATATTTACACAGCAACCAAAACTGTGACTCTAAGTTCGTGGCAAACGCTTCCATTGACCGCGGCACGCTATCCCTGTATTACGTTGCAAACTAACAATGAGACGGTCTCTTTAGACCGCGGATTCTGGAGGCTTACAATGTTTGGTGTTAGTACCGGCGATGCGTCAGTTCGCATTATTACAGTCGCGGGTAGCATCGATCGTACAGTTGACATTCAAAGTGGGCAATTTGATGCATCTAGGGCAATATTCATTCCAGGACAAACGAGTTTTCGAATTGAAGGAAAAAAGAGGGGCGTTTTAAGTACTTCAACTATTGAGTTAAACGTAACGTTACTGATAGAGCAACTGTAAAAAGAATGTCTTTGTACCCACCGCTGATGGAGTCAACAATTTCGTCAGACACGACGTCGCAAACATTTCGCTTGCAGAAGATCGGCGAAATAGAAGCATTCCTGAGGTCTGAGGCGATAAGTCGGGGACAACTGTGTAAAAAGTATAAGAGGGTTGTAGATGTGGCTAATGGGGCGTCGGCCGGCCTTGCTATAGTTAGTCTTGGAACTGGGGTGGGTGGGGCAGCTATGTTAGCCACTGGTATTGGTTTTATTCCTGGTATTGTTCTGGAGAGTTTGGCCATAGCGACGAGTCTTCTGGATATCATTGGAAATGTTGTAAGTAGAAGTTTCGTTGCTAAAGCTTCAAAACACGACGAAATTTGTATTTTGGCGGAAAGTAAGCTAAACACAGTTCATGACCATATTTCTCGGGCTTTGGAAGACACAGCTATAAGCGACGATGAATATAAACTTATTCTGGGAGAGGAGGAAAAATATAGAACGATGAAACGTGATATACAAAGCAAGAGCGGAAAAAAAGAGTTGCCGAGTCAAAGCAAAGACGACATGGTGGCGGAACTAATAAAGAAACTAACCAGCACTGGGACTTGTCCGCGAACCTCAAAATAAAAGTTTTCATCGTAGGCGGCTGGAGTAGTGAGTCTGTAATTCCTAGCGCGCCGCCAGCATATGCCTTTAACGACCACGAAAGCAGATGATTTTTAATCTAAAAAATGGCACACGGGCCTATAATGTGGTCATATTTTGGGGGTGACTTTGAATCCCTATTATACATCTATTACCAACAAACTTAATAATGAGTATTAAAATCGATTTAATCGTAGCGCATACTAGTAAAAACATGGTAAGTCATGCTACTATATGGAAAGGGTGCTGGATTTTTTCGAAAATCGTCATATGTCTTCAAAAACTAGCAGAATTTTTTTATCACCTACGGAGATTTTGAAATTTCAATATCTAAGTCAATTCTTAACATACTGATGTAATGTAAACATTAATTTTTAGCACTTTATCTCCTCTTCCATTCCTTTCGTCAAAAAATTTAAATATTTATATTTGGTTGCGCCAAAAATGCATAAAAATGAAGACCCCCGTAAAAAATGATTGCAGATGTGTGTTCAAGCGCATATAAAATATATTTTCTTGCTAAAACATTTGTATTGTGAATATAATAAATGTGCAGAATTCATTGCCCAACAGAACAGAAAAAACAATTCGGATATAAATTTATAAATGATGTAGCTATGACTGTTTAAGTGACTGGACCCCCGAAAGAAATTACTGTTTTTCTGTTTTTCAAGGTCAAATAAATATATTTTCTGGCTACAATATTTCTATTGAAAATATAATAAATATGCAGAATTCAATTCCAGACTGAATACATAAACATTTAGCAATATATCTATATATACTGACTAAGTTATGTAAGGTTTACTACATGGGCCCCACTCAAAAAATTTAAATTTATATCTTTAAGGCGCTATAGAAAAATATTCTAAGTGTAGCTTTTTTGGTTTGAACAAGCTAAATGTTCGGCAGGCAATGCTGGATAGAATAAAAGAAAAATTAGGAATATATTTTTATATATGAACTGGAAACAATTAGTTTACTATATTGACCCTACTAAAAAATCGTATTTTCTGATATTTAAACCGCTATATAAATATATTCTGGCTACAGTTTCCTATTGTAAATATGATAATTGTTCATCAGGATATGCTAGATTGAATGCCAAAAGACTTAAGAACATATCTATATATTTGCACCAATTAAGTTACATTTTATTAAGACTGATTAATCGATATTTCCGTGCCACGTAAAACAGTTGATGAAGGGAAATATAACCTGGGTTTTTCCCACTAGCTCATCGGCGAACTAAATACAGATAAATTCCTTTATTGAAATCCTAAGTTCCAGACCGCATTAAGGCACAGAAAAATGATTGTCAAAATAGGCAATAGTTTTTTGGTTACCACGGTTTTGGTCTGTTTTTTTTTTGTTTCCTAATTTCTCTGTTATGAACGATTATGTGTAGCCTATTATGAGGCTTGTATAAACAGCCTGAATTATTCATGAAAGATTTACGACCTTGTTTACAACCTAATCATAGCTGTTTTGTCTACGGTGGCCTGTATGGGCTACTAAATAATGGTGAAAATTTGTGCTTTTTTCGGAATGAAATAATAAAAATAGTTGTAAATATGAATAAATAGGACCCGAATGGGCCACCGTATTTCTGAACTAAGGTTTTACAGTATAATATATTCGGATTTTCCGTCTCTCACCTAGTTTCCTGCATTGCGATTCGCTGGCGGAAGCTGTTGATCTGGTTACAGTATGGTTAATAGCCTGGAATGGGACGCGTGCGAAAAATCGATAGCGTTTACTTTAATGGATTTTGGCTCCTTTAGCATTAAATTTCTCCGAGAATAAATAATTTCATCCGACGGAAAGGTGACTTAAAAATCTGGGTTGGTTTTGTCTATTGATATCACTAGCGAATTTTTATGCATTTCGTCCTTTTCTAGACATTTTTGGAGCGTTTATGAAATGTCTGGAGCGTTTATGAAATGTCTAGAGAGTTTAGGTTCTGTCTGAAATATTTCTGAAACGCATTCTAAATGGGTCAACCGAGTTATTTTTGGCATTGGCATGGGTCAATCGAGTTATTTTAGTCACAGCGTGGAGAGATGGCTGTATGTTTCTATAAAAGTATGTGCTGCACACAGAAATACTGACTTTGGGTGAACAATTTTACATGTCGCAGATTTGCGTTTTCTTCACGATTTAAATTGAAAAATACTTTATTTGTATTTATATAAATTTCGATTGACTGGTTGATTAAAGGATTGGGGTTTTCGATTGTTCGCGAGAAAACAGTTGCCTGCCCAGGCTTCCTTCTATTGAGCCTGCGTTCAAAATCTTCCACTCCTTTTTGATAGCCAATTGTGATAAAAGCCCTGGACTTCTGTAGCGTCAGGCTTCTTCAGAGCCAGTCTTTTTATATCAACAGGCTTCTATTGGGCCTGCGTTAAAGGCTTCCGTAGAGAGGGTCTTTTGTATTCTAGGACTTCTATAGCGCACTGCGTTAGCCCACTCACTTGTCATCGCGATTCAAAAGACTTCTAGCCATGATAGCCATAGGCACTGCTTGGAAACTGATCTTTGATAAGGGTCCGTGGATCCTGTGGGCCCTCTGTGGACCCTTTTCTGTAGAGACAGTCTAATATATCAAATCGCTTCTGTACAGCCTGCGTCAAAACGCTCACTTGTCATCTACTCTGCTTGATGAGGCATGTTGGTCAGCTGCCACATGGCTATGTTAGAGTGTGATGGTTGGAGTGTGGTGTCAGTATCACTTCTTTGGCAAGTAGAAACTTCCCTCAGATGTTTCCTTTTTAGTGTTTTTATAAATCTTAGTATTGATACTAAAAAATTAGGAATTAAGAAAATTCACAAGGTCTGTCTCCTCATCTTATAGTAAAGTTAGATATTGCAACATAGTGCACGGTTTAAGAATGAATGTTCTCAAAATAGCTGCCCCAGTATTAAGGTGTGAGAAATTCTGACATTTAAGTTTGATGATCTTAGCATCTAAAATTCAAGATCTTCATCTCCGGCAACAAGTCTTTGAATCACCTGAGTTAACAAAGACATTTGGAAGGTGTCTTAAATAAACTGGTTGTTATGATCTGAATTCTGATATGACCTCAGTAACTTTCTTCAAAATGTTATTTTTCATTATTTGTTTAGTCTATATAAAAGAAGCTTTGGCTCCAGTGACAACTTATCATCATTGACACTGGACAGAGACTTGCAGAAAAGACCTGAGCTAAAAGATCCACTTCAAGGTCAGTTTATGCAGTCGTCATCTATGCCAAGACTTTCATCATTTCCTAATTTGTCACTGCTAATTATACTTCTGTCATTGTCAGTACTCTCAGCTTTTTCAGTTGTACTATCAGGTAGATTTTGGAATATTTATGAAGTTGAGTTGTGTTTATTTACTTGCTGGTAGACTGAGACTGGATTGTATCTATATAATTCTTTTTGGACATTTTGGATTTTCCTTTAATAATAATAATTATGTAAAAAATAATAGCAATAAGAATAGAAATTATAACATGGGACAGAGGTTAAGGATAAGGTGTCCATATATTGTCAGAAATAGTGTTGATTGGGTACGGTTGGTGGCTACCTGCTGCCCACACTCTTTTGACTAGAGCACGTGACTTCAGTCATACAGCTTCTTTCTAGACATGGCAATTAGTCAGGCAGATGGCATGTTACCTTGCTGCCTTTTCAGCTGTAGATGTACAGGTGCAGGTAGCAAAGAGAACACCAAGGGTTGGCCAATGGGTGATCTATCCACCATCACATCATAAATGGCTTTGTATAGTACTCCCTCTTATACAAATCAGAAAAATTATTCTCTTGAAGGTGCATACTTTTCTCAGCATTAAAGCAGGCAAATAGCATGAAATCTGACTATGTTGTCTCTGCTGAGATAACTTTTTGATGCATTTTTGCCAAAGGAAACTTCAACATTACAGATAATGTTGACCTGGCAGAGAACTACAGACAGTATAATGAATGGAGAACAAGACAGCTAGATTCAAGTGAACCAGAGGAAAAATACAGTCCTCATGATAAGAAGATATTGAAAAGGTATTATATCAGATGCTCATGTTTATAAAGATATTTGTTGGAATTTCTTGATCACAGTCTTTGAAAGGCACTGTTGTTGGTACAGCCAGTGGTAATGTTGCGAAGATGGAAAAAGTGTGTCTTTCAAGAACTATAGAATTCTTGTCAGGAACTACCATAGACGCTTTCTTCTTATAACTTTAAATTTTTGTAATTCAGAGTTATGATACATTACTAAATAGTTCTTTCTTTATATAGTTTTTCTGTATCTGTTAACTTTAAACTTCAGTTTCCTGCTTGTTCAGGAATAGTCTCTGCAGTGTAGTTGACAAACAACTTGCTAACAAAGTTTTACTTCATATCCACTAATCTTGAGATTTCTACAGGCCCCAAAAAGCTAAGTTACGAGAATGAGCTTATCCCCAGGCGCTTGGTCCAAATAAATTTGATAAGCAGAAAGGTCAGATGTGATTCCAGGTCAACATCCGTGGATCAGGCAGATAAGCAATCAGATGTCTCTGGTGGATGGTGTTTAGAATGGGAGTGGCAAGAGATGTTAGGGTGAATGGAGGAATGAGGATAGGATTTACATTTCCTTGACAGTTTCATTTTGTAATTCATCTGTGCAGCTGTTGTCCACTGCTTTTGAGGAGGCCTGGTCTTTGATGACGGCCAATAACCTTCTTAAGCCATCAAAAACTGAATTTCTGCTGCTAGGCGCTCTACAGCAGCTGGAAAGTTTGAATGGTTTATATGTTTCAAACTGCAAGACTCACTTGTTGAGGTGGCTGACGGTACTCATAACCTAGCTGTTGTTTCTTACTTCACTATGGCCCTTACCAAGTATGTCAGTAGTATTTGTAAATCATGCATGCACATTCACTTTTTGCACAGAATTAGGCTTCATAAACCTGTGTTTGCTAGGACATCTTTGGCAAATATATTGGTCTACAGTCACCTAGATTACTGTAACTTGCTTCTTACTGGTATCACTAAGTCCAATTTTCAGAAGCTCCAGAGGGCTTTGAACAATTTGGATAGAGTTGTACCTAATAAATCAAGATATGGGCATTTAACCTCTGTGCTTAAATTACTGCATTTAGCAGAGGATTTCTTTCAAATTGGGGCTTATGGTTTATAATACACTTAACTGTAACTCTGGCCAAACACATTGTTTAAGTCAGTCCTTATTCTTCATTTATGCCATTATTCAACAAGGTCATCTGATTGCTTTTTTTGGTCACTACTTGAAAGCAGAACTTTGTTGGTGAACGGGCTCTTCAGCTAACAACCTATTTTTTGGAATTCTCTCCCTGTGTCTGCATCATTTGATGACTTGTACATTAGACACCAGCACTTGCAAGTTACTAGTTAATAATAATAATAATTTGTGCAAAAGGATTGTTTCAGTTTTAACACTTTAACAATGAGAGTGCACTAGAAGCTCATCGTTAAGGTGTTAAGTAAGAGATGAAAAAACGAATGATGTAATATGATGTTTACTTGCCTCTTGTTGGCGACAGATGTTTGAGACATATTCATTTCATGGTAAGATTATCTTCTAATGATTAATTTCAGTTCCTGGATGCATTCTTTACTTTATGGAATGCAGATTTTAAAAAAACATTACATTTTTATTGTTATGTTCTTTGAGGCATATTTTTTATCTGGTTAGGCCCATTTGAAGCCACTAAGCTTCAGTTGTTAAGTACTTAAAACTGATGTTATGTTTGGTTTGTGTTTTAATTGATTTAAAGACTTTGTTGTGTGGCTTAGTTTTAGAATGATTTGTCTGTAGTTGAAATTGCATGACCAGACATCTGTGTTCAATACATTTCATACATTTGTGGCACAAGTTTTGTGACAGCAGCATTTTATGGCACAGCACAATTTAGGTGCATGTCAGACGTTAAAGCACAACACAGTTTTTATGGCAAATATGCTTTTTAATTTGGTATGCACAGATGGTCCTGTTTCTTTAACATCTCTTTAATGCAAGACCTATTTTCAGCTGAAAATTAGGTGATGCCAAACCTGACCAAGTTTTGGTAGAGCTGCTGTGTATTGACTATGCACCTGTGAATAAGTTGGCTCATTGAATATATTGCACAGTTAAGAAATAGTGCCATTATGTTACATCATGTTTACAGTAGATAATTAAGATAATTAATTACAGTAGATAATTAAGATAATTAATTACAGTAGATAATTAAGAGCAACACAGCAGTTCATTAAACTTCATTGACAAGCAAATGTATTACAAATTACTAATAACCAGGATAAGACAATAGGATCAGTTGATTTGCACTCTCTGATGATTATATTCTTAACTGTAGTTTATGTGGTTATGATATTTAGTTGCACTACTTTACATCATGGTGCATCATGCCACAGTGTCTCTGAACTTCTCGTCATCTGATTTTGTTGGAAATAAACAAATAATGAAGACGAAAATAAATGAATAACACAAGTAAATCATTCAAATGCTTACATTGTCTGATATTCAAAATTACCCTAACTGTTATAGTACTTCTACAGTCTCAAAAATGAATCGAGGATTATGCTCTCTTAACTCTGAAATCCAGGTTAGGATGCATCAGTTGCTATCATGGGTATTTCTTCTATTGTAGATGTCATTCTACTCCGGGTAACTTGGATAAAGATGACGACTTCTTAGTAATCTACCAAGATTTCACTTCCACAATGAAAGAGGTATGGTAGTTGCATAAGACATAAGGTAATGTTTTGGCATACAAAAATGAGGTATGGCAGCGTTGGTTACAAATGAAGTTGCAGCTTACGTATGCATGTTTCAGCACTTTTAAAAGTACTTAACAGCTGCTATATGCATGCTTTGATGCCTGTATGTATGTGCATATGTGCATATCTACATGCTGTTATGAGTTGAGGGAAAGCTCTTTCATAAATTTCAACTTCAGATATACTTTGTGTCCATAATAAGTGTTTATAAATGAAATCCTCAGAACCATGCCGCTGATGGCTAAGATAACGAAGCAACTTTTTACCTTGCATTACTTTACTATGCCATGTCTTCAAGCAAAACCTGTACTAGTATTTTTTTTAAAACACGTTTCCTTTGAAGACTTTATGCAGTATATGCATTTTTGTGAAAATACGTATGAGCTTGAAAGATAAATGTGAGATGCATGAGAAGAAACCAGTCTGATGTGTTTGTCGTTTGACAGCTGAGTCAGCAGAAGCATCAGATACTGAGAACAGAGGAAGATAACGTTACTGGCGCTGAGTCTGCCTTTGCTCCAAAGTCTACTGACCGTAGCATGGTGCCTAATGAAGAGGTTTGGGTTTTTCAGTTTTTAGGGTCAAGAAGATTTTTAAAATGTGTTATATAAATGTCTAGATCCATTTGAATAGATGAGTTGCAGAAAGCCAGCTGGTTTGGTGGACCTGGCTATTACCCTAACATGGTTGTATGCACTCAAACAGTCTATGCAAACCAAACGACAGAATTAGGAAATTCCTCACTTCACTATTACGACTTTTTCAGCATAATTTATTCTATGGCTAATGTTATGTTGTGTGCAACAGAACTCATTGCTTATGTGAGGTCACTGACTTTGGCATAAAGATTAAAATTTTGGTATATAATATAATATAATATAACATATATAATTATTTTGCTTCTGATATTTTGGATGTAATGCTGTTGATTAGATGCAGTCATCTCGTGCTTCTGTTCTTCTTACTCCACCTCAACGGTCGTCTCGTTTGACATTCACTGCTGAATCAGGTAAGCGTAGTTACTCGCCTGAATTTCAACAGGATTTGACTGTCATAGCTAGGCTAAAATCAAAATTACTTTAACATATGAGATTGAGACTACCAGTAGATTGTTTCTGAAGGATGGACCAAAATGACAGTGTTGATATGTGGAATTGTGTCAGATCATCATCTGATTTGGTCTCGTGGTTGTTGAATTGATTCTTTCTTCTTGTCTCTAAACTGGTTTTAAAGATAGCTCGCTTTTTGCATATTAACTGTTTGAAATTTACTTTTTTCTTTGTCTTATTGTCAGTGATTCAAACTACCTGATCTCCTTAGAACTGTTTAATATCACGATTTTGCATGGTGTAATTAATTAGTGGTTTATGGCTTTGTTCTTATAAACCAGGTGAAACAGAAAAGCACGTGGAAACTCCAAGGAAAGTGAGAAAAGGTGGACCAGTCCGACGAAATTCAAAACGGTGTGTGCGAGTCTGATGGACTTTGTGACTGATCGATTATATTGTAGATTCCAAGTTTAAAAATTTGATTGGTTCATAAAACAACAAGATTTTTTAAATATGGCAATGACATATCTTGTGAGGTTGGATGATTTCACTTGAACGTCATTGTCATCAAAATAACGTTATAAATAATAGAGCTGATTGATATATTTTTTCTCTTGTGAAATGTGTTAAAAATTCAGACGGAAATCTTCAGTGAAGCGTACATGTGATTCGGTGTGGGCCGAATATGTGTTGAGGAGCCTCAAAAGTCATCAGCCGGGGCAGCTCACTCGCTCAGACTCGATGCCAAACCTGGCAAAAGAATTAAATCGAGAATTTAAAGTTTCAGTGTAGGTTTCTAATTACAGTTTTCTATGTTTTCTCATTTGTGGGGGTGCTCGGTAGTGTAATGGTTAGTGTGCTAGGCTGTTAATCGAGAGGTCGGGGTTCAAATCCCTGCCAGGGCAGAAATTTGGTTCAAGCTTTCTGCTTCACCTGCACCCCTAGCCAACTCAGGTATAATGAGTACACTGACTGTACACTGTTGGTAGGAAGATGAGACATCTAGGGAGAAGACTGGCCACCCGCCCTCTTACACTGAGGCTAGGAAAATGAAGTTGCTAACACTTCATACTCATGGCTGCCTCAGGGCTAGCTTAAGGGACTGCTCTTCTTACTTCTGCGCAGTGCTTTTTTTCTAGAAAAAAGGTTCCGGAACGGGACAATACGTTCCGGAACGCAACAATTATGGGCGGGCTAAAATCCTGAGGAAAACGGGAATGGGGGCTGGGAGGGGTCTCAATAAACACTGAAAACAGTTAAAAAACACTGAAATTAAATAAAAATAACTAAATTATTGTTTTTATTATTAAAATAAATGAATTATTTTTTAGTTGTTGAAAAAAGGTGCCGGAACGCCGTTCCGGCACGTTCCGGCGCGTTCCGGCTGAAAATAAGCCCTGCTTCTGCGTAGCTTTTGCGTTCACATTCTGTACTTGTCTTAATGTATACATAGTCTGATTAGTCTGATGTTTTTATTATATTGCTCATGAATATGTAGTTACCTACTGGTTGTATCATTTAAACTGAAATGGCCAGTTCTTAATTGATGAGTTTTAGTTGTTTCGTTTGTCAGTTGATAAGAAGTTTATGAATTTCTATTTATGAATTTCTAGTCTCCTGTAAACTACTATTTATAAAACTTTGTCCTCTGGATCTATGAACTTCTCTTAATAATATTATCTACTTAAATGAGAAAACTAAGTTGAAAAGTATGTTTTTAATTTTATTGAAAGCATTTAGTCAGTTAACATAGGAAATTGTTAATGTTAAAATTAGTATTTTGTGAAAGAGTGCGTTTCATCGTGTTCATGTCTATTGATTGCTGTATCATTTATGTTTGTTGTTTGATGTTTAAGAAAAACTCAGAAGGCCAAGTGGACCAGCATTCCATGCCTATTAAACTTCGAAGTCTACAAAACAACACACGAGTAAGTATCTGAATTAGATATAATATCAGAATTACTTAAATCTGCATATCATTTTGTTGATTTACGATTCTTATGTTAATCTAGGAATATACCAAGATTTTGTTGTAAGATGTTATTTAGGCAGAGAAAGATTTTTATTTGCACATCGAAGCTTATTACAAGTAGGTAGCAAGAGCCAGCTACTTGTTTTAGATACCAGTTTAGATACCACAGCACTTAAATAAATGAAATTCAGTTGGTAGGACAGAATCAATGGTCAGATAGGGTTGGTCTTATTTGCATATTTTAAGTCACTTTGTTATCTGCAGTAAACCTTCTACCTGCATTTAAAGTACAGAGAAATTTCAAGATGTTCCTGTTGATATTTGATCAGATTTTCATTTTATAGACCATCGTCTTTCAGTCATTAATGCATGTGGATGGTTATCATAAACATGTGTAGGTGGGAGAGTGGAAGCAACGAAAGGGAATGGATTCGTGATATTTGGACTCAGTGGTTCAATGAAGTTTTTCCACCAACTCCAAAACAGTCAGTTTCAGAGTCTGACCTCAACGGCAATTCATCGGCTGATGCTGACTTTCTAGTTAAAGCTGCAAATAAAACAAAGAGGTGAGTGTGACACTTATTGCAGGAGATTTTGCATATCTTAAACGAACTCTTGACTTTCTGTGAGGGAAAGAGATGAAACCTTTAGCCACTATAAGTGGTTAAGGTTGATAGCTACTCTGTATTCAAAAATGGCATAAGCAAAAGTTTATTATATCTGTATGTAATGTAAATGTCAACAGCCACTAATTCAGTACTGCTAACAGAAATTAGCTTTCTTGTGCTTTTGACCTGACCTGACAGTGCAAAGCTGCTGTCAAACAGAATGTATACAATGAAAAACAAGGCTCATGTCAAGTTGTTGTAGTAGACCACTGTATGCACATTAGATAAACTGGCACAGAATTATTATGGTTCAACCTCAACTAATTTTCAGTGTATGTTGCTTAAGTAATTGGGCTTTGGGAACATTTAGATTTAGATACGGTACTGGTAAATGATTATTTTTTAATTAGCAAACATGTTTATTTATGCATAGGCTGAATAAATTTCTTGCTGTTACTGAATTCCGAATGAGAAAATTACTTCTGTGTAGTATCATATCGTATCTAAGAATTTTTAAAGCGACTCTCACAGAATAACTATTCAGGAGACACTCTCAGCACGGAAGCCCCAGGGAAACAGAAATACCTTTAAATAGTGGTCAGCCAATTGCCAATAAGGTCTTCAGTTGTGCAGGGCATAAATTTGACAATAACTGCAACTTCTGCTCCAGTTTTTAACAGCACATGCCATAGTTTGTGTTCGCATAAAATTTTACCTGAACTGTTTCAGTGCATTCAAGACGTTATCATAGCATACACACATGTAATAAATGTACCCAGGTCTTTACATTTTATTCCAAATTGCTTTGGAGAAATTTGTTTTCAATGAATGGTAAGGTTAGACAGGTTAAGATCAGTTATGTAATGCATTTTATTACAATTTATTGCAATAACACTGTGATCTTAGAAACAGGCATATTGTTAACATTATCTGGAAGTCATCAGCTTGTCACTTCCACCACCTTCAGAATGAGATTTAATAGCCTCAGAACCTCAACTCTTAGGACTGACTACTGTATTTGGTGAGGGTGCAAATCATTGGCAAATTTACTTGCACTATGTGCTTGTAACTTTATTTCTTGTGGTTTAACAGAGGCATGGCTATACCTCAAATATATGAGCCAGATCAAGTGGCTCTGTTTCCAGTGATGGATGAGGATTTGTTAAACACTGAAGATGTCAAGGTTTGTTACAAGAATTACAGCTCTTTATACTCAAGAATTTTGGTAGCAGCAATTGTAAATGTATTCTTTACCTGAACCAGAGTCTAAAGATGAATATTTGTACCAGAGTTTGGTGTTTTTATTGACACATTGACGAAACAATAACTCATTCAAAATAGGTTGTGTGTATTTATGTACATGATTTTGAATGTCATAACCACCATGGAAGCTAATCATGTAAGACTTTACAAGGCTCACTTGCCACCACAGCATACAGTCTTCAGATAACTTGTTAGATTCCTTGATTGCACCAGACTTCCCTTTAAAAGTGCTAGAGAATGGAGCTATTGTGGTTCTATAGCACCCAGCCAAACAGTTTGAAACCACTCTAATATTTAGACTGATACACTTGCTATGAAAGGTTTTAAGGTTCATGATGTACGACTATTAGCATGTGTTCATATGTGCATGTCCTCCCTACCTCCCATCCCGTCCATCCATCCATCTGTCCCTCCTTCCCCGTCTCCCTCCCTCCCTCCCTCTCTTTCTCTCTGCCTCACTTTGACTTTACACAAACAATTAAACTCATTTCCACAAGTACCAGTATAGGTGTATGTGACAGTCTTATTTGAATAAAATGTCATTAGGCAAATATTATAATTATAATTTGTTAATTTTTTGGACGGAATATAACAGTTGCTGGAGGAAGAGGTCAACAAATTGACTTCCACTATCAACAGAGCCAGTGGAATGCCAAATTCTTATGACTTGTGTCGAAGAGGAGCTATTCTCCGAAGAGTTGGTACTATCTGTTGCTGGTCTTATTTGTGTTTCAATGGGAGATTGTTTTATCAAAACGCTGCATTGTAAAGATAACTGTGGTGTGCAAACATCATTATGTGCTAGCAGATGGCAACAAGGTAGTGTAATGTAAATTGTTCAAATGTTCTCAGCGCCGCACAAAGCTGAGACAGGGAGACCAGTTCATTCACCAGTGTTTAGTCAAATTAAGAACCAAGTTGTTTGGTTATTATTATTATTTTTTTTACACATTTATTAAGCACCCCATCTAATAGTGTCAATGCCACTTACAAAAGTCCAGAATGGTCAAGCTAAGTGGCATGTCATGTTGTTTCAGTGGTAACTGGATGATTGAGTGATTTCAATCGTGAAATTGCAGAGTGCAATTACTACTTAATTAAACTGGCAAATTGTTTTGGGATTTATTTGTTATGAGAAATATTCTAAGTACATTCTGTACTTTTGAAATCATGTATGAATCTGGACATTTATTTAGCACCTTTTTTGAAGACCTTTGAGAGGTACTGGATCAATGCTAAATGAGAGGTGGGTGAGCTGCATATAAAAGTTGTATCTGAAGCTGGAAGTATTTATTATTATTATTATCTATTACAAACATTTTTAATGTGCACAAAGTCACACAGAAATGTGAATCTCAGACGCGGGTAGTCAGTCACCATATAAAGAGCAGTCAGATATCCAGATGTTTGAAAGCAGTTGAGAATTGTTGAGTTTTGAGGTGTTTCTTAAAGGAAGAGATAGAGTTCAAGCATCAAACAGACATTGGTAGGCAATTCCATTCCTTGGGGGCAGCAACTTGGAGTGCATGAGAGCCCGTGACAGTGCTACATCAAGGTTCAACCAAAAGACCCTTATCCGAAGACCTCAGACTGTGAGGAGGGACACACGAAGGTAGCAGTGGTTGAAAGTAGGCGTGAGTGCTCGATGTAAGAGTTTTATAGGTCAAAATGCAACGTGGGAATCTTATGTTGATTACATTAATATATCTGTCTTGAAATCAGTTTATTTGCCAAATACTGTTGTATTATTGTTTGTAGTTGGGAAAGATAAAGCTGGCTTTGGATGATTTGAATGAAGCCATTGATCTGGAACCACAGCTGCTAGATGCTTACTGGCATCGACATCTCATTCTGGCTTTGCTTAACAGGAAACAGTTGGCCATTGAAGACCTTGACTTCATTCTGCGACAAAACAAAATGCATACGGCAGCCTACAAGTCAAGGTACTTAAGATGCTGCACAAACCAGAGTGTGATGTGATGTAATGTGACTCAATAGCAAGATTTGTGTAGCTCCTGTAGAATCTATCCAGCTTTGTAAGAGGAAGGAAGGTGTTGGTGGATATGAAGTGGAGCTAAACCCATCAGCAGGGAAAGGAAGGAGGAAGATCTGCGGATTGTTTTGGTATATGAAACGTGGTGTTCTCGAGGATTCATATAATTAAAATTAAATTTTAAAAATTAAAAAAACTTACTTATTTTGATTGTTTGGACTTGGACTGCTGCTTCTAACTCAGTAGCTGTGCTGGATATGTGGCCTATGTTACCTAGGTTGAAATGTGCACTTTGAGTTCATTTTGCTTGGAATGAGTTAGAAAGCTGGTTATATACTAAGTTAGTAGTTTTCTTAGATGGAGTATAATCGTAAAAGTCCCTTTTTAAGTGGAGTAAAATAATAGGGTTCACAGGATTTTTGTGTGCGAATGCTCTGTAAGCGATGAGCATAATAGATTTTAAAAATAACAATATTAGAAGTAATAGTAAATACTGTGGTATGTTGTTTATTGCAACGATTTGACACTGCATGATACTGACATGTATTTTTTTGTAGAGCTATGTTACTGCGTGACATGGGTGATTTGACGATGGCTGTTTTCAACCTAACACAGGCACTGAAGTATAAGCCAAATGACTGTGATGCTTTGTTTCAAAGAGCCGAGATCTATGAAACAGTAAGTTTAATTATTATCATGATATGATGCCAAAAACTATCAACTGATGTTTTTAAGGTATTTATAGACCAGTGCAACATTTCTAGTACATTACTGAACAACTTTGTGGTTCATAGGTGAATAGAAGTCACTGTCACTTAAAAGTCTTATGGCTAAATGCTTTAGAGTGAACTGCATCTATGATCAAGTGATCTTCATCGTGGAAGTTGATTAAATATCAGATTAAAGCAGTGCATTCAAATCAATTTATGTTGACCCTCAAAGGTCACTGTTAGAATGAAACCTGATTTTTCTGATCTGATCATTTCTGTGACTCATTTCATAAGTATAACTCAGTTTGGATTCAACATCATTTAGTTCCAGTGGTTTAGTTGAACAACTTTGAATCTGTCTGCTGGATTGTTGAGTCTAGATTATCAAATCTAATTTAGTCTAATCTAATCTAATCTGATCTTATGTAATAATTAATTAAGTGAGTTTCTGTAGCACCATTTCCATAATGAGCAAGGCATCAATCAATGTTTGCATCTAAGGAAAACTTCCTTATGAAATCACAGTCCATTAGATAGAACCAGTTAAGATCTACGAGGTGGCAAGGAGATGGGAAGGCAGGCTATGGAGGATAATTAGCAATTTGATGAGTTGTCACAGAAGTAGGAAAGCAGACAGAAATAAGTAGCGAATGCCAGAGCCTTTGGCTGTTGTCTGAGAAAGGCCAGGAACCCTGTACCATTCTGGCTGAGAGTAAACAATAGTAAAAGCATCTAATGAGTGAGTGCAGTATTTGTGCATTTGAGCAGAGAGCAAAGCTGAAAGATAAGTTGGGTGGACAGTGTGTTACTTTTTAAACTATGTAACATTTGAAACTGAATTCTGTATTCATTGGGAAGTCAGTGTAGTGTGTGCTGGTTAGCTTAGATTAATGTATTTGATCATATTTTGACATTTTAATTAATGGTGTTTGGTCCTGTGTAAAAGAAAGAAGCATGTAGTTTAGTTTTCTTTGTTTGTTTGTTTGTTTTTAATAGAATGGTGATATGCTGTTGGCAATGGATGATTATGCGTCTTGTAGACAGATCAACCCTGCTCTGACAAAGGCTTCACTCAAGCATGGCCTCTATTACTTCCAAAATTGGTATGCTATAATTAACAACATCTTCACATTCGATAATTACGATGGCATTAGCGAGTGACAGTGTGAGGTCTGCTTGTGTAAGCGAGTGAATGAGAAGAAGATAGAGACTGTGAGAGAATGAGAGATGGGCAGTCATTCAATCGATTAGGTCAGCGCTAGTTTGAGAGTCAGTCAAGATCATTAATTTCATTGTCGTTGTACATAAGCCTGTTGGAATTTGTTTTAAGTAAAGATAGAAAAGTATCTTGGCTTGCCTGTGATCAGTGCAAGGCAAGGTGTTTTAATGTGGGCATAACCGTACCGTCCGTACGTTTGCTTTTCTTACAGCTTCAGGTGTTGCAGTGTTGTTGTTTTAGTGTGTGGCATTCTGCCATAGAGGACTTCAGTCAGGTGCTGAACTTTGAACCAAGCAATGCTGAAGTGCGACTGTTGCGCAGCAGGACTTATATGCAGATGAAGATGTGGAATGAAGCACTGGAAGATGTCTCAATTGCCATTCATATGGACCCTCTCAACTCACAGGCTTTCTACTACAGAGGATGCATTCTCAGAAAGTAATTGTTTTCTCAGTCCATTTTTAACAGTAGCCCACAATAATAATGTAACAAATTTCATCTAATTTTATCTGATCTTGAGGGGTACATGATAGTCTAGTAGTTAGAATGCTTGACTGTCAATGAAGAGGTTGGGGGTTCAAATCTCCACAGGGCAGAAACTTGGTTCGAGATTTCGGACATAGATACAAATGTCTAGCCAAACTGCCATCTTGGGAACTGTGTCGACTCGAAGAGTTCGGTTCTTTCAGCTCTGCCATTTCTGAGGCCCAGTGAGGGGAGCCTTGGGGTGTCAAGGAACCCAAAACTCCTGGAAGCAGCAGCCATTTTGCTGGGATTTACCTCATTTGGGGAGGTTAGTTCTTGTGGGGTGTGTGCCCCACAATTTGAGGGAAGGACAGCCACGGTCTCATCTCTGGGGATGTCCCACATCATTTTGACGCCACCAGAGGGGCGATGAATGACTCTGGCTACCTGTTACATGTTAACTTTTGATGAAGTGTTTTCAATTTGTGGAATTTAAGCATTCTTCACATAGACGTTTAACTCTTTAACAATGAACATGCACTAAAAGTGACTGGGAAACCAATGCAGCTCATTGTTAAAGTGTTGAAAGCATTATGCATGTTATTATGATGAGTTTTTGTTTCAGAGACAACTTGTCAGCACTATAATATCAGTTTTACTTTCAGAGTTTATCCAAGGAGAGCATTGCAGGATTACAGCATCTCTCTGATGTTGAACAACAGATTGGAGAACATTCTGCCTTACCTTCATCGAGGAATTCTCTACAGTGACATCGGACAGTTAGCATGACTGACTTATTTTGCACAGCACATTGAGACTGTTGTGATGATGTTAAACTATTATGAAGATGTTATCAATGAAGCCTGCACGATGCTTTTGATAATAAGGATTATCATCATTTTCTTTCATTCTTACATTCACTCTTTCATTCAAAGCTTAATTTTACACATTTTCAACACATTTTATCAAAGCCACTTTGTACTGGCGAAAAATAGCAGTTTTAAGTGTGAAAAGAGGATGTATGATATCGTGATGAGTTTTAGTTACCAATTATATGATGACAATGACAAAATGGCTTTTTTTAACTTACTTATGTCTTGGAGGTTGATGGATATATGTATGTATGTATGTATTTATGTACGTAAGTTTGTACATCTGTATGTGATACATACATGCTTGCAGTTTTTCTGAGCTCTGTAGTAAGTTTCCAGATACATGTATTCATATGTGTAATGCTTTCATGTTTGTATGTATGCTTGGATGCATGTGTCTGGTATATGTAAAAAATACTCAGCACAAAGGTGCTGAAACATGTTCTAAAAGGTATCCTCAGATCTTGTAGCATGTTTCATGGTACCGTATTTCCAATGTTTTTGTAAGGTCTGATGAGGCTGTGGCTGATTTCGAAGCTGTCTTGAAGTTGGATCCACATTTTGCTTCAGCCTATGTCAACATTGGTCTTATCTACTTGAAAAGCAACAAGAATATTGCTAAGCTAAGGTAAAATTTTACATACAATCTGAAAGCAATGATTCTTGTGATTTAAAGCATGCTACATGATCTTAATGTCTGAAAATGATTTTTGAAAAGTTTTTCATATATTATTTCCAGATACATACATGCACTCAACTGCAAACATTATTCTTGCCCAAACACACGTATATATCCACGCATTGTTATCAGTACACACAGTCACACAACATATGCATGCATCAAATCATTATTTCCTCATAATTCTGTTGAGAGCATATTTGTTATTTTTGTTTTGTTTTATATAGAGCAATTGAGAAGTTTACGTGTGCCATCAAAGCTGATCCGACTCTCATCAAGGCCTACATGTGTAGAGCGGAGACGTATGAGAAATTAAACGATGTAAGCATAGTATCATTTATTTATCAGTTGAACTTTACAATATTAGCCTAACCTTTGTCTGTTTTTCCTCGATAGACATGGAGTTTAAATTGCTTTACGTTTTAGTTTTATTGCAAACCTAGTTATTCATTGCATATTTATATCCGTGCTGATAGTTGTTTTATTCTGAGGGGTAAAAGTTTATTTATTTACCTTTTCTGTTCAGAACTGTTTGCAGTTGATTTCAGGTTTAGCTCTTTTGGTTGTTTAAATGTTGAAATGGAGTTAATGTGCAGAGTGTTGTATTTTGTTGTTCTTGCCTACTTTTACATCTTAACCCAATGACCTAAATTAAGCCACCTTTTTCTGTGTGTCATATGATGATTCCTGTAAGTGAAGCAATGAGCAGAACTTGTTGATTAACCTTCATGCATTTTGATCATATTGCTGTGAATATGAGTTTGTTTTTTAGTATAAGCATGCTCTGCTGGATGTAACTCGAGCAATTCATCTGCGTCCAGATATGTCTCAGCTGTACATGTGGAGAGTGAGTTGATTTTTTAAATGCAATATTGTACAATCATTTCATGTTGGTTCTTGTACACAGACGTTCTGGGATGGGGTGGTGATGATGTGATGCTGTGTTGGTGGTACTGGCACTGGTAATGGTACTGGTAATGGTACTGCTAATGGTACTGCTAATGGTACTGCTTCTGATGTCAGTGATGATGATTGCATATATAACATGAATGAGAACTTGTAAAGGAAAAGCTCATCAGGAGCGCTCCCAACAAGGAGAGCCCTCGTTCAAATAGAATAGACTTCAGGCGCTTGTGGAAAAGAGAAGGAGATAGGCTGAGTAGCTCAGTTCTAGTTATATGAGGAAGGTTGTTCCAGGCTGGAGGACCGACAAAAGCAAAGCTTCTATGCTGAGTTGTAGAGGAACGAGCCTGGGGACTACATGATTAAACATGCATAGATTAATGGTGAGATTTCACAACTGACAACTTTTTCGTTTTTCTACAGGGTGATTTGGCTCATAAGATGGGGGAGATGGAGTTGGCTACTTTCTGTCTCTGCCAAATGTCTGAGATGAACATTGCTGCTGGAAAGCATCCTGTTCAGCAGGCGTTGATGCAGTCATTCCTCAAAAACTATGACAAGGCATGTCCAAGATGACTTTCGTAATTCTTCTTATGACATTACTTGACACTGCAAAGTGACATAGTGGCTGATTGGTTGAGTGCTGATCATTTAGCTGGTAGAGTTTAGGTTTAGATGTCTGCTAGAATGATGATTGTATGTATCGGGACCTTAGCACACAGCTGCTGTGACTAACCAGCAAGTGATCACTAGATAGTGGTGCTATAAAAACAAACATGACAGTAATAAAATGTCTTGGTTATTGTTGCAATATTTCAACCGTACAGGTTAATCAGAAAATGAATCTGATTATAACGTATGGGAAGCTGAAGTAAAGTTTTTACTTGTTGAACACATCATCAAAAACTAAGCTTTAGATTTTTCTACTAAAGTGCAGAAATGAAATATTGTATTGTATTGTATATGGGCATTTATAAAGCACCCCTCGTGGTATAGACCATTCAGAGGCGCTAAGAAATAGTCTGTCATTATCGTAACTTGTCAAAATCATTTTGATCTGGTTTTCTGATGGCCATGTTTTCACAAGCTGATTCTCCTGTTAAGAACTTCTGTTGCAACATTTTTTTTTATTTTCTGCTGTATACAGTAACTCTACCATAAGCAAAATATGCTCTTCATTGTAATCATTGCATAATATAAACTTCAGGCAATTGAGGTTCTGTGTGAGGCAACAAGTGGCAATGGGGCAACGAGTGGCAATGGGGAAAGTGTACGTTTGCTTATGCTACGTGGAGAGACGCAGATGAAAGCCAGTCTCTGGAATGATGCCATTGCCAGCTTTGAAAGTGCTCTACAGGTCATGGTAAAGATCTTCTCTTACCATAACTCACATTTTTCATTTACAGAGCATGGTTCTCATTTGTTAGAGGTTTGTACTTGAGTTTGTCTGATTTTCATGGATTGCTTGGCTTTGTTTTTTTTATCACACTCAGCATAGTTTGTGTCTTGATTTCTGTAGTGATAAACACTCTGTAAGTAAAGTGGTGTTATAGAGTGAGATGCTGTTGCTGATTTATAAGCCATACCTTACATAAAATTACCTTAAATTATCTTTATATGCTAATTAAACTGTACTTAAACCGTGTATACCTGGTCATCTAAATTGAATTTGAATACATTATCTTTGGCAGTGATGCTTTCAAAACTTGCTTTTGAATTCTTTGATGACTGGCTTGATGTTGTTTGAGAATGCAAGGTAGGTTTCAAATATAATTGTCTGCAGTCAAGCTGTGAGCCTTTTATGGATCAGTGTAAAGCAAGTAGGTCAGCTTGAAAACTTGGTGTTATATTACTATCAGTTGTTTGCTTCTTTCTATTTTAGCTGGACAGGCAATTGGACAAAGAGCCACAGAATTTGGTAATTATATTTTTCACTTTTTGTTTTTATCGATAGAAATGTTCTGCTGATGTTATACAGCTTTGCAACTGAATCCATTTTCAAACATGTTCTTCTTAGATGCATTCTTCTTTAACATGATGGCCATTTGCATCGTTAGGTGATTAACTTTTTGTAAACAGTATGATGAGACATGAATGAATAACCAAACACCAACTGATAATGGTTATGCAGTTTATGTTAATTATATTGGACATTCATTGGGCATACAGAGGACCTCACTGTGCCTCTGGTATCAACTGCTTTCCAACTGTGGGTAAAAATGTGGCTAAACAAACGTCAAGGATATAATAATAATAATAATAATCTGACATTTATAGCGTGCCTAAACAAGATAACAAATTGCACGAAAGCGCGTAACAATATAGAAAGTCTAATTATAGTACATTTTAAAAAGATAAGTTTTAAGGTTAGTTTTAAAAGTTAATGGTGTTGAGGATTTGCGAATATAATCTGGCAGTTTATTCCATTCAGCCGGGCCGGCTAATGTAAATGCTCGGTTTCCAAATTTCCTGATGGAACGAGTGACAGCAAAGTCACCTTGGGAGGATGATCGTAGTCCCTGTCTGGATTGAAGAGAAGAACATGGTGTGACTAGTGAAGAAACGTATGAGAGAGATGAGTTTGTATATACTCGATACATTAGGAGGCAGATTTTGAACTTTATGCGAGCTTGTATGGGGAGCCAATGAAGCTCGCGAAGGGCCGGGGTGACGTGATCAAAGGGAGTAAGGTTTTTTACTAGCTTAGCAGCATAATGGAGATCAGAGGTAAGTGGTTGCAAGATAGATGCCAGAAGGCCGTAGAGGATCGAATTGCAGTAGTCAATTCTGGAGATGACTAGGGCCTGAACTAGGGTGCGGAGACATTTTTCATTAAGGCTTTTCCTGACTTGCCGTAAACGTCAAAGATAGAAAAACCAGGATTTGGCTATGGAGGAGATTTGACTTTTCATAGAGAGTGTACTGTCTAATAGAACACCGAAGTCCCGAACACATTCAGCAGGTTTGATGGAGCAGTCAGGGCTGAGGTTAAGGACAGAGTGAAGTATGTCAAAGCTATCAGCTATCTGTAGTTTAACCAAAAATGCAACACTGTCTTGCTATTAACACCACGTAGACGTTATTCGTTTAGTGTAGCAAGTGAGATTGTCATGTTGTCTTTTTATTTTACATTCATGGTGTGCATCAAACGCTTTGGAAGTACATAACTATCTGATATAGTTTGGGGTACAGAACAACTTGGGTGAATGTTAACTATGTTAACTATGTTTTGTGTTCTGCAGAAGGGTGAAAGGAAACCTTCTTCTGAAATGGGTGAAGCTTATTACCTGATTGGAGTTTGCCACTTGGAGCAGTGTAGCTTCCTTTTGGCATTGGATGCATTCAGCAATGCCATTAAGGCAAATCCTAAGCATGCAGAGGTATATCAACTTCAGTTTTGCCAATCCTACATCATTATCATGTTGCGGTGTGATCAAGTGTGGTGATAATAAACGAATAATAATAGTAATAATAAATAATTGTCTACGCAGGAATATTGTCCACTCTTGCATCATTAGGCCAGCCTAATATTGCAATGATAGTGTGATCACCATTGTTTGTTTTCAATTGATTCTCTTTTTAAGTGTCAGCCTGTTTAATCCTTTTATAGCTGAACCCATTAGATGGTTTGGAAATCTAACATGATCCATGAAATATCATATTATTTTTTATCTGTTTGGGGTCTGACCTTTGATTATGAATTCACAGCCATACCTTAGCTGGGTATATGGCAGTGTTATTTAAGTTAACTAAAACTGAAAGTGACTTTAAGTTAACTGAAAAGTTCTAATTTAGTTAACTGAAACTAAAACTAAAACTGAAAAGTTCTGAAAACTGAAACTAAAACTAAACTGAAAAGTACAAAACTACAACTAAAACTAAACTTGAAAGTTGAAAACTGAATTAATTTTTCTTGTGTGGCGCACAGACCGAGTGGCAGACAAGTCTGCAACGGTTACCGGCGCACATACTGATCGGCGCTTACATGTCTGTAAGCAATATCGGTTAAGCAAACATCCGTTTGAGTCCTTTCTCTGTCAGATTTCTCGTTAGCGGTAAAAGACTAGGCTTGGAATCTCAAAATGACCTTGTTAGAAGGAGAACATGTAACAATTTGAATTTGCTACTAGGTGTTTCTGGACTAATTTGACCCTGCTGAAAACGAAAAATCGCGGTTAGCAAGCTGGATTTTTAGCGGTTGAATGGTAAATCAAGATGGCGGCCAAAATGGTGGCCCGTATCTTCATATGGCTATGAGTTAAGTTATGTATGCGATGGCAACATGTTAGAATCTAAATTAACATTTTCCGAATCAAGGAATGTGATGGAATTAAAGACACATATGTAGCACTGCCGCAAAAGAAAATGACGGACAAAATGGCGGCCAATGTCTTCAAATGGCTATAAAACAAAATGGTGGCCGGTCTGGAGTAGTGTTTTCTTGGTCAAATACATGAAATTTTTTATATCTTGTGATTGCAGTTGAACCATTTTATACATTACGTATGCAGTATATTTATGTTCATGACTTGACTGATATTTTAAGCATTGTTGCAGTCAATGCAATTGCACATAGGCCTATGTGTACATGGCAAGTTCGCACTTCGACAGGAGCAGCGCTTGGTGCAACACTTATCAACTTAGCATGATTTACAGTAGACAAACTCTATACACGACTGTGGCACAGCATGGGCGCCCGCAGCATAGGTCAAGGGGGGTCGCGTGACCCCCCCTGGAAATCATGATGTGACTGCCAAGAGAATTGTGGATACTGAAAACCTTACTCTCTGAGTTTGAAGCAACAGCAAGTGCTGGCTGTTGACGAGAAACCCCAGAGTTTATGCACTATAGAATTAATAGAAATAACACAGAAGGCCAAATGGAACCTACCTAAAGCCGGCCAATGACATCCCTGACCTTAGGGTCAGCAAACTAGGGCGACTGCCCAGAGAATCATCTATACTGGAAACCGTACGCTCTCTCGGTCTGAAAGGCTAAACAGGTGTTGGCTCTTGAAAGCTAGCTTGGGTTTCTATCTGCATGGTTCAATGGCGGAGGATGGTGACACGCACAATATATCATCCTACAAGACTGAAGAGAGAGTGGTTGGACTTGGATATAGACATAAGACACAGGACAACTAATTATTACGACAGCTGTAATATATATATCTGCAGGCAGGGGGTCAAAGTGCAAAAGGGCCTGGCGGCTACGGTGGATGGAGTTTAGAATTGAAGCGGTGAGGGAAGCAAGTGGATGTTGGGGAAGCAGGTTAAAATCTGTGAAAGAGCAGTGTTTTATGTATTGAGTGAAAGCCATGTGGAGAGATGACAAGAGGTAAGGTTTTGGTGAGTTCGTAGGAAGGATCTGATATTTGTCGTAGTTCTGGTGAGAGTTTATTCAAGAGAAGCAGAACAGATATGGCTATAAATCGATTTGCAAAATTTAATGTTAGCAATGAGGTGACGGAAGGGCGAAGTGTTAGGGCGGATGAGGATCAGGTTGAGCGGCATAGTTGGACTGTGAATAACTGACAAAGATAGGAGGCTCCATGCATGGGAGGATTGGAGTGTCTTGTAGGTGGGTGGGTGTGCACTGTGCTTTTTATACATTCAGATGCGCCTGCTGAGGACGCCGCTGCAAGTGGCAGTGACAGGTGTGCAAGGGGGCTTACACTTTTCCAGTGGTTGTAGAAAATGACAAAAATGACAAAAAATATAGTTAGGCCTATAGATTACAGGCCATTAAAAATTATCCATTATATCAGATATAATGGATAATTTTATCAATCTTAGGTCTGTATATATACGCGGCTTACTTGGCTGAGGTTGGCTCACACAACTTTTAAACACTTCCCGGGCCTCTCAGTATTATTACACTCTTCCAAAGTCCAAACTTCATAAATGAGATTGTATTATTGACCAACATGGGGCGTGGTGGCTCAGTGGTAAGTTCGGCGCCTTGTGACCGGAGGGTTGCAGGTTCGAATCCCACTCTAGCCGCTGCGTACGGCCCTTGGGCAAGTCCTTCACTCGCAATTGCTCGTGGCGCTTCGGCGTGAAAATTCCGGCACAGTATCAAATGCTGTAGTCGGGAGCGCCTCTGAGTAGTAGTTGACTTGAAGAGGCTCTATAGAAATATCCGGAATAAATAAATAAATTAAATATATAAAATTTATTTCACTGAAATGTACGCTAGGCTGGATTCATTTCTTCTGTATTGCTAAAATTATTTTCTTTGACAGTATGTAGGCCTAGTGCAGACCGCTGCTGAAGGTTTAGGCCAACATGATGGGCACATAGAGTTACGTGTCTTTGAATGCTGAAAATATATATACAGTGTATTAATCGCATTCGGTGACTGATTTTAATGAATCAATGACATATTTATATATTACACAACTAACTCTCCCGGCTATGGGCGGCGATCCCGCGGGGGCAGGGGGACAAGACCCCACCTTTAACAGTGGGGACACACACCATACATTCCATCCCCCAAATTTAGAAGAAACACCAAAAAAGGTCATCAAATTTTCATGCGCGAAAAATTTTTTTTCAGCATATCAGTTCAAAATCTGTTTTGACCAGATCAGTTCAAAAGTGTCCCCCCCCCCCACCTGTCAAACAAGATCGCCGCTAGTGCTTCCGGCCCGGCCGGCCGTGATTGACCTCCCCTGCAAAAAATCCTGCGGGCGCCCATGTGGCACAGGATCATTTGTAGACCACACTGGTGCGTGACTTCATCACACTCCATCCTGATGAGGCTAGCGTTGGAGCCATTTTGGTCGCCGTCTTGTTTTCCCATGCAACCGTTAAAACTCCAGCTTGCTAACCACGATTTTCGTTTTCAGCAGGGTCAAATTAGTCTAGAAACACCTAGTAGCAAATTGTTATGATTTGCTTCTTATAGTCATTTCTAGAGACTTTTTAAAATTCCAAGCCTAGACTAATAGCCTATTTTTCAAATGCAGTCAATCATCAATGATGTGATTTGACCATGAAAGCTAATCAAAATGAATGAATGTCATTAATAAAAAATGAAATTCAGTTGCTTATGTGGAATGCGCACAAAACTAAATTAAAACTCGAAAGTTTTGAAAACTGAAACTAAAACTAAAACTGAAAAGATTTGAAAACTATAACTAAAACTAAACTGGAAAGTTTTAGCAAAACTAAAACTATAACTGAAACTGAAAAGTTAACTGAAACTTAAATAACACTGGTATATGGTCATCGTCTGTTATGCTAATTAACTGTTGTGCTAATTAACTAATGTCTTATTTTACATTTGGTTGGATTGACTGCCCAAATAATCCATTTGTTGGCTTTTTGATTTTAGGCATTCTATTGGCGAGGATTTGCTAAGCTGAAACTGAATCATCCGAAGGGTATTTTGGACATCAACAGTTCTCTTGCAATTGATCCTACACAGTTCCAGGTCTAGTTTTATTTCTTTTTGTGCAGCGTAGTACCAATCAGTGACCACCAACCAATTCACAAGAGTTGCAAGTTATACATGTGATTATGCGCAATAGCTTTTGTGTGCAAAACATGTCATGGCTTTGTTCCAGCATTTCTTTCAGTTCAGACACAGAAATCTGATCAAGTGTAATGTCACCTACAAACCATTTCACTGAGTTTTTGCTGTTATGTCCAGTTTTGCAACATTTCCAAGAACCACTCAGCAGTCTGAATAAACTAGACACCTCTGTTTGCACACTAAGGTCATGTATCAGTGCTTTAAAGAGGCATTCCATAAATGTCTGCATACTTAAGTACATACATATAAACTCATTTGGAGACACTTCATTTGTATTGCTATATTTTCCCAATGCTTATTTTACATGGATGCTTGGTTGAAGAACATGCTATCTTGGTGGGCCATGAAATAGAAAATGATGGCTGTTTTGCATTTGGAGATTGTAATGATGTGCACTTGATCAATGTTATTATGTCTTGGTTCTTCCAGGCCTTCCTGACTCGTGCAGCCTATTATGGACTCCAGGGAAAATATAGTAAGGCTATACTCAACTGCAATGAGGCCATTAAACTGCAGCCAAACAGCATTCGTACCTACTTATACAGGTATCATAGAGGTTTTCCTCTTTTTATATTCAGTCCCTCATAAGTTTATCACCAAGTCGCCTACCCTAGGGTGGTTGATGGCTTCTCATATTTCAGTTCTGGTGTTATAGTAAAATTGATATGAATGTAAAACTCTGGGATGAGTTTGACTGAAACCCGCAGATGCAATCCACAGGAACATGTGAAGAAATTGTGTACTGAAGAAGGTCAGAGTTGAAGGGTGATCGTGAGGTCAATATAGGCTTTACAGAATAAATGTGGATAGGAAGAGAGTTCAGAATCTTAGGCCAGCAGCCACCGTGCAACTACGATAAGTTGTTCCAAAGAATCTTTTTTGAAAATTCATAAAAAAATATTTGGTTGTTCTGTGCAGAGGAGCTCTGAAGTTCTTCATGAAGTCTTATGTTCTTGCCATCCGTGACCTCACTAAAGCCATATCGATTGACTCAACTTGTGCACTAGCTTTCTTCAATCGAGCAGTCTGTTACCATGCCAACCATAACCAGCAGAAGGTATATGCACTTGCGTTAAAGCCTGTTTTAAAAGTACCATCTGTGACAGGGTAGATTTCACCTAAATTACCAGATTTTACACCTGCTGAAGGAAGTCGCAGGTAGATGTAACTTTAGATCTTATAAGGCATATTAATTTAGCTTTCTGCCTCTGAAAAATGCTAATTAACAAAAATTATAGTTATTATTAAAATTATGGTTACAATTCTAACCACATCTGGTTGAAACTCTGTGACACAAGTTGTGATTAATATTATAAATCTTGACAATCACTGATTGACTTTGAGGAGTGAATTTTAAACTTCTGTTGAACAAAGCACATGTATAGTTAGCAACACATACAATGAGAGTACAAAACGTGTTGGATAAAGGCTCAGACTGATGCTATAAGGCTCAAACTGTACCTATTTTATGTGAGACACTTTTACCAAAACAGCTGCTTACACAAGCCTAAGTGGTGTTTAATTTCAGCCAAATAAAAGTCTATCTGTATACAAAATATTGCTTAGATGACTAGAAAAGTCACTGCTACATTTGTTACAATAAGGAGTCCTCTGTTAGTTACTGTTTTTGGTAATTGAAGGCCCTCCAAGACTATGGTGTGGTTCTGCTGCTGACTGATGAGACACTGCAACTGAAGTCACTCATCAACCGAGCGTTGCTCTACATTGAAATGAAAGATTATTTCAATGCGCTATATGATATGCTGATGGCTGCAGAACTGTCACCCTTTGACAAGAAGATATATCATACACTTGGAATATGTCATCACAAGTGAGCAAAATACTCATTCAGTTGCTATACATGTCTAGTTGCCCATCTGTAAAAGTGTAGTAATGTTACTTTAGCATGGGTTCAGACCAGAAACCTAGCATTATACCTTCTATTTTTGTCAGTTATTTACGATTCAACCACTTCCCTCAACTTGCTTCTTTTCCACCTTAGTATTTCTCCACCCTACCATTGCCTCATCCTTAAAATTTGGAAATCACTGGCTGCTTTGCCTCTTGTGTATAATTCCTACCAGAACTATGACAATTATCCTATCCATCCTGCCAACTCACCAAAAATTCTTTCAATCTCTGCACAAACCTGAAAATTCCTGTTCCACAAATCATGCCCAGATTTCTTGTTTACCCCTCACTCCTTGCCACTTCAAGTTTAAACACCATCCACTGTAGCCATCTGACTGTATGTCTGACCCTTGGGTTTTCATCTGGAAACTGAACCTGACCTTACCTGCCTGTCAAGGTTGTTTTGACAAAGCAACTGTAAATAAGCTGGTGTCTGCAACTTTTTTTGGAGTCATAGAAATCCTGAGATACTATTGTAAATACGAAATATTCTACTTTGTTGATATGCTGACTTAGTCAGCTGTATAATTTCCATCTTAAAAGAGGCATGCTAAGTGGATTCTGTATACCGGTAATGACCTGTGACAAGTTGTAATTAACTGGTACAGTTAGACACTGGCATGACCATGGGTGTCCAGAGGGGGCAAGCGAGCATTTACCCCCTGGATTTTGACAATTGTCTTGTTTTCTGTGTTTATGAATAGCTAGCTATTCCATGCAAAAACATCATTTTGCCCCCCTAGAAAAATATTGCCCCCCTAGAAAAATTCCTGCAGACGCCCGTGGGCATGACATGGTATAGGTAATTACCAAGTAAGAAGTCTTGTGATGCATTGGCTGTTTAAGGTTCCTTCAGGTGATATACTCTCATAATTAAAGCAGCAACATGAAATCTAACAATGTGTCAACCTTGGCTTTTTAAAGATAACTTTGTGTTGAAGGTTGTTGGGTGCATCCTGGAGTGCATTTGTCTATGTTATCTTAATTCAGTGGATTTTGCAATGTCATCCGTTGTAGGCTTGGCTTTCTCAAGGAGTCCATTGGTTGTTTCACGAAGGCCCTCGAACTGGATCGTTTCTTCCTGGATGCACTGATTGGACGAGGAAATGCTTTCATGGACTTTGGACATGAGACAGGATACACTTATGCCAAGTCAGCAGTTCTTTTGTTCTCATCAGATAATTCTTATAAAACTTTACATCCATGAAGTTTAGGTACATTTGAATACTTTCGTATGCATGTTAAAACTGCTACATGGGTAATACTGCTCACTGCTCATTTGTTGCATGTCTCTCTACAGACCTTCATTCAGTTCCCTGTGTCAGTCTCTTTTCTCATTGCTGCTCTCTTTGCTCTGTCTTTCCATTACTTCCTGTGGCGCTCCTTTTCTCTCTACCTTTCTTTCTCTCTACACTTGCAACTTTTGCTTTTGTTTTGTTACCAGTGTTACTTGCTTTGCATTGTCTGACACTGAGTGTTACTTAGTGCAGTTTTTTATTTCTGAATAAAAAAAGGAATGTTAATGGGCTAACGAATCTGGGTTTTATTTTCATAAGGCGTGACTATGAACGAGTCATTCATAGCAATCCTCTCTGTCTGCCGGCCAGAGTTAATCTGGCTTACTGCCTCCAGGTCACAGGAAAATTTATGCAGGCATGGCACCAGTTTACAGCAGCGATTGCTATTGATTCAAGTAAGTTACTTTGGAAACAAAATCGTCTTCACCACTGTTACAATCATGACCATCAACACCCTCATCATAGTTGTCATCCAAACAGTGTTGTCACTAACCTCATCAGCATATACATTTCAATCAATCAATCGTTTGTTGATATATTGTACACTAATCACTGGCAACAGGAAATTAGAAAATCAAATGGGTTTTTCTTGATTGATGGCCGATTGGTTATAGCACTCGGCCTGTAACGCGGAGAGTATGGGTTTGAGTATCTGCTTAGTCAGTCACTGTGTCCTTCACTCGCAGCAGTGATATTTTACTTCTAAAAATAATTCCTAATTCAGTTCTAATTCAGTTCTGAGCTCTTGAATTTTACTTCTAATTCTAATTTTACTTCACAAATAATTTTACTTCTAATTCCTATTTTGGTTCTCAAATAATTTTAATTCTTATTTTAGTTTTCCAAATAATTATTAATTTCCGTGCTGTAAAAGTACATATGCAACGCTTGCAGAGAGAAGCACACCAAACATGTCTCGAGAAAGAAAAAACTGTTTGAAGTAAAACAAGGGGTGAAGCTTTAGTCTAACAATGCTGGCAATTTGAATTTTGAGTCGTGTGGTTATCATTAATACGAAACGAAGAATTATCTAGTATCAGCGTAACCGGGCAGACCCTACTGTGTGGACAACCATATCCAAAATGCTGTGCAGTCGCTGATGGAATTCATTTGAGTCAGTCGGCAATATCTAATGGTCTTACGCTATGCCAGCGTGTTACCATTCATCTATCCCCTTCCAAGACTTGTATTGCTTGTATTTCTCCAGCTATTGCTGTTCCACAAATTCCATAATTTCCCCCGTTTAGTAGGCCTACTTGGCATGTAGATCTGCCTCCACATGTAGTTTCGTCGAAATGATAAACCCAAAATTTGTCTATCTCGCTTCCTTCCGGTCAACATTCTCATAAACTCGTAATTTTGCAATTTAACGATCAAACCCGAAATAAAATGGCGTATGAAACTGAGGTCGTTGGTACGCAGTTAAGTGGGGACAATTATTAGACAACTAAAACCAAAGATAATAAAAATGGTATGCGCAGCGTCTTCATCTGAACCGAAGTTTTCCAATGGATTTTGTATGAGCGCGTGCAATTTTACTCGCCTTTGTCTCAACTTAAGCGCCACAAGAAGTAAAATGATTTTACTTCTGAAAATAATTCCTAATTTCGTTCATAATTTTAGTTCGGCAAATAATTCCTAATTCAATTCTTAATTTCGTTCTTTTTGCTGAAATAATTCCTACTTTTACTTCTAGTTTTCGTTAACGAAATCATTTATTTTTACTTCTAATTTTAGTTTTCGTTAACGAAAATATCACTGACTCGCAGTTGCTTTGTGCCATCGATGTTCTGTCGTATGGTCATGTGCACTTCTGAAGTTTAGAAGGAGGGCATTATCAAATACAGTTGTATTGTACTTGTGCATTCACAGAGAACTCTTTGATGCTTCTAATATTTCAGATTGGTTGCCCAGATCTTCATTCTCAGTATGGCAGTTAGTGAGATTCAGCCCAACACTGAGTATGTGATGTTTCTGCATGTTACAGGCTTTGTACCTGCTCTTGAAGGTCGTGCTGTTATCAATCTCCAGATGAGCGACACTTTTGCTGCTTATCAAGACATCAGTGCCTCAATTCATGTCCATCCTACAGCTGAACTACTAACAAACCGTGGTGTTATACACCAGGTATCATTGCTAGACATCATTTGCCTTCTTATCATCTTTCACTCGTTTCTTTTGTCGTGCTTTTTATGTTCTTAAATTGGTAGGAATCTTTAATTGTGCAAGACAAATGTATTCCATACACTTGACAATTATTAACGATACAAGTAACTAAGCATTAGAAAATAACACTTAAAGTTAAAAATGTCTATATTAGCCAGAATTAGGACATATAACTAACTAGCCAGTGAATGTTTTCTTAGTAAACTTGTAATGCTTTGAGCATCTTGAGCTGGCAACTTTATATGCTGCTGAACTTGATAGTTTTCAACAACATTATCTGAATTTATCCATAACTTAAGATTGCGATTGAAATGTAAGGTTATTTAGCAGAACATTTATGTAGTGGCTATATTCTATGTATTATGATTGAATATAATTATATATTTATATCCGGATTGATGTCTAAGGATATGCTGCATGTTGTTATCTAAATCTGTTGTAGTTCATGAATGACAAGGTGAATTCAATGCGAGACTACCAGCGTGCTATCAAGCTTGACCCAACGTATGCATTGGCCTATTTCAATGCAGCTAACATCTATTTCCACTCGCATCAGTTTAGCCAGGTGAGTATTTGCCTAAAATGAATTTTCTCAAGTGCATGACAGACACAAAACAGTAGAGTATATATATAACATCAGTAAACCATTCGGATAAACAGTCAGAAACCTCATATGGAGGCAGACTGTCGAACTGCCTAACTGAGAGACTGGTGACCAGAAGTTTTTTTTTGACAGGGAGGTTTTCATTTTCTTTATTTACTGTGTTTACATGACAATGCCACTGTTGTTTGAAGGCTCTCGACTATTACAATTTGGCCATAAAGAATGATGGGAAAGATGAATCTGCCTTTTTGAACAGAGCAATCACACATGTAAGTTAAGATGTCATAATAATTTTATGTTTCTTATGGTATATCATTTAAGTCCATCAGTGCCTCTCGTCACAGTGACATCATGCTGAATAAGAGTGTTTATACTCGACAATTGGTCAGTCATGATTTCACGAATTAGATTGCTACACATCAGATGTGTTATATTTGTGATGCTGATGATTGATGGTGTTGATGATGACGAAAATGATTACAGTCAAGACGCATGTATGCATGTATGTATCTGGGCTTTTACAGAGCTTGTTTGTAAGAACCTCTCTGAAGTACTGTGACTATCAGTGATGACTATGAGTGACAGAGAGATGGAGATGATGACTTGAAGGTTCTTGGCATAAACTGCGAATGTGAACTGCTTTGTTACACAGGTAATGCTTAAGGATGCCACCAGCGCACTGAAGGACTTTGACATGGCATGCAAACTCAGTCCATATTCTGCTCATATTTACTTCAATCGAGCCAACCTTTACATATCTCTGCAGATGTATGCCAAAGCTGAAAAGGATTACAGTCAAGGTTGGAGTCTTGTCTTCTGGCATTTGTCTATTCTCCAAAACACATACTGCATATCAAATGAGACTATAGGAACTTGCCAAGTACATAAGGCTAACTAATGTATGAAGTCTTAAGACAAATTTATAGAATTGTTCAAGTTCGTTTTATAGAAGATGTTTTGCGCAGTTCTGCAGCGCGTTTGTGAGCTACTTAAAAGGTGCTATATTAAGTGTCTTGATACATACATGTATATGCGATGTTGGTGGCACCACTGGATGTGTTTATACCAAGCATGGCTATCTTGTAAGGACAATTTGTTAATTCTGTAATTTTCTTGGTTTATATCAAAACCAAATTCGATAGTTTGTCTCATAGTTCTTGGACAAAATGGTAATGAATCTCATGGAGTCATTTTTTGGATTAGTGTAGTATACTTCATCGAACTGTGGAGTTTGAAGTTCGGCTTTCAGCGTGGATTACATGAAAACGTGCCCCAGGAGTGCAACGATAGGTGTACAATTCAGAGTTGCTCAAGCTACTCAACTGTGATGGCCTGACTGTGAAGCGTGTGTTGAGAAAAACTTTGTTTTCGTTGCGTATCTAGTGTCCAAAGTCCCAGAGAGCCAACCCTTCTCATCTGCCTGTGACCAATTCTGCTGATGGAGAGATACACAGAAAGAACAGCTATACAGCAACAGGGGCTATCATAGAAATAGACCTGTGATAATAGAACGAGACCTGTGATTTTGATCTTAACTTGCAGTTGATGAGTTACGCATTTGGTCTGTTGCAGCACTGTCTCTGCAGCCAGATGATCCGCTGATGTTGATGAGAAGAGGCGATGCGCTTAGATTACTCCAGCAACCAGAAGCAGCATCGCAGGACTATCAGATGGCCATTCAGCTGGAAGATCAGCAGCAGTGACTAAACAAGAACTCTTTCCTGTTCAGCTTCACTGAAATGCACTAACTTCATGTTTTGGAAATGATCCATGTGTCTTCTGCCTGTAGAGATGGCCAAATTTGATGAAATTATAAACTTTGACTGAAACCACTTATAATTTAATGTTAGCAGACATCTTTGTAGTGACAACTTCTGTAGTGCCATTATTGTCATACATAGCACATAACCCTTCACGTAAGTCAAATAATACAACACAATGAGATGAAATACATCAAAGGTAGGAAAAGCTTGGACAGGTGTTGAATTGTATTGGCAAATTCATAATAGTGTCATTTGCAACAAAACCTTGGATTTGCTCTCCGCTTAGCGCCTGTGTTGTAAGAGGCAAGTATCAAGACAATGGTCCGCAACACTCCTGTCTCCAAATGTTACAGCTGACCGAGTATAATAGGATGAGTGGCAATTTGTAATTGTAATTTCTGAATTCGCAATGAAAGGTGATGTTATTTGACATTGAAAATTACAAGTGACTGTCCATTTTTCTGCATACATGCAATCAGTGGCGTCACTAGGGCTGGTGTCACCCGGTGTGGTAAGTCAAGGTGTCGCCCTAAAAAAAGTGATGACCTTTTTTTTAGGAATTCGTCTCCACAAAAAAAGTAACTTTTTAACTTTTTTTGGGAATTCGTCTCCAACGATTACGATTTCATCTCCCAAAAAAATTGATGACCTTTTTTTTGTCATTCGCTTGGTTTTTACTATTTCCATCCTTCTTTTCGGTCTCCAACCATAATACCAGAACAAAACAGTCTCCCCAAAAATGTCAAATTTTTTCTCATGTTGGGTGTCGCCCCCCCTCTGAGGGTGTCACCCGGTGCGGTCCGCACCCCCCGCAACCTCCTAGTCACGCCACTGCATGCAATTTAGAAAATACAGAATAAAATATTTTATCAGCTGTAATTTGTGAAGCAATGAAAATTTTCCAGTTAAATCTTCATGGATTGTTGGAAAATCTTTCCTCTATAAATCCTGAAATATTGGTAAAAATCTCTATCAGTTGTCGAAAAATTGCATTTTGTCCGGTGGGACTTTATTGAGCCACCCTGTACATCTCCTTCATTGCAGTTCTCTTTATTGTTCCCCGCTTTTTCAGTTCACTGTCACACATGCATACTCAATCTCCCCAGCCATTATGTCATGTCATTGTTGGAACAAAGTCTTTATTTTACTATTCTTCTGACTCTTACTCCTACCTAATCTTTGACATAAATATTGTTTGTCTGGGAAAAGGAAACAGTTGAAAGGACGACCACCTGGAAATGTGAGAAGGACCCGAGCTTTTCAAGAGCAGTACACTGGGCCATTTAATGCACCCGCATAAAAGAAACAGAAAGCACCTATCCATGATTTACCTCATGTGTTTCAAGCAACGTATCTCTAAGCTCAACGAGACATGCCAAAAACTGACATTAGGAATATTGCTAAAAATGTCAATAACATGTATTTCATTGAAAATACAACTTAAATAACATTAACACAGTGTGATTTACACAGTGTTCATCTATTACATGCATAGACAATTTAGCCATTCTGAAAAGACCACAGTGGAATGACATTTAATACCATTGTCGAAATAATAACATTAACACAGTGTGATTGATATGGTGTTCATCTATTACATCCATTTCAAGAGCACATTGGTCATCGACATCCCAATGAAATTATGTATAGTGCAGCACACATTGACACAATCATGTGCTGCAAATGCTACTGCCTAGATACATCAATAGATGTGTAGTTATATAAATTAAACACTGGGATATTATGAAAAATGCAGAAATTTTGAAAAAAAAACATAGGCCACACCAGAATAGTTCGGGATGGTTGTCTTATGATGAACGTTTGTGAAAGCCCCAGACAAAACAAAGCCGTCGGACGGCAGTTTCTGACTGTGTGACGTCAACTGTACCGGTGATGTATGCCAAGTAGGCACTGGTACATGGACTCAGCAGATGACGCTTAACACCTCTATTGCCACCAAAAGGACCAAAAACGTTGCCACGGTTTGTGGTGAACGTCAGCTGGTCAACCATCCACCTTGCGCGAGCAGTTACGGATATTATTCGCTCACCAAGACCAAGATAGAATTCACCATCACTGGATCCATCTTCGGATTCATATCCGGCTGTTCCATGAAGAACAGATTTTCCGATGCTATAAAAAACTTCAATACCTAAATAAGAAAAAACTTCTGATACTATGTCAAGCTGGTACATTTGGAGACTTAGCAGTCTTACACACTGTAAAGGCAATGCCAAAACAGTTATAGTATCAGATATCAAAACTAATCATGCCACAGTTTATAGATGCTAGATAGATGCATATGCAGCTAAAAACGACTGCAGGAAACAAAAATGCCGACAGTATCCTTAAGTACTTACTTATTTACTAATAGTTTCTGGTACTGACAACTGATAGCATTTGTTAGATACAATGCTGGCAAGCATGATGAATGCAGCTTCTCGTATGCAGGTATGGCTGCCTGGATGTCTCTAATTGCTGCCGGGATGTCTCTAATTGCAGCTTTATGGGAGATAACCAGCACAGCAATGTGCTGTTGGTCACTGATGTGGCACTTGTAAGAGGCATATTTGAATGCAGTGTTGCATCATATATTTCGCAACTGGAAGCTAACCAGCCAGAGTATGGTTAGTACTTGGTTGGAATACCAGCCATTAGGTTAATCTCAGCCAACCATCCTTCACGTGGTGGGCTGAGTTCTGATCTGAGATCATCCAATGACTGCTGTAATGCTGCCATCATAATCCATAAGCTCAAATGAAATAATCACTGCAGTACAATTTTTCCCAATATTTACATTTTTCTGACAACATTTATTATGATTATTCAAAATGTAGTTTAGATAAAACAAAAACAAATTTAAGCCAAATCCTCTTCTCAAATTCTCTTCTATTTCAGAAGACTTTTTGGCTCCAATCCCAACATATAGGAAGAGCAACATACCTCCAACTATAAGATTTCCATCCCATCTCCGGGTATAGATCTTCATACCAGTCACAAAAATGTGCTGCCCATCATGAACGAGACTTCCATCATCAAAAGCTTCAGTTGGGGCCGCTGACTGGAGAGGTGTAGCTGTGGCACTTGCCAGTTCCTTAGTCTTTTCATACTGAACTATTGAGCACAACAGTTACAAATTTCAAGTATGTATGAATGTATGTATCCAGATGTTTAATATAGTACCTTATAAATACCTATCAAACGTACATCTGAGCCATTCAGATGCCGGCACAACAGAAATGTAATCATTCATGTCTTCAACCTCAATGCAACACAGAACAGATATTCGGAACATGGAGTACCAGTGATCCTAGATGGAACTTCGCTTGGTTGGGGTTGTACGTGTGTGCAACAGACCCAAATGTCAATAGGAGTTCAATTGTTTGGGTTATAAGCAGGTGCAAGAGCTTTACCAGCTATATGAACATCCTTTGCTAACAGATGAACATGTGGAGCTTAATGAACTCTAACATGATTTATGCTGGCAATGATGCCTTTGAAGGATTTACAGATATCTCCAGGTACATTACATACACTACAGTAGATACATGATAAAAAAAATATCCTAATAACAGTATATACAATATAAAAAACATATGTAATTTAAAGGTTAAAGTTACCAGTACTGTATACCATAACAGATAAATATTCATGTTATAAAGATGTAATATTATGATATTAGAACACAACTATCTTTGCCGTTATATCACCACATACTTCTAAAATTTCACACAGCTATAGAACCCATCTGATTTCATAAGGTTAAGATTTGAAAGGAATAATTGCAGTTTGGGATACTTCAAGCTTTATAATTGGGCATATAGGTCAGGTCCTTAGCCAGAAATACAGCATAGCCCGTCCAAAAGCATTCGAAGACATGACCACCTGATGCCATGAGCATGTGAAGTCACGAACGCCTGAGGTCCCGCCGCAGCACGAGTCCGACTGCAGTGCCCCTCTGCTGTTTACAGAGCATAATATCAAGTCCTGCTCCTTACAGAACTGTCATCTGAATGCTGGCAGTGGCTCCAGAGAAGAAACTGGATTGTGCTGGAAGAGAATTATGCACAATTTATGCCCGTCCAAAATAACTTTCGCCCGTCCAAAGGACGGGTGGCTGGCTAAGGGCCTGATATACGTTTAGGTTATGGTATGCACAGTTAGGTGTAGGTGTTGATATATAATGGGCCTGAATGCTATGCCACGTTAAGTCAAGCACAGCTCACTTTGGGCTTGAATTCAGCCTTGTCAGCCCAAGTAAGGTGAGGCCAGCTCTTTGTCGGCTAAGCGTAATGCCAGGTTTTCAACTCTGAAGGCAAATTATTTAAATGCTGCACTAAATACCACTTACTCATACACAGACGAGGACGTTCCCAACTGTTTTGTTCTGCAGTGGACACTTCAGAAGATATGATTCGATTCAGCAATTTCAAGCATTCTGGTGAACTCATAATCCAGTTTGATGATTTCAACGACACAAGCTCCGACAATGGCAAAAGCATCAGACGAACACCACGGGACAGCAGCATTGGCAGATGTTCATGATTTACTTCAGGTTTGGCTTCAACAAACCGCAAAATCAGCTTGAGAATCTTCTCTTCTTGCTCCACTGCAGGGACACAGAAGCCATTCTCCAGTACATTCAACTCATCCTTCTCCAGCAATCCGAGCAGCTGCTTGACTAGCATCTTCAGAAAAATCTCTTGCAGGACGAACTCCTCAAAGTGCAAAATCATGAACAACTCTATGTTTTGCTGCAACTTAAGTTGGTCAAGCGAGACAGCAAGCTCAAGGACATCGACACAGTTTTCGAGAGAAAGATTATTCTGGAGATAGGTACAGCAGGCACTGATCACCGTATCAATGCAAAGAAAATTAGCTGCAAATAGAAGATCCTGAATATTTTCAGGTATAATTTCCAGGGTACCACAGTAAGCAAACTCTATGAGTAACCTAATGGCAGTTTCACTTACATGGATATCTGGCAGACTGATTTCATCACGCCCAGCATCACTCATATCACTATTAAAAAGGGCTTCAAAATACCCGCTGAAAGCCGAAAGGACACTTTTGTGTGCCCTCATGCTGACATCGTTAACCCTGATTGTTACATCCAAAAAGAGACCTTCTGTCCATTGTTTGTGAAGTCCAACTAAGATGCGACCTCGGTGAGATGAGTCAGTGAATTTGAATAATTCATTGACAACAGGAGGGGTAACACTAACAGGTTGGGGTTTAATTTTCCGTGGTCGGTCTTTATCCTCACGATAGGCGAATGGGAAATCTCTCTTTGCCATCTAATGCATTAAAAACAACAAAGTCTGATACAAAATAAAATACTGAAATAAAATCCTGAAAATACAAAGCTAACATACAACATCATGCCAATTTAAGAATTCCAGAGGTATTTGCAACTAAGGCATCATAAGTCAGACAGAGCAACACCATAAGACCTAGCACAAAGCTTCCTGGCAAGTTTCGACAATTTTGGAAACTTTTCATTTCTGTTTGAAATAATGTTGTATAGAACTCGAAAACATGTTAGAGATTGACTTTTGGCAAACATTTACAATCGGGGTGCTTAACCCCAGCCCTGAATTTTTAAATCCAGCTTCCACTCGCAGGTATAGCTTTTTAGTCTCACAAATACATAGGCTGATTTGCTGATTGGCGAGGGGTAAAATGCTGATTAGAAAAATGCTGATTGGTCATGCTGATTGGTGGGTAAAATGCTGATTGGAAATATGCTGATTGGTCATGCTGTTTGGTGGGTAAAATTTATGATAAAAGAAGTACTGAAGGTTGTGCCCAAGTGTAGTTTCTGGTCGTTGTCTTTGCACTTTCGTGCAGAAAATCAGCTGCGACTTTCTCATCACCACTGTAGTTGATTACAACAGAATTTGGGAGATCCTTTCGAAAATATGCTGTTTTGGTGAAGCACTTTGCTCCATGACTTTGGACTGTCATAGATCTGGAAATACATTCTGTCACATAGACCACTGCCACATATTCTTTCTTTTGCTGATCCACAACAAATCTTCTGACCACGTATAATGAAGAATTGATCCTCCTGTTGGTCAATTAACAATACTGACTGACTATTGAAACACTCGTAGGTATCACTCATGTCTGCAGTCATTCCAATCCAATGTATGCGAACTCTCCAAAATTCAAAACTTATAATAAGCTACACAATTATTTGAAATTATTTAAAAGTTTGTTGATATAAGTTAGCATTTGTTAATTAAAACCATATTGAAAACAACAAAGTGTATTTGCTTCTGTGATCACTAGTTGCCTGGATTTCAATTAGCATTTGTTAATTAAAACAATCAGCATTTTACCCTTTGATTTGCTGATTTGGCTGCTAGGTAAAATGCTGATCAATCAGCATTTTCTAATCAGCATTTTACCCCTCGCCAATCAGCAAATCAGCATTTTACCCGTGCCCGTTTGCCGACATGGCATTGTATATTGTTACAAAACATTTCTTGACATTTCTGCTCATTTTAGTACAAGTTCTGCGCAACAGATGATAACAGTTCTTGTTTTACAGTACCTCAAAGGTTTCGACACTTTTGAAACTGTTCATATCCGCGCCTAACAAATTTTTAGATTTACTTACCTCATGTTATATCTTTGTAAACAGTACCGGTCGGTCCTTATGGGCAACTACCGAATGTCACCAAATTTTACCTGGTGATCCTGACACCTAAATTAGTTTAACGCACCTATTCCCGACTTCCGGAAGTATTCCAAAAATATTTTACAATTTTTAAAAATTCTATAAAATACAATGAAAAACCGTGTTTACCATTGATATGTATTAATACAGTCATATCAATGGTGTTTACTGTATAGCGGAAGTCACGTGATAAAGCCACGACTTTACATTATTTAGAGATCTTATAGCGAGATGATTCCACAGTATTATACCAAAGATACTAGAGTCGTAGTCTACGACTCTACGATCTTTGTTTATACTGTGATGACCCAGTCATTAAAAACTTTTATAATCATTGTATTGTTAAGTGTGTGATTATTGATCATGTGAACAATGTGAATTATGGCTATTATTTGTAATTTGAAATTTGTTACATGTTTTGGTATTGATGTTGTATTGCGTTAATAATGCTGTAATGCGTTAATGGAGTTAAAAATAAGGTATATGGAGAGGGGGATGGAGTAATGGTAACACTCATGGCCAGGAGAGCAGCAGTACGCGGTTCGATTCCCGCAACCCCCTCAGGCGGGTGCCTTGCATGGCTGTCATAACGTGTGTTTAGTTAAGATTCTGATAAATGTAGGCTATATATACTGTCATATGATGTTTCAATGTAGCCTAATCTGGGACTAACTGTAATAATAATAATAATAATTTTTATTCTTTAATTAAGCGCCTGCAAACGCACTGCGCTGTAGGCCTACATGTACATGTTATGCGATAAACCTTAACTACTAACAGAACAGACAGCCTGCAATAGGCCTACACGGCGCAAATTGCAGCCTACAAAGCATATGTCCGCCTGTGGGACTCGATCTCTGTACCTCTCGCACTCTACGCCAGATGTTATCCAATGCGCTATCGCTATCGCTGTCGGTTTGAATTAATAAAGAAAAAGAAAAAAAAAATATTAAAATAATGAATACTATTTTATTGTTACAATCATTCAAATCAATCAATCAAATATTCGTCAACTGAAGGATTCCCGTCGACACAGACGCGATTAGGCTGCGATTACGATGGGATTACATAGTGTTACAAAGACATTAATTGCAAGTGAAAATAAATCAGATAACAGTCAATGAAAGATTAATGGAGTTCAAAATAAGGTAGGCCTATACTTCTTCGAAGAAAGTGGACTTCTCTAACTTAATTAATATTAATCTTTCTTCAAATGCGTGTCATGTCAATCAAAAAGAAAAAAAGACTTCTTCAATTCCTGGTTAATGTCATTAATTGCGTGTTCCATTGCAAAACCACATAGGCCTATATGCTTTGGAGCAGCTCAAAGCTGAGATGATTGGATAAATTATAACCAAGGTCTTGCCATTGTTACTGAAACGCATCTTAAAACACATCTTAGTCCTGAAATATGCAAAATAGACGGTTTCAATATGTTCAGGAGAGATCGTCAAAATCGTCGAGCTGGTGATATAGCTGTTTTAGTTAAAGGTTCGATTCGAGCAGATATCCAGGATTTACCAGGTGATTCAAGTTTCTTAGAATAACTATGGATTATAGTGAACCTATTCGCAGTTGTATTATTTCTTGGAGCATAATAAAATTAGCATCCACCTAAACCTATCTACAAAGTTAGGTAAGTAAGTAAGTAAGTATATTAAGTAAGTATATCCTTTATTAATCCAACTGCTAACCGCATTTTGGTTTACACGTGTATGACAGTAGGCCTATATCACGTCCAGGTTAAGGTACTAAGGCCTATATTCCGGTGAAAATCATCCTAATTATGAGATTTGCGAGCAGTTTGTCGTCCGCAGTCGGGAGAACCCGATAATAAGTAATCATAGGCGTAATTTGTGGGGGGTAGGGTACGAGGTGTAACCGTACCCCCCACTTTTTCGACTGGGGTACCGTACCCCCACTTTTCAAAGAATGCCAATCAATATTTTATTACTGTGCCTTTCCAGAGATCGCAGTCTCTCCGCTTTGTTTTCTGTGGGAAGACAGAGTGAGGAGTATGTACCACATAAGTACCAAAGTACTTATAGGGCCTATACACCGGTAAACCGAGAGCCAGACGAACTGAGTCATAGGCAGTCAGACTTTCAGCCACACAGGGAACCCCGACAGACTGACCGCCGTGATCGGTTCGCACTTCGCAGGCCAGGCACCACAGATCTGGGCCACAGTTACGTTCCTCTTGAAAATATCTTACATCATGCACCCCGCTCTCCGTCTTATGGTTGATATCTTAGTCATATTGGGATGTGGAGTTGTAGGTCAAGTCCGTGTATGGACCTACACTCATACTGGTGGCCTTGATATGACTCCTCACCCTCATTCCCCTCAGATTCAATAACTGTGTTTGGTTAAACAAATCCGAGCCGTGTGTGTGTGTGTATATATATATATATATATATATATATATATATATATATATATATATATATATATATATATATATACATATATATATATATATATATATATATATATATATATATATATATATGCACACACACGGCTCGGCTATGTTTAACCAAGGTTTATCATGTATATATATATATATATAACGCATGAGACTCCACTATTACTAACGCATGAGACTCCACTATTACTATTTGACCGTATACCCTAATACTCTCGAACCGGGGGGCGGGGTCACACCGGAGACTGGCCCTGGAGTCCTGTAGTTAAGTTATTAGTTAAGGATTGTTTTGATAACTCTGGTTTGGATTACCCCCGCTTGAGTGTACCTTATATTTCTTTTCAATGACTTTTATATAGACAAGTACTCGTGGGGGAGACCTCCTATGCAGTCACTAATGTGAAAAGATAACTGACTTTTATGGGTTTCCCTGCCCAGCGGGACTCTCATCCCTTTGGGGACGCCCATTGCAACCAGCGACTATGACGACGTTACTCTTGTATCTATCCTCTTTCTTACTTATTGTGATCTGATCCTTAACTGTATTTAGTTGATACCTGATTGTTATTGTTACTGGGTGCAATAAAGACGATTGATTGATTGATTGATTGATATACATATATATGTGCTTGTGAAGGAATTGGTACCCCTTACTTTTTAGACCAAAGTTACGCCTCTGTAAGTAAGTAAGTATATAGGTACTAAATATATTCTTTAATATAACCAGCTGCCAAAGAGCACTCTGGTAAACATGCATCAGCATACATACATCAGGATAAATTAATATGCGAATAACATTCTGACTATAAATGTTTTCTTCGTATGATTGTCTGCTTTTGGCAGCACCCGGTCATGGCGTCTGGGGCGCAGGCTGTAAACCGCTGGCTTAACTGGGGGAGCAAACTATGAAGGACATGTCCCGGTTCTTCGAGAACCGCTGAAAACAGACGGGTATCTTCGATCCTTGTGCAATCACCAGGGAGGTACCTCTGTCGGATTAGCCTATTTACGACTGCCTGGAGCCTTCCGTTTTCTTGTTGTCCAGCATATCCCCACCACGCCGGAGCGGCATACAGCAGACGTGGCAGCGTATACTAGCTCGTACCACATCATACAGTCTGGGGCCAACAAGACCATGGGCAGTAAGCACGCGGAAGGCATGCAAGGACTGCCTGGCCCCACAGCATCTTCGATCGATATGGTCATCGAAGCCAAGGGTGTTAGACATAGTTACTCCAAGAAGTTGGCTACTCTAGATATACCTGATAATATTTACAATTGGTTAGTTAATTTCTTAGAGGGTAGAACTCATGTCAGCAAGTTTTGGGGTAATATGTCTAATGTTGCTGCTATTAATGCAAGTCTGGTGTTGGCCCACCCCTGTTTGATGTTAATACTACTGATCTTCATCCTGTTTATAATGTTAATAAAATGCCCAAGTTTGCTGATGATACCTATCTTATTTTGGTAAAAAATCTCTATTAGTTGTTCAGAAATTGCATGTCCCGTGGGACTTTTTGAGCCACCCTGTACATCTTCTTTGCAGTTCTGTTTACTGTTCCCCTCTTTTTCAGTTCACTGTCAGTTACCCACACAAGCATACGCAATCTCCCCATCATGGAACAAACTCTATTAACTATTCTTCTGACTCATACTCCTCCCTTATCCTTGACGTAAATATTGCTTGTCTGGCAAAAGGAAACAGTTGAACGGATGACCACCTGGAAATGTGAGAAGGCCCCTCACTTTTCAAGAGCAGTTTCAGTGGGCCATTAAATGCACCCACAAGAAATGAAACAGAAAGCATCTATCCACGATTTACAATCATGTTTCAAGCAATGTATCTCTAGGCTCACCGACACATGCCAAAAACTGACATTAGGAGTGTTGCTAAAAATTTCACATTATGGGTTTCATTCAAAATACAACTCTAATAACATTAACACAGTGTGATTTATACAGTGTTCATCTGTTACATGCATGCATGCATAAACATGTTAGCCATTCTGAAAAGTCACAGTGGAATGACATTTAATATCATTGTCAAAATAATAACATTAACACAGTGTGATTTACATGGTGTTCATCTATTACATCATTTCAAGAGCACGATGGTCATCAACAGCCCAATTAATTTATGTATAGTGCAGCACACATTGACACAATCATGTTAAGTATTTAATTTGTCTGCTTGTTTACTAGATTTCATTAAACCCAAAGTACTAGAAGCGAATGAAGACATGATATATTAGACATGTCAGATTATGATAAAAAGCATACATAACTTCAGAGTTTAATAGTTTTGAAGAGTTCGTTAAACCCAAAGTACTAGAAGCGAATGAAGACATGATATATTAGACATGTCAGATTATGATAAGCATGTAAATACATTGTATAATTTCCGACTATAATAGTTTTGAAGAGTTAATTAAACCCAAAGTACTAAAACTTAGTCTAGAAGCAACTGACAACATGATATATTAGACATGTCACATTATGATAAGCATTTATAATTTCAAAGTATAACAGTTTCAAACAGTTCAACATTACTTATTATTATTATCATTGTTTGAACCTTCTAACTTCTTTTATTTGAAAACATAAACACGCATCATGCGTACTGATATCTTACTTATTCGCATTCCTATTCAAGAAATGTCAACTAACAGTGGCGAGAATAAATGTATGAATATTTATGAACTGCTGTACATATTGAGATTTAGGTATATACCAACTGCATTACATCATAATTTGCATTACAAAGATATATATTATAAGCGAGCGGTGGCATCATCATGGGTCGCAATTGCTACTGCCTGTATTCTTCAATATAGCATGGTATCTAGGAATTAATAAAACTATGCAACAGATGTGTATTTATATAACTTAAACACTGGGATATTATGACAAATGCAGAAACGCTGAAAAACACATAGGTCACACCAGAATAGTAGGGATGGTAGTCATACGATGAAGTTTGTGAAAGCCCCAGACAAAACGAAGCCGTCGGAGGCTTTCAAACTCTGAACCTGTGATGTATGCCAAGTAGGCACCGGTACATGGAGTCGGCAGATGATGTTCGTCACCTCTATCGCCACCAAAAGGGCCAACAACGTTGCCACGGTTTGTGGTGAATGCAAGCTGGTCAATCATCCACCCTGTGCGAACAGTTATGGATGTTATTCGCTCACCAAGACCAAGATGGAATTCACCATTGCTGGATTCGTCTTCAGATCGATATCCAGCTGCTCCGTGAAGAACAGATTTTCCGATGTTATAAAACACTTCAATACCTAAATAACAAAAACTTCTGATAATATGTCAACCTGGTATATTTGCAGAACTTTTAGCAGTCTTAAACACTACTTCACTTCGAGAGGCGCTATAGAAATATCCGGAATAAATAAACTACAAAAGCCATGTCAAATCACAGTTATAGCATCTATCAAAACTAATCATGCCACAGGTTATAGATGCTAGAATATGCATTCCTATGCAGCTAAAAGGACTGCAGGAAAGAGATATGCTTACAGAATCCTTATAAAGTACTTACTTATTTACCAACAATTTCTGGTCCTGACAACTGATACCCTTTGTTAGATACAATGCTGGCAAGCATGGTGAATGCAGCTTTTCAGAAGCAGGTATGGCTGCCTGGATGTCTCTAATTGCAGCTTTACGGGAGTGCCCAGCACAGCAATGTGCTGTTGATCACTGATGTAGCACGTGTAATAGGCATTTGAATGCGGTGTTGCATCATATACTTTGTAACTGGAAGCTAACCAGCCCAAGTATGGTTAGTACATGGTTGGAATACCAGCCATGAGGTTCAACTCAGCCAACCATCCGTCCGATGGTAGGCAGAATTCTGATCTGAGATAATCCAATGACTGCTCTAATGCTGCCATCATAATGCATAAGCTCAGCTGCAATAATCACTGCAGTACAATTTTTGCCAGTATTTACATGTTACTGATATTTATTATAATTAATCAAAATGTAGTTTACGTAAAACAAATACAAATTTAAGCCAAATCCTCTTCTGAAATTCTCTTCTGACTATTTCAGAAGACTTCTTGGCTCTAATCCCAATGTACAGAAAAGCAACATACCTCCAATTACAAGATGTACATCCCATCTCCGGGTATAGATCTTCATTCCAGTCACAAAAATGTCCTGCCCATCACGAACGAGATTTCCATCATCAAAAGCTTCTCCTGGGTGGTCAGCTGTGAAATTTGCGAATTCCTCAGACATTTCATACTGAACTAATGAGCACAACAGATACAAGTTTTAAGTTTGTATGCACTGGCGTAAACTTCTCCAAAATATTGGGGCATGGGGTCTGGACCAGAGGTGTAAAAAAACAAGTTTTTTCAAATTAAAAACTTGTTTTTGGTTTTTTTTTCTCTCGTTTTTTATGGTTTTTGTTAAAAAATTTCTTTCGTTTTTTGTTTTTTTTGTGCCGGTTGTTTTTAAGATTTCGGTTCATAAAAATCATAAAAATAGCATGAACAAGAGCTCCAATTCAGTTTAATTCGGTTGCGATTTCCGAAATTAAAAAAATATTAAATCAATGTTATTAAAATAACTTCTATAAAAAAGTAAGAAATTTATTTTTTTTTAAACAAAAAAAAACAAACCTTATGGGTTTCTTTTTTGTGTTTTTGTTTAAAACGAAAAACAGAAAAAAAATTCACCTCTAGCCTGGATAGTCAGCAGAGTCTTCCGGTGCTACGTCAATGCGTATGAAATGGGATGTTTTGTTTACATGTAAATTTGTTTCATATTGAAGATAAAAATATATCTTTGTTTTCATTATGAATTTCTGATAGTATTTCAGTTCTGTGTCTCTGTTTTTCTGTTTCTGAAGAAATTTGTCTATACACAGAAATTGCTCTATATTGAAACATAATATTTTAATATTTGAAGAAATTCTGCTCTCGATTTTGGGGGGCATTGCCCCGGCTCCTCAATTATTGGGGGCGCGTGTCCCGGCTCCCCTTCCCCCAGAGTCTACGCCTATGTTTGTATGAATGTATATATCCAGACATTTAATAGTACCTTATAACCTATCAAACGTACATCTGGGCCATTCAGTGTTACAGGAACAACAGAAATGTAATCATTCATGTCTTCAACCTAAATGTAACACATACCAGAAATTTGGAACATGGAGTTAACCATTGATCCTAGATGGATGGAACTTCACTTGGTTGGGTTGTGCGTGTGTGCATCAGAGGTGACTTTTCGAAATGTCAATAGGAGTTCAATTGTTTGGGTCATATGTATGTGCAAGAGCTTTACCAGCTGTAAGATCATCCTTTGCTAACAGATGAATATGTGGTGCTTATAAATGAACTCTAACATGATTTAAGCTGGCAATGATGCTTTTGAAGGTGTTAAAGACATATCTCCAGGTACATTACATACACTACATTAGACATATGATAAAAAATAATATCCTAATAACAGTGGTATATCTATATATATAAAGAAGAAACTCTGTCTGTAGCACCGCGATCTTTGACCGGAATGCATTTCTACAATTTTCGACCTTTTCACTCGAAACCTTCACTACTGTCTCGGGGTGGGCATTACACACCCAGTTTCAGGCTTCGCGTACCCCGTTTTCACCGCTTCCATGGTGAAAACGGGCGAAAACCTCTCCCTAACCCCCACCAAACAAATTCCAGTCGACCTATTTTCATTCCTCAGATGGCGACACCCGAGAAGATTCTCTCTGTTTCATCGCTAATTCTGTTTCACCGGCATGCATTTCTAAAGGTGCGCCGTAGGGATTTCACTTCACATTAACTTTTCCTGTGGTGGTGGTGGTGGTGCTGGTTGTGCTGGTGGTGGTGCTGGTGGTGGTGCTGGTGGTGGTGGTGGTGCTGATGGTGGTGGTGGTGCTGGTGGTGGTGCTGGTGGTGCTGGTGCTGCTAGTGCTGGTGGTGGTCGTGGTGCTACAGGTACGGATTCGCTAGAGGGATTGAAACTTTGACTCAACTAAACCGGGCGTGGTGGTGGTGGTGGTGGTGGTGGTGCTACAGGTACGGATTCGCTAGAGGGATTGAAACTTTGACTCAACTAAACTGGGCGTGGTGGTGGTGCCACAGGGATTGAAACTTATAACCCCGGGCAACGCCGGGTAAACCAGCTAGTACAACATAAAAGAACATGTAATTAAAAAGGTTAAAGTTACCAGTATATTATAAAACTAGCTGGTTTACCCGGCGTTGCCCGGGGTTATAAGTTTCACTCCACCACCACCACCACCACCACCACCACCACCACCACCACCACCACCACCACCACCACCACCACCACCACCACCACCACCACCACCACCACCACCACCACCACCACCACCACCACCACCACAACCAGTTAATGTGAAGTGAAATCCCTACGGCTGCGCCATAGGGCGAATCTTTAGAAACGCGTGCCGGTGACAGAATAATCTTCTCGGGTGTCGCCATCTGGCAATGAAAATAGGTCGACTCGAATTTGTAAAAAGTGGGGGTTTGGGAGAGTTTTTTGCCCGGGACACCATGGAAGCGGTCAAAATGGGGACGCAAAGCCTCACACTGGGTGTGTAATGCCCACCCCGAGACAGCAGTGAAGGTTTGGAGTGAAAAGGTCGAAAGCTGTACAAATGCATCGCGGTCAAAGATCGCTGTGACAGACAGACAGACAGACAGACAGACAGACAGACAGACAGACAGACAGACAGACAGACAGACAGACAGACAGACAGACAGACAGACAGACAGACAGACAGACAGAGTCTTCTCTTTATTTATATAGATTATTCATGTTATAAAGATATAATACTATGATATTAGAACACAACTATCTGCAGTTATATCACCGCATACTTTTAAAATTTCACATGACTATAGAACCCATCTCATTTCGTAAGGTTGAGATTTTAAGGAATAATTGCAGTTTTGGATGCTTCAAGCTTTATAATTGGGCATATAGGTTTAGGTTAGGGTATGCACAGTTAGGTGCATATATTAATATCTAATTAGCCTGAATGCTGTGCCATGGTAAGTCAAGCACAGCTCACTTTGGGCTTGAATTCAGCCTTGTCAGCCCAAGTAAGGTGAGGCCAGCTCTTTGTCGGCTAAGCGTAATGCCAGGTTTTCAACTCTGAAGGCAAATTATTTAAATGCTGCACTAAATACCACTTACTCATACACAGACGAGGACGTTCCCAACTGTTTTGTTCTGCAGTGGACACTTCAGAAGATATGATTCGATTCAGCAATTTCAAGCATTCTGGTGAACTCATAATCCAGTTTGATGATTTCAACGACACAAGCTCCGACAATGGCAAAAGCATCAGACGAACACCACGGGACAGCAGCATTGGCAGATGTTCATGATTTACTTCAGGTTTGGCTTCAACAAACCGCAAAATCAGCTTGAGAATCTTCTCTTCTTGCTCCACTGCAGGGACACAGAAGCCATTCTCCAGTACATTCAACTCATCCTTCTCCAGCAATCCGAGCAGCTGCTTGACTGGCATCTTCAGAAAAATCTCTTGCAGGACGAACTCCTCAAAGTGCAAAATCATGAACAACTCTATGTTTTGCTGCAACTTAAGTTGGTCAAGCGAGACAGCAAGCTCAAGGACATCGACACAGTTTTCGAGAGAAAGATTATTCTGGAGATAGGTACAGCAGGCACTGATCACCGTATCAATGCAAAGAAAATTAGCTGCAAATAGAAGATCCTGAATATTTTCAGGTATAATTTCCAGGGTACCACAGTAAGCAAACTCTATGAGTAACCTAATGGCAGTTTCACTTACATGGATATCTGGCAGACTGATTTCATCACGCCCAGCATCACTCATATCACTATTAAAAAGGGCTTCAAAATACCCGCTGAAAGCCGAAAGGACACTTTTGTGTGCCCTCATGCTGACATCGTTAACCCTGATTGTTACATCCAAAAAGAGACCTTCTGTCCATTGTTTGTGAAGTCCAACTAAGATGCGACCTCGGTGAGATGAGTCAGTGAATTTGAATAATTCATTGACAACAGGAGGGGTAACACTAACAGGTTGGGGTTTAATTTTCCGTGGTCGGTCTTTATCCTCACGATAGGCGAATGGGAAATCTCTCTTTGCCATCTAATGCATTAAAAACAACAAAGTCTGATACAAAATAAAATACTGAAATAAAATCCTGAAAATACAAAGCTAACATACAACATCATGCCAATTTAAGAATTCCAGAGGTATTTGCAACTAAGGCATCATAAGTCAGACAGAGCAACACCATAAGACCTAGCACAAAGCTTCCTGGCAAGTTTCGACAATTTTGGAAACTTTTCATTTCTGTTTGAAATAATGTTGTATAGAACTCGAAAACATGTTAGAGATTGACTTTTGGCAAACATTTACAATCGGGGTGCTTAACTCCAGCCCTGAATTTTTAAATCCAGCTTCCACTCGCAGGTATAGCTTTTTAGTCTCACAAATACATAGGCTGATTTGCTGATTGGCGAGGGGTAAAATGCTGATTAGAAAAATGCTGATTGGTCATGCTGATTGGTGGGTAAAATGCTGATTGGAAATATGCTGATTGGTCATGCTGTTTGGTGGGTAAAATTTATGATAAAAGAAGTACTGAAGGTTGTGTCCGAGTGTAGTTTCTGGTCGTTGTCTTTGCACTTTCGTGCAGAAAATCAGCTGCGACTTTCTCATCGCCACTGTAGTTGATTACAACAGAATTTGGGCGATCCTTTCGAAAATATGCTGTTTTGGTGAAGCACTTTGCTCCATGACTTTGGACTGTCATAGATCTGGAAATACATTCTGTCACATAGACCACTGCCACATATTCTTTCTTTTGCTGATCCACAACAAATCTTCTGACCACGTATAATGAAGAATTGATCCTCCTGTTGGTCAATTAACAATTACATTTACTGACTGACTATTGAAACACTCGTAGATATCACTCATGTCTGCAGTCATTCCAATCCAATGTATGCGAACTCTCCAAAATTCAAAACTTATAATAAGCTACACAATTATTTGAAATAATTAAAAATTTGTTGATTTAAGTTAGCATTTGTTAGTTAAAACCATATTGAAAACAACAAAGTGTACTTGCTTCTGTGATCACTAGTTGCCTGGATTTCAATTAGCATTTGTTAATTAAAACAATCAGCATTTTACCCTTTGATTTGCTGATTTGGCGGTACAACTCGGTATTTACTGTCATAGATCTAATGTAACCAAATTTTACCTGGTGATACCTGGCATCGAAACTGGTCGAACGCGCCTATTCCCGACTGCGAATAACGATCCCCAGCATTTTACCCGTGCCCGTTTGCCGACATGGCATTGTATATTGTTACAAAACATTTCTTGACATTTCTGCTCATTTTAGTACAAGTTCTGCGCAACAGATGATAACAGTTTTTGTTTTATAGTACCTCAAAGGTTTCGACACTTTTGAAACTGTTCATATCTGCGCCTAAAATTTTTTTAGATTTACTTACCTCATGTTATATCTTTGTAAACAGTACCGGTCGGTCCTTATGGGCAACTACCGAATGTCACCAAATTTTACCTGGTGATCCTGACACCTAAATTAGTTTAACGCACCTATTCCCGACTTCCGGAAGTATTCCAAAAATATTTTACAATTTTTAAAAATTCTATAAAATACAATGAAAAACCGTGTTTACCATTGATATGTATTAATACAGTCATATCAATGGTGTTTACCATTAATATGTATAAATAGTAACTATTAATACATATCAATGGTGTTTACCAAAGATGTTATTAGGGAGCATCTTTGATGTTTACTGTATAGCGGAAGTCACGTGATAAAGCCACGACTCTACATTATTTAGAGATCTTATAGCGAGATGATTCCACAGCAGTGGTTCTTAACATTGATATGTATTAATAGTACTGGATTGATAAAGCTTCAGTCATTGGCCTATGGCCGACGGCGAATATGAGAGGTCAAGGCAGACAGTTTTGTTGACGTATAATTAAGTAGCGAAATCATATAATGCTTTATATTTCACGATATTTCTAAAATTTAATTACAATGGATATATGGTCAAAGTATTTTAAATAATTAAAAAGTTTAAAAAAAAAATTTCCACAAATCTTCTGTCGTCTGCTCTGTTTTACCCATGGTCAAGGCAGACCGAGCGATAATCCGAACTTTCAGAGCCCATTAGCTATCCAGTAACTATTAATACATATCAATGGTTCTTAACCTTTTCAAGGGAGCCGTTCGAACCCCAAGAAAAATCCATGACCACTCACCGAACCCCTCAAGTTTTAACAATAACTTTTTAACTAATGGGAACAAAAAAAAATTGTACCAAAATGTGATACAATATTAATACATTCAATACAATACATGAACTACTAGCAGTTAACTAACCGTACTAACACTACCAATTGCATCTTAATGTGTCCTTTGTTGTTGCCATTTGGATAATAGCAAATGATTTTTCACTCACACTCACTGACCCTGAATATGTATATAATTTCAGAGGACCTCTGCCGAACCCCTGGCACTGGCTCACCGAACCCCAGAGGTTCGGTCGAACACTGGTTAAGAAACACTGTTCCACAGTATACCAATATATATATATATATATATATATATATATATATATATATATATATTTAATGATCTGATCTTAGAGTCGTAGTCTACGACTCTAAGATCTTTGTTTATACTGTGATGACCCAGTCATTAAAAACTTTTATAATCATTGTCTTGTTAAGTGTGTGATTTTTGATCATGTGAACAATGTGAATTATGGCTATTATTTGTAATTTGAAATTTGTTTCATGTTTTGGTATTGATGTTGTATTGCGTTAATAATGCTGTAATGCGTTAATGGAGTTAAAAATACGGTATAGGCCTATGGAGAGGGGGATAGAGTAATGGTAACACTCATGGCCAGGAGAGCAGCAGTACGCGGTTCGATTCCCGCAACCCCCTCAGGCGGGTGCCTTGCATGGCTGTCATAACGTGTGTTTAGTTAAGATTCTGATAAATGTAGGCTACTGTCATATGATGTTTCAATGTAATCTGGGACTAACTGTGTTTGTCGGTTTGAATTAATAAAGAAAAAGAAAAAAGAAAAATTTTAAAATAATGAATACTATGACTATTATTGTTACAATCATTCAAATCAATCAATCAAATATTCGTTAACTGAAAGATTCCCGTCGACACAGACGCGATTAGGCTACGATTACGATGGGATTACATAGTGTTACAAAGACATTAATTGCAAGTGAAAATAAATCAGATAACAGTCAATGAAAGATTAATGGAGTTCAAAATAAGGTAGGCTATACTTCTTCGAAGAAAGTGGACTTCTCTAACTTAATTAATATTAATCTTTCTTCAAATGCGGACGTGTCATGTCAATCAAAAAGAAAAAAAGACTTCTTCAATTCCTGGTTAATGTCATTAATTGCGTGTTCCATTGCAAAACCACATATGCTTTGGAGCAGCTCAAAGCTGAGATGATATTGGATAAATTATAACCTAGGTTTTGCCATTGTTACTGAAACGCATCTTAAAACACATCTTAGTCCTGAAATATGCAAAATAGACGGTTTCAATATGTTCAGGAGAGATCGTCAAAATCGTCGAGCTGGTGGTGTAGCTGTTTTAGTCAAAGACTCGATTAGAGCAGATATCCAGGATTTACCAGGTGATTCAAGTTTCTTAAATAACTATATGGATTATAGTGAACCGTTTTGCAGTTGTATTATTTCTTGGAGCATTATAAAATTATCATCGCCCTAAACCTATTTACAAAGTTAGGTTAGTAAGTAAGTAAGTATATCCTTTATTAATCCAACTGCTAACTGTTTTGGTTTACACGTGTATATCACGTCCAGGTTAAGGTACTATAAGGCCTATATTCCAGTGAAAATCATCCTAATTATAAAAGATTTGCGAGCAGTTTGCCGTCAGCAGTCGGGAGAACCCGATAAGTTATTAAGTAAGTATATAGGTTCTAAGTATATTCTTTAATATAACCAGCTGCCAAAGAGCACTCTGGTGAACATGCATCAGCATACATACATCAGGATAAAGTAATATGCGAATAACATTCTGACTATAAATGTTTTCCTCATATGATTGTCTGCTTTTGGCAACACCCGGTCATGGCATCTGGGGCGCAGGCTGTAAACCGCTGGCTTACCTGGGGAGAGCAACCCATGGAGGACATATCCTGGTTCTTCGAGAACTGCTGAAAACAGACGGGTATCTTCGATCCTTGGGCAATCACCAGGGAGGTACCCCTGTCGGATTAGCCTATTTATGACTGCCTGGAGCCTTCTTTTTTCTTGTTGTCCAGCATAATCCCACCACGCCGGAGCGGCATACAGCAGACGTGACAGCCACCACGCCGGAGCGGCATACAGCAGACGTGACAGCGTAGTAGCTCGTACCACATCATACAGTCTGGGGCCAACAAGACCATGGGCAATAAGCACGCGGAAGGCATGCAAGGACTGCCTGGCCCCACAGCATATTCGATCGATATGGTCATCGAAACGAAGGGTGTCAGACATATATAGTTACTCCAAGAAGTTGGGCCATGGCTACTCTAGATATACCTGATAATATTTACAATTGGTTAGTTAATTTTTGGAGGGTAGAACTCATGTCAGCAAGTTTTGGGGTAATATGTCTAATGTTGCGGCTATTAATGCAAGTATATAGTGCCGTTCTTGGAGACGTCAGGCTCGCTGACTAGAGCGCCGACACAGGCGCACCAGTCTGCCCTTGGATCGGTCTACCTGGGTCCAGTATGTCCGTAACATGCATCGGCAGTACCGTGAAAAGGAAAGGGCGTATTGGGAAGCGAAGATTGCTTCTCATGTTGGGGAGCCGAAGCGAATGTGGGCTGCTTTCAATGCGCTCCTTGGCCGCCGCCAGCCCAATCGTCCTCTGACCACTTCAACCTTTACAGCGAGTGACTTCTTGACCTCGTTCGACACCAAGATCTGCGACATCCGCCAATCAACAGCTAGTTCGCCGCCACCCTATCACCCCCATACTGACTGTCATCTATCCGTCCTGAATGCGGTTACTAGTGACGAATTACGCCGCATTATCCTTTCATCGCCACCCAAGTCTTGCGAACTGGATCCTATTCCCACCTTCTTACTCCAGGAATTCATCGATATTCTGGCATAATCCTGCTCCCCCTTCTCACAACACTCTGTAATCGCTCTCTTCAGGAATGCGACTTAATTACCACCGACGCAGAAGAGATCAATCCTGATTCCTGCCTTAAAGAGTGATAGTCTGGATCCGGATGTCCCTACGAATTACAGACCGATAGCAAATGTCACCTTTCTCTCTAAAATCATCGAAAAAGTCGGCGCTATGCAGCTCGTCGCTTACTTAGAGAAGAATAATCTGCTGCCGTCAAGTCAATCGGGTTTCAGGAGATTCCATTCAACTGAGACACTCCTGCTTCGGCTTCTCTCAGACATCTACGGAGCGATTGACAGGGCCCAACTCACACTACTAGCACTCTTTGACGTCAGTGCTGCATTCGACACTGTAGACCATGAGATCTTGCTAGAACGGTTGCGTGTTTCGTTTGGCCTTTCTGGAGACTTTTATGAATGGATAAACTCATTTCTTTATGAACGTTCCCTCTGTGTGATCCATGGCACCACTAGGTCTTCATGGGTCCCTGCACGGTACGGGTTGCCCCAAGGCTCCGTCCTAGGACCTATTTTATACTAGGACCTATTTTATACATCATCTAGGCCTACACCTCTGGTCTTTCGACGCTTCTGGCTGCACATGCAGTTCTGAGTCAGCAATATGCTGATGACGTCCAAGCATACATGCATTGCCTCTCTACCAATGCCATTCCAACAGTCCGGGTTATGAGTGGGACTTTAGATGCCATGGAAGCGTGGATGTCGTCAAATCGACTACGCTTGAACCCGTCCAAAAGCAAATTTATTTGGCTAGGCACGCGACAGCAACTCGCTAAACTTGACCTCACTGCTCTTGCAATTGAATTTCCCAACTATACCTTCTCAACTCTTGTCCGTGATCTTGGTGTTTGGCTCGACCAGGAGCTTACTTTTACTCCACAAATACACCGTCTTACTAGGGACTGCTACTACCAGCTGCGCCAGCTTCGCACTGTTACTCGTTCGCTAACGCCCAGTGCCACTGCTACACTGGTTCACTCCTTCGTCACAGCGCGCCTTGATTACTGCTCATCGCTTTATTTTGGTCTTCCATCTAGTCGCATAGTGTGTTTACAGCGAATTCTGCGCTCTGCAGCCCGTCTCATTGGGCATATTCCTAAACATGGCCAAGTCTCTAGATATATGCTGGAGGTCCTTCACTGGCTTCCTATGCGCTTACGCATAGAATATAGGATCGCTGCCTTAGTATGGCGATGTTGTCAGAGCCCTGCCCCTGCTTACTTTCGAGAGCTATGCTGCACAGTTTCAGGTGTCCAAGGCCGACGTTCCCTCCGCTCAGCGGGAAAAGGGGTACTTTTAGTTCCATTTGCTCGTTCCACGACTATGCAAAGTCGAGCTTTTTCAGTGGTGGGCCCGGTAGTCTGGAATAGACTTCCCTTAGAGCTCCGCATGTGCCCTGGGGTCACCTCTGGCATATTTCTTGCAAAACTTAAAACTGTCTTATATGAACGTGCTGGTGTCGGGAGCGCCTCTGAGTAGTTCAAGTTTTTTTTCAAGTTCAAGTTCAAGTTCAAGTTTTTTTTTTATTAAAACACAACACAATAAGATAATAACATACGTACGGAAATATAATACAGTGTTTTAATGGGATGCCCCTAAGGGAGGGTCCCGCTAATTGGGGCACCCCAAGAATCACAGGCAGAACGGGTTTCATTTATATATCGCACAGTGTGTTAGGACTTATACTACGACTTAACTAAGAACACGAATATTCAAAAACTATACCAGAATGAGAGAATCAGAAAAAACGTGTAACGCAATAGAAAGTGGTTATGAGTAGTTTAAAAGAGCAGGAAAGTAGATATGGGTTGTCACTGCAAGTTGTATTTGTGCCAGCTAAATTATGCTTATAATTATATCAAGTAACGCTAAGTCGGTGAACACGGAGATATAAGATCATGGGAGCCATAAAAAACCTCAATACCCCCAGTGAGAGGCTACAGTAGGTTAAGTAGTACGCGGGAGTATATGGCTTGTGTCTGTAATAGGGAGGTAGTTGTGGTTATTGTGAGAGTATAAGGTGAGATTTTAGGGAGGATTTAAACCTACTGATAGGGCGGACAGAGATCAGCTCAGTTGGCAGGACGTTCCATAACTTTGGGCCCAAGCATTTAATTGAGAGTAGTTTGGCTTTTATACGGGCGAATTCAGGGCGGTAATTGGAGGCAGCTAGAGCGCGTCGGGTAACGATGGAGTGCGGTTCCCATCTCAAAGTAGGAAGTCATTGATATAGGTAGTAGTTTATGGTGAAATCGGTACATAAAAAGAATGCACTGGTACTTATTTATTTGGTAGATAGTTAATATTTTATTGTCACGAAAAATAAGGTTGGTACTGGTCCTCCAGTGGATGTTAAATACTGTGCGAATGGCGCGTTTTTGCAATGAGTATAGTGGATCCAGAGTAGTTTTGTAGTTTGCACCCCAAGAAATATTACAATAAGAGATATATGGGAAGATAAGGGTGTAATATAAGCTTAGTAGTATTTTTGATGGTAAACAATGGCGGACTCTTTTCAAGATACCTACATTTTTTGCTATTTTTTTGGATACTGAGATGATGTGCGCCTTCCAATTAAGATGAGAGTCGATTTGGACCCCTAAGAATTTGGCTGTGTCGGTTTGGTCTATAGGGACGGCGTCAATGGAAATAGTCAGGTTAGAAGGCGGAGGGATTTTTCGTCCGGAATGAAAAATGATGAAATTTGTTTTCGTGAGATTGAGTGATAATTTGTTAGTCTTAAACCAGGTGGATATTAATGTTAATTCGAGGTTGACTCTATGGAACAAGGTAGTAATCGATTTATCGCTGAGAAATACGTTAGTGTCATCAGCGAACAGTATGAATTTAAAAACTGTAGATGCTAAGGCTAAGTCGTTTATATAAATAAGGAAAAGTAGGGGTCCTAATATTGACCCTTGAGGGACCCCGCATGTTATGGGCAATGTGGAAGAGGAAGAGTTTTTAAACGTGACATATTGAGATCTGTTAGTTAAGTAGTCAGTTAGCCACGATAGCGCCGTTCCTCTTACTCCGTAATAGAGAAGCTTGGTGGTTAAGATCGAGTGGTCTACCGTGTCAAACGCTTTAGCGAGATCAAAGAATATGCCAACAGAATAGGTGTTTTTGTTCATAGCATCGGCAATGCTGTTTTGAATGTCCATTAATGCCATGAAGGTAGAGTGGTTGGCTTTAAAACCAAATTGAGCCGGGGTTAGGAGGTTGAGTTTGTCCAAGAAAGTTGTGAGCCGGGTTTGCATTAGTTTCTCAATGATCTTCGAGAAGTAGGGAAGAATTGAGATTGGTCGATAGTTAGTTAGACTGTTTCTAGTACCAGATTTGTATACAGTTATTATTTTCGCTATTTTTAAGTCGTTGGGGACTATTCCACATCTGAAGGATGTGTTGAAAATAGAGGTAAGAATATTTGCTATAGGGTCAATAGTCTGTTTAACTATAGAGGGGTTTATATCGTCAGGGCCAGCAGAGTCAGAGTCCCTCAAATTTAGCACAGTGATTTTAATCTCCTCCGGCACTACCGGAAGAATTCCACATGAACAGGGAGGGGAATGGGCATAAATTGTCTGAAGTCGGAGGTACAACCTTGTATCGTGGATGCCAGGTTAGGACCGATATTGGAGAAGTACTTGTTGAAGGCTTCAGCAATTTGTCTAGGGTTGTCAATTTCATGATCATCCACCAAAAAAGAGTCAGGCAGGACAGGTTTATGATTAGAATTAAGAATGAGCTTGATTACTTTCCATGTTTTCCGCAGGTTATTATTACATTGCGATAGTCGCTCTGCGTAATATAATCTTTCACTTTGGTTTCTGAGTTGCTTAAACAAATTGCGATAAGAACAGAATTTCAATTTATTAGCAGGGGTAGGGTGTTTTAGATATGTCTTATAGAGAGAAGATTTTTTATTGCAGGACTTTAGGAGGGCTTTAGTCATCCAGGGTTGTTTTATTTTGGGGCTATGATATTCCCTAGGACTACGCATAGGAAAGGCCATGTCATATGTATTTTTGTATATGTCTAAAAAATTTGTGTAGGCTGCATTTGGATTATCTAGGGAACATAATTTTTCGACAGGTGACCAGTCCGTGTTATTTAGAAGAGAGATAAAAGTGGCTCTGGATTCAGAGTCAAAAGTTCTTTTAGGGTGGGAGGGTGTGGGTTTATGTCGAACAAGCTGAAGGTCGAGGTATAGGATAATTGGGAAGTGGTCGGATAAGTCAGAGACACAAATACACGAGTCCTGCGGGGTTGCAAGTGCATTAGTATATATATTGTCGATCAGGGTTGCAGTAAATTCAGTGACTCTGGTAGGTCTTAAAATGGTGGGAAGTAATTTATAAGAAGTCATCAAGTCATAGTAATTAGAGGTCGATTGTAGATCACCGCATCGCAATAAGTTTATGTTAAAGTCACCTGCAAGGTAGAGTCTGTTTCTGGTAGAGGCCAAATTGTCAAGTGTAAGTTGCAGGTCGGTAATAAAGTTTGGTATGGATGTTCCTGGAGGTCTGTAGATAGAACCCAGTATAATGTCGCCTTCCTTGTCTCGGTAAATTTTGATAAATATGGACTCAAAAGTATCGAAGTGTGATTCAAGGTTCCTGTTGCCCAGTATTTCAAATTTATAGTCTGACTTGACAAGAAATCCCACTCCCCCACCCTCTCCACTGGCCCTAGAGGCGCTATATAAATCTTCGAATGAATGAATGAATGAATATCAGACATGTCAGATTATGATAAAAAGCATACATAATTTCCGAGTATAATCTTTTCGAAGAGTTCGTTAAACCCAAAGTACTAGAAGCGAATGAAGACATGATATATTAGACAAGTCAGATTATGATAAAAAGCATACATAAATTCAGAGTTTAATAGTTTTGAAGAGTTCATTAAACCCAAAGTACTAGAAGCGAATGAAGACATGATATATTAGACAAGTCAGATTATGATAAAAAGCATACATAAATTCAGAGTTTAATAGTTCTGAAGAGTTCATTAAACCCAAAGTACTAGAAGCGAATGAAAACATGATATATTAGACATGTCAGATTATGATGAAAAGCATACATAACTTCAGAGTTTAATAGTTTTGAAGAGTTCGTTAAACCCAAAGTACTAGAAGCGAATGAAAACATGATATATTAGACATGTCAGATTATGATAAAAAGCATACATAAATTCAGAGTTTAATAGTTTTGAAGAGTTCATTAAACCCAAAGTACTAGAAGCGAATGAAAACATGATATAGATGATATATTAGACATGTCAGATTATGATAAAAAGCATACATAACTTCAGAGTTTAATAGTTCTGAAGAGTTCATTAAACCCAAAGTACTAGAAGCGAATGAAAACATGATATATTAGACATGTGAGATTATGATAAAAAGCATACATAACTTCAGAGTTTAATAGTTTTGAAGAGTTCGTTAAACCCAAAGTACTAGAAGCGAATGAAGACATGATATATTAGACATGTCAGATTATGATAAGCATGTAAATACATTGTATAATTTCCGAGTATAATGGTTTTGAAGAGTTCATTAAACCCAAAGTACTAGAACTTAGTCTAGAAGCAACTGACAACATGATATATTATTAGACATGTCACATTATGATAAGCATTTATAATTAAATTTTCAGAGTAAAACAGTTTCGAACAGTTCAACATTACTTATTATTATTATCATTGTTTGAACCTTCTAAGTTCATTTATTTGAAAACATAAGCCCGCATCATGCGAACTGATTTCTTACTTATTCGCATTCCTAGTCAAGAAACGTCAACTAACAGCGGTGAGAATAAATGTGTGAATATTTATGAACTGCTGTAAGTATTGAGATTTAGGTATATACCAACTGCATTACATCATAATTTGCATTACAAAGATATATATTAGAAAGCGAGTGGTGGCATCATCATGGGTCGCAAATGCTACTGCCTGTATTCTTCAATATGGCATGGTATCTGGGAATTTATAAAGCGCCTCTCACAGTGTGAACTATGCAACAGATGTGTATTTATATAACTTAAACACTGGGATAGTATGACAAATGCAGAAACGCTGAAAAAAACATAGGTCACACCAGAATAGTAGGGATGGTAGTCATACGATGAAGTTTGTGAAAGCCCCAGACAAAACAAAGCGGTCGGACGGCAGTTTCAAACTCTAGGATGTCGACTGTACCGGTGATGTATGCCAAATAGGCACCGGTACATGGACTCGGCAGATGATGTTCGTTACCTCCATTGCCACCAAAAGGGCCAACAACATTGCCACGGTTTGTGGTGAATGCCAGCTGGTCAATCAGCCCCCCTGCACGAGCAGTTATGGATATTATTCGCTCACCAAGACCAAGATGGAATTCACCATTGCTGGGTTTGTCTTCAGATTCATATCCGGCTGTTCCGTGAAGAACAGATTTTCCGATGTTATAAAATACTTCAATACCTAAATAAGAAAAACTTCTGATAATATGTCAATCTGGTATATTTGCAGAACTTTTAGCAGTCTTAAACACTACAAAAGCCATGTCAAATCACAGTTATAGCAACTAGCAAAACTAATCATGCCACAGTTTATAGATGCTAGAATATGCATTCCTATGCAGCTAAAAGGACTGCAGGAAAGAGATATGCTTAGAGAATCCTTAAGTACTTACTTATTTACTAACAGTTTCTGGTCCTGACAACTGATACCATTTGTTAGATACAATGCTGGCAAGCATGGTGAATACAGCTTTTCAGAAGCAGGTATGGCTGCCTGGATGTCTCTAATTGCAGCTTTACGGGAGTGCCCAGCACAGCAATGTGCTGTTGATCACTGATGTAGCACGTGTAATAGGCATTTGAATGCGGTGTTGCATCATATAATTGTAACGGGAAGCTAACCAGCCCAAGTATGGTTAGTACTTGGCTGGAATACCAGATATGAGGTTCAACTCAGCCAACCATCCTTCAAATGATAGGCTGAGTTCTGATCTGATGTTACCTAACGACTGCTCTAATGCTGCTGTCGCAATGCATAAGCTCAACTGAATAATCAGTGCAGTACAATTTTTGCCAATATTTACATGTTTCCGACGACATTTATTATAATTATTCAAAATGTAGTTTATATAAAACACAAACAAATTTAAGCCCAATCCTCTTCTGAAATTCTCTTCTGACTATTTCAGAAGACTTCTTGGCTCTAATTCCAATGCATAGGAAAAGCAACATACCTCCTATTACAAGATATACATCCCATCTCCGGGTATAGATCTTCATACCAGTCACAAAAATGTCCTGCCCATCATCAACGAGATTTCCATCATCAAAATCTTCACCTGGCTGGATAGCTGTGACATTTGCGAATTTCTCAGTCTTTTCATACTGAACTAATGAGCACAACAGATACAAGTTTTAAGTTTGTACGAATGTATGTATCTAGACATTTAATATAGTACCTTATAACCTATCAAACATACATCTGGGATATTCAGTGTTACAGGCACAACAGAAATGTAATCATTCATATCTTCAACCTCAATGCAACACAGAACAGATATTCGGAACATGGAGTTAACCATTGATCCTAGATGGATGGAACTTCACTTGGCTGGGTTGTATGGGCGTGCATCAGAGGTGACTTTTCAAAATGTCAATAGGAGTTCAATTGTTTGGGTTAGATGTATGTGCAAGAGCTTTATTAGCCATTATGAACATCCTTTGCTAACAGATGAACATGTGGTGCTTATAAATGAACTCTAACATGATTTAAGCTGGCAGTGATGCCTTAGAAGGTTTTAAAGATATATCTCCAGAGACTCCAGGTACATTACATACACTACATTAGATATATGATAAGAAAAATAATATCCTAATAACAGTGGTATATACAACATAAAAGAACACATGTAATTAAAAAGGTCAAAGTTACCAGTATATCATAAAAGATAATTATTCATGTTATAAAGATATAATACTATGATATTAGAACACAACTATCTGCAGTTATATCACCGCATACTTTTAAAATTTCACACGACTGTAGAACCCATCTGATTTTGTAAGGTTGAGATTTGAAAGGAATAATTGCAGTTTTGGATGCTTCAAGCTTTATAAATGGGCATATATACGTTTAGGTTAGGGTATGCACAGTTAGGTGCATGTATTGATATCTAATCAGCCTGAATGCTGTGCCATGTTAAGTCAAGCACAGCTCACTTTGGGCTTGAATTCAGCCTTGTCAGGGCAAGTAAGGGGCCATCCATATATTACGTACGCAAAAATGGGGGGAAAATTGGACTCCTCCCTGTTCGCATGCATACTTTTTTCCACCACCCCCACCTGCGTACATACAGTTGACGCACCCGCCCCCCCCCCCAAGACCAGCTGCAGAATGTGTCAGTTACACACGTCCAGGCAGCGACTTCTGCACTTTAGGCCAGATTGAAGGATGAGTAATCCATGGACTCACTGTTGAGTTGTGTGATAGTTTAATAATAGTGTTCAGAGGTAAGGTGGCATACAAGTGACACCTCTCCCACAGTCCTACTTCCTCTGGTAGTACCAGATAGCTGGAAAGACTGAACCCTAGCTCACTTGAAGGCCAATCAAATTTGCGTAGGAACATTATCAGTAGACCCCAGCCCCAATCGCAAGCGTACGCAAGCACATGCATTTCGGTAACCCTCCTCCCACTCCATGCGTACGTAATATATGGATGGCCGGGCCCCTAAGGTAAGGTCAGCTCTTTGTCGGCTAAGCGTAATGCCAGGTTATCAACTCTGAAGGCAAATAATTGAAATGCTGCATAAATACCACTTACTCATACACAGACGAGGACGTTCCCAACAGTTTTGTTCTGCAGTCGACACTTCAGAAGATATAATTCGATTCAGCAGTTTCAAGCATTCTGGTGAACTCATAATCCAGTTTGATGATTTCAACGACACAAGCACTGATGATGGCAAAAGCATCAGACGAACACCACGGGACAGCAGCATTGGCAGATGTTCATGACTTACTTCAGGTTTGGCTTCAACAAATCGCAAAATCACTTTGAGAATCTTCTCTTCTTGCTCCACTGCAGGAACACAGAAGCCATTTTCCAGTACATTCAGCTCATCCTTCTCCAGCAATCCGAGCAGCTGATTGACTGGCATCTTCAGAAAAATCTCTTGCTGGATGAACTCCTCGAAGTGCAAAATCATGAACAACTCTATGTTTTGCTGCAACTTAAGTTGGTCAAGCGAGACAGCAAGCTCAAGGACATCGACGCAGCTTTCAAGAGAAAGATTACTCTGGAGGTAGGTACAGCAGGCACTGATCACCGTATCAATGCAAAGAAAATTAGCAGCATATAGAAGATCCTGAACATTTTCAGGTGTAATTTCCAGGGTACCACAGTAAGCAAACCCAATGAGTAACCTAATGGCAGTTCCACTTAAATGGATATCTCGCAGAGTGATTTCATCACGTCCAGCATCACTCATATCACTGTTTAAAAGGGCTTCAAAATACCCGCTGAAAGCTGAAAGGACACTTTTGTGTGCCCTCACGCTGACATCGTTAACCCTGATTGTTACATCCAAAAAGAGACCTTCTGTCCATTGTTTGTGAAGTCCAACTAAGATGAGACCTGGGTGAGATGAGTCAGTGAATTTGAAGAATTCATTCACAACAGGAGGGGTAACACTAACAGGTTGGGCTTTAATTTTTCGCAGTCGATCTGCATCCTTATGAACGAATGGGAATGGGAAATCTCTCCTCGCCATCTAATGCATTAAAAACAACAAAATCTTATACAAAATGAAACACTAATCCTGAAAAAACAAAGCTAACATGTATACGACATATGCCAATTTCAGAGTTCCAAAGGTATTTATATTTAAGGCATCATAAATCAGACAGAACAACACCATAAGACCTAGCACTGAAACAGAACCTTAACCCTAAGAACCCCGAGCTCCCTAGCGATGCAGCCCGTATACCCGAAGCATCCCGGCAAGTTTTGACAATTTTGGAAACTTTTATTTCTGTTTGAAATGATTTGTTTTATAAAAACTCTAAAACATGTTAGAGATTGACTTTGTATATTGTTACAATACATATTTTTTTTACAATTTTTGCTCGTTTTAGTACAAGTTCTGCAAAACAGATGATAAAGTTTTAGTTTTACAGTACCTCAAAGGTTTCGACACCTTTGGAACTGTTCATCTTTGAAAAATATTTTAGGCCCACACTTCACTGATCTATCTCCACAATTTATACTTTAGAATGATATGTATAAAATTTTCTTCATGAGAACTCATGCACAAGAAAACTTTGCAAGATTTACACCAGTAGACAGTTTATACCTTAGTTGCTTTGGCAGCTCTCCTTGTCTCTAACTTCAGGATTCACTCTCTGAACTGCATAAAACCTAGAGATGTGCCCAATACTGGAATGGTAGGCAGAGGTAGGCTTTGAAAAGGCAAATCTGGAGAGAGGCAACTCTAGTAGTAGTGCCTCCATCAATCACTAGATGGAGGCAGCACTATCTCCATCAGAGTAATTAGCACCAATCCAGCTCCTTGTCATGTAAATTTGTACATTTACTTTTCAAGCAATGATTATTAGCTGTGGTAATTTCGAAGTTTTCCACACATGGTTTTGCAATCTTAGTTGTAAACTCAAAATTTCTAAAGTACTGCTCTAAAGCTAAGCACAAGATACCAGCTTATTCACGAGTGTTGAGTAGAGTCAGTGGGTTGTGCCAGTGCTTTTTTTCTGGAAAAAAGGTTTCAGAATGAAACAATTATGGGCGGGCTAAAATCCCGAGAAAAACGGGATTGCGGGTTGGGAGGAGTCTCAATACACACTGAAAACAGTTCAAAACACTGAAATTAAATTAAAATAAGTAAATTATTGTTTTTATTATTAAAATAAATAAATTATTTTTAGTAGCTGAAAAAAGGTGCCGGGATGCCGTTCCGGCTGAAAAAAGGACTAGGTTGTCCACAGATGCCAAATGAAGATGAGTCCAGTTACCCGAGAGTGGAGGCAGAGCAGCTGCCAAGGCACGTTTCGTTGAGGATGAGAAAGCTTCGAAGGCAAAGGGTTGCATGGAGTATGGTAGGAACTCCTGAAGAGGTGGGACTTCAATTTGATGCAGAAAGCCTGCAGGGTGATAAGCAGAGGAGCTTGAGGCAGACCATAGTGGGTGACAGCGGTACTGGTTGAAAAACTGAGAATTTGCAGAATTCTAGGGAAGATAGTTCCAGAGTCGAGGTGCAGGATCAGTGGAGAACTTGAGGCGAGTAGTGAATGAGGGATAGGAGAAAGTGTGATAGGACGATGATCGGGTAGAGTGGTGTGGCTGAATGGTGAAGAGTACAAGTAGATACTTGGGATGGGAAACAATAACTTGAAAACATTATTTGGAAAAAGATTGATAAGTATTTTAATTCATTTTACATCAATGCATACTTGTTGCCAAAGTGTAACATGTGAACCATGTTCAAAATAGAAGTTTTTAAAACTACTTATATCTTATTGTGTTGCGCGGGAATGCCTCTATCAGTTTCTTAATTTACCGAGGTTTAGTCAAGACCACTATTTTATACTGGCCTATGCATGACTCCGTCTTGGCCTCTAGCGTACATCCGTGCCTCAAAATTAGATTTATTTACCTGATTATATCTTCGTTTATTCAAACAATTTCCCAATGACAGAACGCAATGACAGAACGCAATGAGGTACACATCACTTGGGTGCTGATTATATATCTAATAACGGTTCATTTAAAAAATAACGGTTTATTTTAAAACGTCATGCAAGCCAGAATGTTCCTGTTTAATAACTTTTTTTATATGTCATTATCTTTAATAGGATAGGGGAATGGATGACTGCCTGTTAGATATAAAAGCCCTTGTGCACATAATAAGTGCTTTAAATAAATCAACCAACATAATACCCCATGTCCATCTGTCTGCCGCGCTAACCGCCATGCCTGACGCCAGCCAACGGCTAGCGTCAGTGAGGAAGGAATGCAAGGAGGGAGGGCCCTCCTTCCTCACTCACAGCCATGCACCTGTACAGTGACGGAGGGAGGTAGGAACTGGCCACAGTATAAATAATTACACAGTACGTCGACTCTCATTGCTGGCTGTTGACTAATTTTTCTGGTCACGTGATTACGACACCTGGTCACGTGATTACGGCAAAGTAAACGACGCCATTTTGAATCTGAGCTCTTGAATTATAGATTTAAACTGAAATTAACGTTAAAAATAATATTGTTAATTCTAATGAAGTCCTCGATGTTGTTGTAACGTTTAAAAAATATTTTATGTGATGGATTCCGATGTATCGGCGTGTAGTCCTCAATGTTGTTGTAACGTTTAATAATATTTGATGTGATGGGTTCCGGTGTATTGGCGTGTTAGCGGCTCAGATTCAAAATGGCGATTGGTCACACATTCTGACTGCAGCATCGGCCGGGAGTCGTCTTACTGTGTAATTATTTATACTGTGAACTGGCCCTCCCTCTCTCTCCCTCCATTCCTCCTTCACAGCCATGCACCTGTACTTTGACACTGCCCTCCTTGCCTGAAGCCAGTCAATGGTTAGCGTCAGGGCCGGATTAACCAGTATGCTCAGTATACTTTAGCATGGGCCCCCACTTACAGGGGGCCTCCCGACTCGAGTCGAAATACTGCAGGACAATAATTTATCACACCAAATAATTATTTGTTCACAAGAAAGAGCTTAGTTTATTAGTTTCAGTTTAAGCAAGAATTTGCATTGAAAATGTGCAACTTTGAAGTGTCAGTCGTGCAACCGACTGCTTTGTACATCATTTCTTTGGTTCAACATTTTTCAGTCAATATATAATCTATGCTGACATCACTTTTGTTTCTATTCCAATGCGATTTGTTTCCTGGCAGATTCCTTGGTTTCCTCTTTCCTGGCATACACATAGCACGTAGACTCGGGGGGGGGGCAGGGGCGTAACTTTGGTCTAAAAAGTGGGGGGTACCAATACTTTGGTCTAAAAAGTGGGGGTACCAATTACTTCTCAAATTTCGCTTTTCGCATGGTGGCCATTTTGAACATATTCCCTCTCAGTATTCTCATTAATTTTGGCTCTCGGTTTACATGTGTATCTTAGTACTTTCGCACTTTGGCGGAGACTGCATTCTCTGGGAAGGCACAATAAAAAAAATATTGATTGACATTGTTTAAAAAGTGGGGGGTACAGTACCCCCCAGTCCAAAAAGTGGGGGGTACGGGTACCCCTCGTACCCCCCACAAATTACGCCTATGGGGGGGAGATGTCAGCCGGGCACGTGCCCCCGCAATAATTGAGATGGACTGTACACCCAATGCAACAAGTGTAGAATGAATAACCAAAAGCCCCCCAATATTTTGGACAAGTTTACGCCAGTGCATAGCACCAAGCTCACTTGCAAGGTACAGACAAGTTTCGTGCTGAAACTTATTTGGTTATTGTAGCGATACAAATTGTTGACGCTGCTCAGACAGGGAGTTCACGCTTACAATAAAGCTCGTTATGCATTCCAAGTTGTAACTGATTAATTAATAGATTTGAGCATTTTTTATCAGGTTGGCCACGACACAGATTTGCAGTCTGACACATTCCCTGACGAAATGGTTCAACTTGCTGATTTTGAAAAATCAAGAGGCTGTGCCACTCACACTTACCACTATAGCTATGCTACTGTGCGCCCCGAGAACTTTAATTCTGTAATCATTCCCTGTTTCTATCACTCTGCGTATGTTCATGTCACTGATGATCAACTGCAGGTGAACGCTGTTTAAGTAAAATGGGACTTATTATAAATAAACCGAGAATCTTCTATGATCCACGAACGTCGAACTACATTGGAACTTCTCTGTATCGAGAGTGATGTGCTTAACTTGATTTATATGATGACATTATTACACAGTTTGCAGCTACTAAAAGTCGCAAATGTTTCTGAGCTGTTAAAAATAAAGAGAATAGATTCAAATTCTGATTATAATTTTACGCTAACCGTATGTTGTCAATATAGGCTACTGTAACAAATATTTGAAACAACATTAGATAGTCCCACTTCCATATGCAAAACTTTAAAGTTGTGTTGTATGCATTGACTACTAATTTGACCAGCACGGCACACAACATTGACCCTTCGGTTATACTGCAAATGGCGGTCCCAAATTATAAAATCGGTATGTATTCACATATGTACATATGTATGTACATGTGTATATATGTATATATGTATGTATGTACATGTGTATATATGTATATATGTATGTATGTACATGTGTATATATGTATATATGTATGTATGTATGTATGTATGTACATGTGTATAAATGTATGCATGTATGTATGCATGCATGCCAGTATATATGCAAGTATGTTTGTATGTATGCATGTGTTTGTATATATGTATGCATGTATGTATGTATGTGTTTGTATATATGTATGCATGCATGTATGTATGTGTTTGTATGTATGCATGTATATATGCCTGTCTGCATGTATGTATGTCTGCATGTATGTGTGTGTATGTATGTATGTATGTATGTATGTGTGTATGCATTTATGTGTGTGCAGTGGTTAAATTGCTCATCCAGAGGTGGTGGGTCTCTAAATATTTACAAATCCAAAAAACCTACGGCTAATCCTAAATTACAACAAGGACGTCATTTCAGCTTTTTTCAGGGGGAGGCAAAAAAGAAGTTAAAAAATTTTTCTCCGCTAACGCGCGAACATTTTTTTCACCTTTTTTGGTATTTCTTTCAAAATCCTTTGTATGTAGTCTACATGACTGTCCAAAACTGTAGGCCAATGCTACAAATGAGTCTCTTTTTTTCTTTTTTTACCCCTTTCTTCTTCCTCCTTTTCTTTTTTACATAATTTTTCTCTTTTTTTCCAAAATTCGGGGGAGAATGCCCCCAAATGACGTCCCTGAATTGCAACATGCATGAAACTCGACACATCACCGATATTTGAAAGCAAAAACATTAACAATTAAGATTGAAACATAATATTAGGCCTACTCCACATAACATGTTACAGAAGACTAGGCTTTGATCGACATTTCAATGCAATAACTTACAAAGCACATAATGAACAAATACCAAAAATTAATATGCAGACTGCTTTCAAATTGAACTTATTATTGAAGAGCCCAGTAAGTAAAGCAGTCTGACTATAGCCTTAAATCATAACAGATGTAAACCCAGTGAAAAGCTGAAAATTAAGCAGGAGTTTCATTGCTGTCATTCTGTCTATGCCACAATATGCTGACTTAGAAACATATCCATACAGCCTTAATTCATATGCTTCTGTGGCTGTGGACGTTTTCGGTGCTTTGCACTTGCCTAAATCTGTTACACGCTAACCACTCACTATCTATCCCGCTAGGGCAGAAATTTGGTTCGAGGTTTCTGCATGCTCCACTTGTGCCCCCTAGCCAACTCAGCTATAATGAGTCCACTGTCGGTGGGAAGACAAGACGGCGAGGGAGAGGACTGGCCACTCGCCCTCATATGCCAAGGCTAAGAAAATGAAGTCGCTAACACTTCATACCCGTGGCTGTCTGATCAGGGCTAGATTAATAGCTTAATTGAAGGGACTGCAAGAAAATCTGTTGCAGCATGACGACCCTTAACAATCCATCCACCTTCGATAGCTTTCTTTGCACGCTGGCCAACTTTCTTTTCGATATTATCTGCAGACTGCATGCGCGACAACTAGGCCTATAACTAATCAAATGACGTGCTATTCCAGATTTTAAAACGATTCCAGCTCAGCCGTCCGAAACGAGTTATTAATGAAGCAAACTAATGTGTTATCGCTCGGATGTATATGTCCAAATCTACTTCTGCTGCCACAGCCTTGGGTTACTACCCTTCGGCAGCGATTATAAAACAGCAGGCGATTTAAGTAAACACATACTGATGTAGTAGTCGCAAGTAGTTTTCTATGATGCTAGTAAATATTGAACCGCACTGTGAGGCTGACGAATGCTAATCTAATCTTCGGTGGTGGATCTCCCTATTGAGGTGATGGGTCTCCCTGGTGGGGTGACGGGTCTGCCTTCCTAGGTGGTGGATCTCATAATTTAGGTGGTGGGTCTCACAATGCAGGTGGCGGATCTCAAATCAGAGGTGCCGGATCTCAGATCCGGCGGGATCCGGCTGAATTTAACCACTGTGTGTGTGTATATATGTATGTGCATACATACATACCATAACCATAACCATAACCATAAGTTTTATTACTTCGCATAGTATCATAATATGCAGTAACAGAAATACAGTATAAAATTTTAACAGAAAACAGATAAATTAATTAGTTTCCAATGGAAGTAAAGGGAGAGAAACCCATAAGGGACCTGGGCCCCGCTATCAGGGTTACCCTTGTACATAAAAAATAACGGCAATTGGCATAACATTGTAATACTAGACATTTTGGACTTAACTAGTTAACTAAACATCGAAGTAATATCAGATAAGATGTCAGCATCAAAACCTAGTGCGCATTTAAGGCAGTAATTTGCTAGTAAAATGTGGATGGGGAAGGTTGGGAAACTGTTGCTACTAGGTACTCACGGAGCTTTCTCTTAAAAATTAAAATATTAGGTAGATTTCTTATGGCAACAGGAATATTATTCCAAGTCCTCGGGCCAGCACTTTTTATTGAGAACCATCGGGTGTTTGTTCTAGCAAATGCTGCTCTATAATTGGCAGATGTCCTGACATAGTAGGGGTTTATTTTGGATGTCAAGCTGAAGAAGTCATTGAATGCTGTAGGAAGAAGATTGTGCATATACTTAAACATGAGTTCAGAGGTCTGTTGGATTCTAATCTGTTCAATTGATAAAATTTTTAGACTTTGTATTGGAGCAAGGGGGAGATGGGACCTGATTTTCTTGTTATAATTCTAGCAGCCCTCTTTTGCAATGAAGTTAATCTAAGCAAGCAAGTTGAGTAATTTGAGGCCCAGACTATGTTGCAATATGAGAGATAAGGGTGAATTAAAGTATAATATAGGTTCAGTTTAATATGGGTTGGTAATAAGTAGGCAATACGGGCTAATACACCCACACTTTTCGCAATTCTTTTAGAGATATTCTCAATATGTACTTTCCATGTAAGGAATTGGTCCACAAATACTGATTTTCTTGTTATAATTCTAGCAGCCCTCTTTTGCAATGAAGTTAATCTAAGCAAGCAAGTTGAGTAATTTGAGGCCCAGACTATGTTGCAATATGAGAGATAAGGGTGAATTAAAGTATAATATAGGTTCAGTTTAATATGGGTTGGTAATAAGTAGGCAATACGGGCTAATACACCCACACTTTTCGCAATTCTTTTAGAGATATTCTCAATATGTACTTTCCATGTAAGGAATTGGTCCACAAATACTCCCAGAAATTTGACAGAGGTTGCTTGTGGTATAGGGTTGTTGTCCATAATGAGTGCTTCCCTTGTTTCTGGGATATGTTTACGATGCGAGCAAAATAAAATGTAGTTTGTCTTTTTTAGATTCAATGATAATTTGTTGACTCTGAACCAGTCAATGACTTTTGTTAGTTCATCGTTCATTAATTGAAAGAGTGTTTGGTATGATTTGTGAGAAGCAAAAATGTTCGTATCATCGGCGAAAAGCACAAAGCGCAGGATTGGTGAAGCGTTTGGGAGGTCATTAATAAAAATTAAGAAAAGGAGGGGTCCAAGAATTGATCCTTGTGGTACACCAAATTTATTTAATTTTAATTTTGATAGGGAGCCATTGCATAGAACCTGTTGTTTCCTATCTTCGAGGTAGCTTTTGAACCAATCCTGTGCGATACCACGTATTCCAATATTTTGAAGTTTATTAAGGAGTATTTCATGATTAACAGTGTCAAATGCTTTTGCAATATCGATGAAAATACCCAGTGCATATTCGCCACGGTCAATAACAGATGAGATGTTATCCTGGATACTCAAAAGTGACATAGCAGTTGAATGACCGGGCTGAAAACCATGTTGAGATATATGTAAGATGTTTTTTTTATTAACATAGTCAAATAGACGAATAAACATGACTTTTTCAAGGAATTTGGAAAAAAATGGTAGAATAGAGATTGGTCTATAGTTGGTCAGTTCCTCTTCTGGGCCTTGTTTATGGATTGGTGTGACTTTAGCTATTTTCAGGCTTGAGGGAACTATTCCTGTGGACAGAGAGCAGTTAATGATGGCTGATAAGGGAGCGGCAATGTGTTCGAATACAGGAAAAACAACAGATGGGTTGATCTCATCGAAGCCTGCGCTGTGAGAGATTTTTATAGTATGACTAAGTGAGATTAGTTCATCCGGGGAGGTGGGGTAAATAGCAAAAGAGGTTGGTAATTGTGGACTAAGATAAGTATAGATGGTGTTATTGGACGCAGGTATTTTCCCAATGAGATCCTGAGCAATACTGGTAAAATAGTTGTTAAATTTCTCAGATATAACATCAGCATTTGTTATGTCATTACCATTTAAGCATAAGTGGCTGATAATTTTTTTCTTATCCTTAGAGTTAACTAAAGTTCTTATGGTCTGCCACGTTTTTTTAAGGTCGTGACTGTATTTAAGAAATTCTGATTCATAATAATTTCTTTCAGCTTTGGTGCAGACCGTTTTAAATTTGTTTCGATAAGTAGTGAATTTAGATTTATTTTCAAGAGTTGGATTTTTGATATATTTCATATACAATTTTGATTTTTGTTTACACGATTTGAGCAAGCCGAGTGTCATCCAAGGGTTTTTAATCTTATTATGTGCTTTTGTTTGCTTATGTTTTAGGGGAAAAGCAGTATCATAAGCTTCCTGGAATAATGAAAGGAAGAGGTCATAAGAAGCGTCAGGGTCATTTTTGGTGCAGGATTCTAATACAATGGACCAATCAGTTTTGGATAATAAATTTTTAAAATGTTCACAGTTGGATGCATTAAAGTTTCGGGTTTTCGAATTCGAAGTATTCTCTCCCTGTATAGGAATTTGACTGATTCTCACCAAAATTGGAAGATGGTCGGATATGTCCGATGCAAGGATATAAGAGTCAATAATTTTTGAGGTTGTATTAGAGAAAACATTATCGATTAAGGTCGAGGAAGTTGGGGTAATTCTTGTTGGTTGTGTAATGGAGGGTAAAAAATGGTAAGCAGACATAATATCTAAAAAATTTGCAGTTGGGGCATGATTTTGAGCTTTTAATAAATCTATATTAAAATCTCCCATAAGATATATATCTTTAACTTTTAGTGTTAAGGTGGCTAATAGCTGCCCAATTTCTTCATTAAAAGCAACCATGTTGTGACCCGGAGGTCTATAAACTGTGCCAACAACAAAATAAGAACCGTGTGGTAAAGGGAATTTAATTAATAGAGCCTCATAGGTGCGATGCGAGCGACAATTTGAGGGTATTTCCATTTTGCAGAATCCGAGGTGGTCTTTTATGGCAAACCCTACGCCCCCTCCTCGGCCAGAGCTTCTTGGGTCATGGATGAATTTATATCCTGCAATTTGGATTAAGTCAGTTGTGGATTCATCAAGCCAGGTTTCGGTGAGCGCAAGAATATCAACCGACAACTGGTGCGTGAGTTGAGCAATTGATGAAACCTTTGAAGCGATGCTTCGACAGTTGATATGCATAAGCGATATCAAGTGTCTCCCTGCAGAGAGAACAGGTTCCAAGTCTAGAGAAGTACTATATTTAGAGACTAGAGGGCGCGTTACATAATAGTTGTCGTCTGGGTCCAAGTCGTAGTTGTGAGTTAACGGTCGATTCTCTTGCACTTCTGTGTATATCTCAAGCCTAGGTCCCTCCCTCAATGAATCAATAGACGGGAGTCCGTCAGGGGCGTCAGTTATGCTCTGGGCAAATTCATCGTCACAGACAATATGGTTAAAAGGGAACAGAGTCGTTAAACAGTTAGTGCAATACCAGGAGGATGGATCAATTTGGTTTGGTAGGGCAATTTCGTGGCAGCCCGAGTGGAATCCCCTCCCGCAGAGTGTACAGAATACTGCCCTATGCGCACTGGTTACATGTTTCAAACAGAAATGACACTTAACTAAGTTCAGCACTGCTGAACAAGAGTCCATGGAACAGCTTGACCCCTGAACTGAGCGGTCGAACACACACACACACACACACAAAGCGATCCTTCAAAAATAAAAACAAACAAAAACAAAACAAAGTGAGGAGGCCTCCTCGAGCTGGTCCTAACTTCCCATGTCCCTATGTTTGTTATTAATGCAGCAACTTTGAAAATGAAGACATGCCATTGATTTGGCCTTCAAATTTTCATCATATGACAAAAGGAGCATAGCCTCATCAGATCTTGAATGACAGATGACATTAGCATAACCAAACAGTAGTATATCTGAATAACGTAGTATGCGTTGTCGGCTTGGGTTTTACAATGCGAGTCACAATTGTAGTTTGGTTTAACAATACGAGTCACAATTGTAGTCAAAGGTTTGTTAAAACAATTACCGTCATTTATTGGTAGCTTGGCGATAAAAGACTTATGTACTTAATGTTTTTTTTCATCGATTTAAAGTAATATGCATGTCTTTTATGTCTGAAGTGTGTACTGATTTATAAGATCCATGTAAGTTGTTTATCTCCATAATTAGTTGAATTCAACCCGAGATAGTTTGCAATTTAGAAGAGCTGATACCTACAAACATAAGTCTAATCTGTACTATTGGGTTCCATATCACCAAGATACCAAGTATATATATATTGGCTTCCAATTAGTCAGATATTAAGGCTCATTAGACCCCTAATAGTGTGGCATACTGGGGGATCTATATAACTAAGCAGTCATCTTTAGCAACTCCTGAAGTGTCGGGTTTTTAAGTCGAAACTTCTCGAAAGTGACAGTAAAACATTAATAATGAGTTACAGATTTCTTAAGCTGTAGCCACTTGGGTTATAATAATAGTAAAGCCATTGACTGATGCTTCAAAGGTGTAACAGGTGCTTGTAAATATGTAAAATTATAGTAGCAGTGCTGATGAGTAATGATAATATAATGCTGGTTATACGCTCATAAACCCTTACCAACTTGAGATAAGTAAGTATCCCTTTTACACTAGTTAGATACAAGTTTTATAGAATAGTAATCAATCATACATACATACATACATACATACATACATATATACATACATACATACATACATACATACATACATACATACATACATACATACATACACACACATACATTTCTTGTCTTTATATTAAATTCCTATGTGAACCCATTACTACATACCGATTTATTTCATTTTATAATTTGGGACCGCCATTTGCAGTATTACCGACCCTTCTTTACTACAAGTTAGTTGTCTTGTCTTTACGGCATCCCCATCATTCCATTCTCGGTACTACAAGGGGCCCCGTGGGTAATGAGCATGGGCCCCGAGTGGTTAATCCGGCCCTGGTTAGCGTCACTGAGGGAGGAATTCAGATGAAGGGAGGAGTGGAGGCCCTCCCTCCCTCCCTCATTCACAGCCATGTTCTCATCAAACAATTATTGCAACGATAACAATTTAGCTAACATATTTTTTACATTTTTACTCTCAAGAGCATAAACTAAATTTACATACCGTGATTTTTCACAGGTTACAGCTAGTCAGTCAATAAATTCATCCACCAAGTTACGCAACTTTTGAGAATATGCTCAGTCAGTCGAAGGTTCTAATTAAATCCTGAACTAACGAATGTTATTTCAAGCGAAAGAACGATCAAACATTAGTTTTCTTAGGACGGTAAACATACAACTAAATAAATAAACTTCAGTTACGTTTTCCAGCGGGTTTTGTATCATATAATCATCTAACGCAGTGATCTCTATTAATACTTTGCAATATAATATTAAATTAATACTTAGAGACACACTGCATCAAACAGACAGTGTAAGAGTAAATGCCATCGGACACCTATTATATGGGCGATGAGTAACACGTTTACTGGTTACTGCTGATCATCGACCTCTTTATTATTAATACCATCGACGCATAATATTGGGGGAAACCATTTATATGTATAAATAACTATTAATACATATCATGATCAATGGGGGAAAACCATAGATATAATAATTTATTGTAACTATTAATACATATCAATGGGAAAAACAAATTAGTGATATCCAAGTACAACGAACTAATATTAGAAAAAGAAAACGGAAATGCAGATTTTATAGCAAGTATTTAATGACGCCATCATATCAACGATGTGACGTTAATATATATATATATATATATATATATGTGACGTTAATATATATATATATATATATATATATATTAACGTCACATCGTTGATATGATGGCGTCATTAATATATATATATATATATATATATATATATATATATATATATATATATATATATATATATATATATATATATCTTGAACATGTCCTAGCTTGGGTATCCCCGTCTAGCGGGACTTTGGTCCCTTAGGGGGCGCCCTTTGTCTCTCCTGGCAAATGTTCCTACGCCTACAAAAATAGCAAATAAAATTCTTATCATAGAAATTTAAATGAATTGCTCCTTATACTGCATCCTATTTGTTTTCCTTGTCGTATTTAACGGATTATTAGTACTGAGTAGGCCTATTTAACTGAGGACTATTTTGGTCCTATTCATTGTCCTCTGAGTGTATTCGGATGCATTATAAATTGTCTAATTTTTTTGTTACCTGTAAATATGTTTTGTTTCTGATTGTCAGTTGACACAATAAAGTAATTGGTTGATTGATTGATATATATATATATATATATATATATATATATATATATATATATATATATATATATATATATATATATATATATATATAACTTTATTGCGCCATAATCTGGCAGCAGCACATAATACCATGATGTAAACATGTATTTTTTTACATCAGAGGACATACGGTTATAGGGGTACCAACAACAGAAAGAACTATTATAACTAAGATCTATCTATCTATCTATCTATCTATCTATCTATCTATCTATCTATCTATCTATCTATCTATCTATCTATCTATCTATCTATCTATCTATCTATCTATCTATCTATATATCTATCTATCTATCTATCTATCTATCTATCTATCTATCTATCTATCTATCTATCTATCTATCTAAAACATAAATTTATATAGCGCCCCTTCAAGGAATCTATTCAGAGGCACTCCCGACCCAGGCCCAGTCAAAAAGAAATGTCTTAAGGAGACTGTACAAGGAACCAGAGAAATCCCTAGGAAGGGAGCGAATCTTAAGAGGTAGATCGTTCCAAACGGCAGGACCAACCACCGAGAATGCCCTACGCTGTGCTATGGCGGTACGATCGCGCGTAAGGAACAAGTACGATCAACGAAGTCTCCCCGGGATGCTGAGAGCAGGGATCTGCGCCCCGCACAAGCAGAGGTAAGAGTAAAGAACTCACAAAGGTAAGCCGGTGCCCGGCCTAAGACACATTGCCAAGCCATTGAGCAGACCCTGTAAAGGATGCGCTGCTGAGCTGGGAGCCAGTGAAGGACATCTCTCATGTATTCGGAAACATGGTCAAATCTGGAGATACCCCCAACCAAGCGTGCAGCCGTCCCAAAACCCTCTCCAGACAAGAAAGACGGACCTGAGGGATTCCAACAAAGAGAGAAGAGCAGTAATCCAAGCGATTTACAACAATTAAAGGATTAGGCACTCCGATTGTACATGATCGCCAAAGTTTCTAAACTAAATTTACATACCGTGATTTCGCACAGGTTACAGCTAGTGTCAATAAATTCATCCACCAAGTTACGCAACTTTTACGCTCAGTCTCCTCCGTTTTTACCACTATCATTATAATGGCAGGTCGTTGAAATCGTCACAGTCTATAGCTCTGATATTAACGAGTAATTCGGAGCATGAGCACAGTATAAATAGTTATTTATACTGTGGCATGAGTCAGATTATTTATACTGTGGTCAGACCAGAGCCGTATATTACGACTCTGGGTCAGACCACAGAATAGATACGCTTTATCTATTCTGTGGTCAGACGCAGATCAGACCAACGACCTTTTATGGGTCAGACTCGTCGCGATTCAATTACGTCATCATGCGTGGAATCCCCTACAATTATTAATCTGTTCCAACGCGTAAACATGAAAAGATGGTCAATGCGCCGGGTAGAAAATAAATATTGGAAATAAGTATTTTAAAGTAATTTATGCATGCAATGATACCAGTAGGCCTACATATTGTGAAATGTTGCAGCATTGGTTACGTCAGGGTTTAATATACACTGTGGAGTTGACCGAAGAAATTGTTATGGCTGTGTGGCTTTTTCTGAACCTCTTATTTTCGTCTCAGTCGTTTCCAGCTGGAACATTAGGCCTATAACACACAATATGACACAGTGCATAGTTCTAGCATTTTTGTATTGTATTGTATTTATGAATTTATAAAGCGCCTCTCGCAGTACAACCTAATCAGAGGCGCTCCCAGTGCGAGGAGCCCTGTGAGAAAAGTCTTAAGACAGCGAGAAGTAGCAGCAAAGCCCCAGTTTGGATCTGAGAACGAATCATGGAAGGAAGATCATTTCAGCGGGACGCCAACAGATGCTTAGGCACGGTGTTGATCCATAGAAGTCCAGGTCCGAGGGATCAAGAGGTTAAGTCGGTCTAAAGAACGGAGATGACGGACAGAGGCCACCGAAAGAGATAGTGAGGAGCTTTGCCCTGGAATGCTCGAGAGGTAAGGAAACGAATTTTAAACTGGATACTCCCAGTGAGCAGAATCCACTCTAAGTGCTCAGACACAAAAGTCGAGATATGAGAGTAGTATGGAAGGGGGCAGTCAGCTGAGCAGCTGCATTGAACACCGATTGAAGTGGAGACAGACGAGATTTCGGCAGACCAATATATATTACAGTAATCAATGCGTGAGCAGATAAAGGCATTCACCATGGAGGAGGAAGTGGAGGAAGGAACAGCATGCCGGACAGCACAAAGACGTCTCATATAATAAAAACTAGACCAAGAGAGACAGTGTATGTGTGATCCCCACCCTGCAAATTCCCTTGCCACGTCAAGGATGAGCTTCTTTCTCTTCCACTGTTGGTATGTAGGTATTGAGGCATTTATATATTGCATCTGTCCAGAATCCCATAGGTGCTGAACAGTGATGGGAAAAATACTTTTTAAAAGTATTTTGAGTACAAGTATAAATACTTGATCACAGAGGTATTTAAACTACAAGTAGAAATACATTTTCATACAAGTATTTTAAATACATGTAAAAAATGCTTGTTTGGAAAAATTATTTTAAATACTAAGTACAAAATACTTCAAGCCAAACATTTGAGCATTTTGCCAGGGCACTTCTTATCAGACCAATGGGTACCAATGTCACCAGTCACAATCTTCTGGAAATCATTTGTCGCTATCAGATTTAATGTATGACGTGCACAGTGTATATGACTGGCAAGAATATGTCATTGGTATTATATGAAGAGGACAAAATTGTGTCCATGTCTAATGGAATTACTTGACCCATTCCGTCATCACTGTCATCAAATTTATCATCATCACTTGACGGGCAGCCAGCACCAGCAGTATGGTGACTTTGCACTTCTGGCTCCTGTTTTGCTTTCTGAAATTCTGATATTCTGTAAATGCTTTAACCATGTGATTGTGAAGGTGATGTTTGTGTAGTCAAGGCCAAAGTGTGAATATATATTGATCATGTGTTCGGCAACAACGAGTCATGGAAGGAAGATCATTCCAGAGGGACGGGCCAACAGATGCGTAGGCACGGTGTTGAGCCATACAAGTCCAGGTCAAAGGGACCAAGAAGTTAAGTTGGTCATATGCGTGACTTCGCTTGAAGCGTGTGTATGCCAAAGCAACCGAGTGTCTCACAAGGTCATTGTGAGCCGTAACTCCAATATAGCCCTTTTTCAGACAGCTCCAAATATCTGCTGTGGTGCACACTGCCGGCTGTCTGACAAGCTGTTGGCGAATGTTAAGCAGGAGTAATACTTCCCATCACTGTGTTGAAAAATTCCCACCTGATAGATCTAAAAAGATAGGTTATTGTTTCTTGATCATTGTCTGGCAAAACAATTAGATTTTTCATGCATTCATTCGAGTATTTATATAGAACCTCTTCAAGGGGGCTACTCAGCGGTGCTCCCAGTTTGTCCTGAGCAAACTCAGACAACATTCATGCATAAGAGCTTTGTGTTTAGTTTTGCAACATTAATTCAATTTCAAGTGTTAGCATTGTATGATTAAACTTAAAAAATTGTTATTCATTTTACATACAATTTTCAAAATATGATGCATTCTTGTGTCACAGCTGAAATTTTTTGTCTCAACAGGTATAATCTGCCATTTACATTTGACTCCAAAGGATGCGTGAAGCAGACTGGAGGTTGCTTTGTGGCCAGGACTTTGCTGTCTGGAGAAATGGCAACTTTGATCCGTGCTTTGAGCAGCTGGTTTTTGGGTGTCTTCCACATATTCTTCTTGCAGTGGTCAGTGCATTTCATTTTGGACGACACCAACATCGACGACTCAGAGGCAGAATTGTCTACTCACCAACGCTGCATGCTCGGCTTGCTGTAGTGATAATGCTTATCATTTCACCTATAATTCTTCTTCTGCTGTTGTATCTGTATGAACACCATAGTCTTAGCCTCATAGATGTGATAACCATTGTAATTAAAGCGATATCGTGGTTGATTAATTCAGGATTGGTCTGGCGGTTACATCGTCTGCATCACTTGTCATTGAGAGGCCCAGTCGAAGTTGTTGTCTCTTTTGTGATCGTTCTTGTTACATCGCTAGTTCAACTGCGCACAGCAATTCTTCATCGTCTTTATGGCCGTGATGATCTCACAACATCTGAGGAAATTTTTACGTACATTACAACAGGTCTACATCTGTGCTGTTTGCTTACTAAAATTCCTGGCAAACGGCAACCAGTGGCATCAGGTGTGCTTAATGTACAGGAATCATTCAGTTCTGAGTATCAAGTGGATGCTGACACTGAGACTCTGGTCTCTTCTGAGCAGGGTCAGGCTGAGGGCGCTTCAGTTGCTGTACCTGAAGATGATGCAGGTCTCTTTTCAAAACTCTTCTTTCTTTGGGTTCAGCCTTTGATGAGCAGAGGATCAGAAGGCTTACTGAAGGACATTGATGATATTCCACATTTGCCAAAGCGATTGAAAACTGAGAAGATAGAGGCCCAGTTCAGTCAAGTTTTGCTTGACAGAAGATTGGCTGAGAGTAGCGAGCAGATAGGCACACGTAAAACAGCATCAGTTTCAATTCCAGTGGATCGTCTTCATAGGAATCAGGATCTTTCTGGTGAAGAAACCGGGCCAGTTCCTGAGCACAGCTCTAGGAGTGCAGATAAGTCAAATCGTCATGTGATCCAGTCAAGAGAGTCTACCTCGCTGCTCAGGGCTTTAAATAAGGCATTTGGTTGGGAGTATTATTCTCTTGGTCTGTTGAAGTTCTTGTCTGACGGTCTTTCGTTTGTTGGCCCAATTATCTTAAATCTCTTGGTGACTTTCATGGAGAATCCTGCAGAGCCGTCCTGGCATGGGTATGTCTATGCTGGCTTGTTGCTGATCTCTACATTCCTTGGCTCCATGTTGTCCACTCATTTCAACTACCGCATTTGCGTGATCGGCCTCAAACTTCGTGCAGCCCTTATTACTACAGTGTATCGCAAGGCCCTGGCTGTCAGTACCGTCATGCTGTCAGCTTTCAACCTTGGAGAAGTGGTCAACTTCATGAGTGTTGACACTGATCGAATTGTTGACTTCTGTCCGAGCTTCCATCAAATGTGGAGTCTTCCGGTTCAAGTGGGTGTGGCTTTGTACCTTCTCCATGAACAAGTTGGCATCGCATTTCTTGCAGGTCTTGCATTTGCAGTTCTTCTTATTCCAATCAATCGATGGTTGGCCATCAAGATAGGCCAGCTGAGTACCAGGATGATGCTTCAAAAGGACTCAAGAGTCCAGGTAACTCGTTCTTTTTTACTTTTGTTAGTTCCTTCTGCATTAACCTGTAGTTTTGCTCAAACAGAATTGAAGGATGGAGGCACGTGATATTCTAGTGGTCAGTGTGGCAGTCTGTCGAGCCCCGAGGTAGAGGTTCAAATCCTTGCCAGGATCGAAATAAATCTTAGATTTTTACCCAGCTTGCACCCCTAGAAAATTTATTGATAAAATGAATACAAGGACCATACGCTCTTGATGGAAAGATGAAGCCACAAGAAAGGACTGGGCTACCCACGCTCTTGTGTCAAGGCTAAGAATAATGAAGTTGCTAACACTTCTTGCCCTTGGCTTCCACTCAGTGTTAGCGTAAAGAGACTGTTGTTCTTCTAGGTCAAAGCATAGGTAGTCTGATCTCATTAAAGGTAATCTATTAAATGCCGGTTGAACATTATTATATTTTGCAGAGGAAAGTACCGGTAACCATGTGAGGTATGTGGTGGTGTTGGTAGCGGCAGCTTCCGCAGCTACGGTGGCAGTAGGTGGTGGAAATGGTGGTTGTTGTTGTTGTTGGTGGATGGTGGTGATGGTGGATGGCAGTGGAGGTGTCAGCAACAAAGATTAGTACAGTAGAGATTATGATGAAGATGATCATGAGGACAGAAATTGCAGTTATTGTGATCATATATTCTGTGTCAAGGTGATAAACGAAGTTCTCTTTGGCATCCGTGTTGTTAAGTTCTGTGCGTGGGAACCACATTTCACAGCGAAGGTCGATGTTCTTAGAAAGGCAGAGCTAGACAGCCTGAAGAAACGAAAGTATCTGGATGCCATGTGTGTCTACTTTTGGGCAACCACTCCAGTTCTTATATCGATCATTACATTTGCAACGTACATTCTTCTGGGCAACAGATTAACAGCTGCTAAAGTAAGGTTCATTTCTAGAGAAAGTAGTCTTGAGATATGTTTTGTGAGGATGTCCATCTCTCTCCCCTCATGTTCATCTCCCTCTGCCTTTCTTTGTCTTTCTCGATCTTTCGGACTCTGTCTTTCAGACTCTCAGAGCCCTTTTATCTTTCATCTGTCTGTCTACTTACGAATTGAGAATATAATATTTTTTTTAAATATGCAGTACCAACTTTTGTAATCCTTTAATTTGTGTGTTAGACACCTGTAAGCAGAATTATTGGTAATTGTAATTATGACAATTTATAGAGCATCGTCACTCGTCAGTGACGAATTACTTCTAGGGTGTTTTACAATGTCAACTGTCAGTACAAATGCTAAGTTATTTAGTCAGTTCATATTTTTGCTCATTTTAGTCTTAGTTGCTAGCATGAATACATCGGCTGACCTTGGTGATCTCAGCCGTAGTCTTTTAGGGTCTTCTGATAGTGACCTGATGCTGTGTGAAAAGCTGTTCAGACATTTGTACACAAGTAGCACTGGCTTCCTTGACTAATCCTCCTCACTCTCCATGTCCACTTCATCGATCTGCAATGCTTTTCCTGCAGTATCTACGGGTACCTTCTTCCTCTTTTGCTTCTTTTCTCCTCACTGTCTTGACCATGATTTTCTTGGAGCATCTCAATCAAGCTATCATCCAACTTCCTCACAACTGATGACGGTTTCTACACCTTCCAGTAGATGTGCAGATGATGATGTAGTTTCAGTCTACTGATGGTCGCAGATCACAGAGGTTTTAATAAAAAATGAATGATTGTATCATGCAGTTGATTACTTCTGTTCATTTCTAAGGATCGCTTCACCCCTATTTTTAGTTCATGGTATATGTTGTAATATTCCTGTTTCATGTAGGTTTTCACAAGTATAGCATTGTTTGGGATTCTCATAACTCCACTGAATGCCTTTCCATGGGTCATCAATGGAATGATGGAAGCCTGGGTCTCCCTCAAACGGTTGCAGAAGTTCGTCAACTTACCAGAGTTAGACTGGTTGGATTACTATAACCTAGACAAAGGTCAGCTGCAAAACCAACCATTACATTAAGGCATTCATGCAGTAATTTATAACACAACTGTTCAGTAGTCCCTCCCTGATGGTAGATGAAGCATGTCCAGCTACTCCTCAAGCTGCCAGGTGCACCTGGTGCATGTAGAACAGGTATTTCATTGCCTGCCTGTTGGTTGATTGAAGCGACACCAGTTACTAATTTATTTATTTATTTATTCCGGATATTTCTATAGCGCCTCTCGAAGTCTACTACTACTCAGAGGCGCTCCCGACTACAGCATCTGATACTGTGCCGGAATTCTCGCGCCGAAGCGCCACGAGCAATTGCGAGTGAAGGACTTGCCCAAGGTCTGTACGCAGCGGCTAGAGTGGGATTCGAACCTGCAACCCTCCGGTCACAAGGCGCCGAACTTACCACTGAGCCACCACGCCCCACAAATGGTCAGGTCACTCCAAAGACCCTTCTCCATCAAGATGCAAACTGCTTGACTGCAGATGGCTTAAATAGGTCTGTAGATCTGAGAAAATTATTTATTATTATTATTAAGCATTTATTGTGCATCACTATATAATGACCAAGCATCAATCGATAGTGCTGAGCAATTGTGAGTGAAGAACTTGCTTGAGGTCGTCCATAAAGCCTGTCTGCAGAAATGACCTGCTTTGGACCCATGTCCACATCAGAGGAATACTGGTTACAAGAATGCCTGCTGTGTGGCAGCACAGACTCGCATACTCACCAACTTTTCCTTTCTGCTGCTTTTGCATGACAAGCTCAAATCTACTTTTTATTGTTATCATCATTCGTTTTACTATTTTTCAACAGTCCCTGTGCATGCTGGTGAAATGGTTATTGAGATGTCTGCAACGGAATATTACTAATGACAAACCAGTTTAGTACAGACTACTGTCTGCCATCTGACTGAAGTTGGTGTTTTAAGGCACAGGTTGTACTGAGCAAACTATGTATCAAATTTAGATATGGATGTCCGCATTGGTCATAACCCTCCATGCCCTTATCCCCATTTATCCTCCTTCCCCCTCATTGCAGACATCCTTTATGGACAACTCCTTCCTACACAGTTGTCTTCTCAGGGGAGACTCTGACTAATTTTTATGTTTTGTTTTCACTAAACTTTATTTAAAGCCGCTTTTAAGAGTGAGGTAATTTCTATTTGCAGAGGAAATTGATTCTCAGACAGCCGTATGCTTAAGAAACTGCTACTTCTCATGGAACAGCAGTTCCATGTCTGAGGATGACAAATTGCAACCTAACAACGGTCATTCTAATGTCACGTTACAAGATGAGACAAATGTCTTGCCTGATAGGAGAAATCTTCTGCCATTGTCTTCTGATGCTGACACAGAGAACCTCCTGCCTTCTGTGGCAGCTGCTGAAACTTCTCTGCCTATTGTTGAAGAGATTCTTAATCATTCCAATGAACCTGGGACTCTCAGGCTGAAAAATATTAATCTCACTATAGAAAAGGTATGCCTTTACTTCTATTGTTGTCTCAGCTCATGGACTGGTTATCATAGGAAATGGATTTCTCTTTGTTGCAAGGATTTTTTAGGCCAGTCTTTACATCTTATCATTAGCTTTTTGGTTGCTAGACCTAGATTTTGAAACTCTCTCCCAGTATCTTCGTTCTGCTCAGTTGCTTTTGTCATTTCATTCTCAACTTAAAACTATTACAATTTAAATAATGTAATTATATTCTAAATAGACACACGAGTCATTTAAAAGAAATGATCATTACAGCACTATACGAGTGTTCACATTATCAGTACATACCCGGTATATATCTGCGTGATTGCATCTGTCGTTGATTTTTAGGGTAGCCTAATAGGTGTCATTGGTAGAGTAGGTTCTGGCAAGAGTTCTCTTCTGTCTGCGCTCATTGCTGAAATGCACAAGGACAGTGGCCAGGTCTTTCTAGACTGCCTAACAGATGGCCTTGGACTGACTCTGCAAGAATCCTGGATTCAGCAGCTGACAGTCCGTGAAAACATACTCTTTGGAAGGAAATACGAGCAGGAGAAGTATGACCGAGTAATCAAGGCTTGTGCACTCGTCCAAGATCTCAAGGTTGGCTGAAACTTTGTAAATCCTTCTAAATACATAGCATGTGGAGTAGAATAGAATAGAATATCTTTATTGGAACCAATTGGAAACCGCATTTTGGTGTACAGCAACTTAAAAGTGTTTACAGATTATATAATCTAATATTATGTTAATATCAGCTACTAATATTTGTCTGAAATATCCCCAATTTATATTGTGTTTTACCCATTGCATATACTAAGCTGCTTCACAAAGCATCGTGATGATGAACGTTTTTCTAGCCAAGCTATCAGCGGTCGGGATTTCCAGGTCGTGAGCTCGTGGGCACAGGCAGTGGCCTGTGCGTTTGATAGGTGGCAACAGCAGTACTGCTGTATGAAAAAATACATATAGAACTTTGCTGTCTAGTGATAAAATGTTGCTTTGCCACCAATATGTGGAACCAATTGCTGCAAAAACCTGACTTTCATGTTTATTTTCAGCATTTAGCATTCTGTTCTCCCCATCACCTTTCTGACTGCTTACACCTTGCTTTTTTTTAGCTTTCTCCAAGATTTCCAGTTAAAGAGACCTAATAGTCCTAAGAGACCAAACTTACACTGGTTATCCTTTCTAAGCAGAGTCCATACTTAAGTTGCTGACCTTGTATAAAAGGAGCTTCTAGATCTAGCTACGACTACCTTGTTGCCTTTGTATTTCACCAATGACCACCAGAGGCAACACAAGGTCAACTTCTTCTGGCCAGATATTTCTCATCTCTTACCGAAAAAGACTAGTATTTCCACGCCTTTTCGCGCATCTATGAATTCATTACCATCAGCGTTGAAGAACACTTCTCCTACCAATAATCGTATATTGACCTCAATACAGCTTAGTTTTGGTGTACCATTGGTTGATGTTTTGTACACTAGACACTGGCATGATATAAGTTACTAACTACAGTTGCAATTGTCATTTCACGAAACAGTTGAAAACTATTTTTCACAGCTACCTGCACCTTTGTGAATTCGTAAATTAGCATGATCTAAATTTCTGATTAATAATAATAGTAACAATTTAATTGATGTTTATCAATATGCTCATGATATCACTCCAACATTTCCTTGACTCCAGCTTGGTACCCAGTGAGCATTCATCCTCAACTCCAGTTCTGGTTAACAAGTTTTGTTTGAAATAGCTGTTTCAAGTAAGTAAATAATTGATTTGATTAAATCCTAGAAAATTGGATACCTGAGGTGACCTGCATCAAATTTATTTAAAAGTTTAATACGGTTAACTGTAGATAATGCTGTGTTCAGTGATATTACAATGTGTCGGTGGAAATTGTTTGTAGATACTACCAGCTGGTGATCAGACAGAGGTTGGAGAGAGTGGAGTGACACTGAGTGGTGGACAGAAGGCAAGAATCGCTCTTGCCCGGTCAGTTTATCAGGTGATACTTTCTCTTGTTGAAATACTTTATGTTGTTGCTTATGTGTTACTGTTAGTTTCAAAACTGTTCAGGCCTGAGACTGGGATTGTATTTTGGCCCAGTGTTTTATATTTTGTATCACCTTCACGAGTTGAGATGAAGTCAATAAAGTATGCCAATCTGTTGTACTTGAGAGTAGTCACAAGTACAGCATCATAAAGTTCAAATTCCTTTAATGCCAGTTAGATTGTTTGCACTGTCATGATTGAATATGCCTCAGAAGTACTCTTGGCCTGACAGCACTAAAGCTACAATTGACCAGACTGATTTTCAGCTGTTGGTGGAACAAACGCAGTTTAGAGCTGCAGAGCTTCTTCAGATTACTATGGATTGGTCTCCATACAGAAATGTAATAGTCTTTCATTGTAGGAGAAAGATGTGTATCTTTTGGATGACCCACTGGCAGCTGTGGATGCCCATGTTGCTCAGCATTTGTTTGACCAATGCATTATGGGTCTTCTTCGAAATACAACTCGCATCCTGGCCACTCATCATACACGGTTCCTGCACCAGGCAGACATCATTCTTGTGATGGACCATGGCCAAATCATTAAGTGTGGTGAGAAGTTTTGCTTTTTCAACAGTGAAATAGTTTTCTGTTGGAGATTTTCGCCTGCTTTTGAATGCAAAGCTTCAGTTCTGTTCTGCTATAAATTTTTTATATCCATGTAGTATAGTTTGGATGTATGTATTTATCTAGCCACTTTATATAGCACCTTTAAGTACCTCTCAAAAGTGTTGTACTTGCTGCCTCAGTGGTTTTAAGTTTATTAAGAACAACTAGTTCTCCTGTAAGCAGGTAATGCTCAGATTACTGGAAAAGCCACTGCTGGTGAGCTTTCACACACACTTGGAGCCCAACAAAGAGAGTCAACAGAAGACATGTTCAGAATACATTATCCATGTTCAATCACCGTAGGTCATAGTGAAAAAGCAAAAGTCTAACACCATGTAGTAATTTGATCACATCGGGCTGCATGGTACATAAAATAGGTCATTTTGAAAGTGAGCCAATTTAAGTTATGTGGAAATGTAATGTAAGTTAACTGTAAGGTAAATCTTAATTTCTCAGCCTCACATAAAGCTGCATCAGGGAGACCAGCTTATTTACCAGTGCTATTTCAAATCGAGTCTGGTTGGTTTGCAAGAAACCAGGTTACTGGAAATTTAGCCACTATGCTAAGTGGTGACATCTGGTTATGGGTGACTGGAAAAGTCTTAAGTAAATTTAAATACATTTACTTGACTAAAAGAGTCATGAAATTTTACCAAACACTGCTTAATATGTAGTGCTTTAATGAGCCTTTCAGAAACTGTACAAGGTAGAAGACAAAGATTACTTGATTAAGGTGGTTAAATTTCTTCTAATTTCTTTTAGGTGATCCCTCGATTCTGTCATCTGAATTGGAAGCGGGTATCAGAGTCAACCCAGCAAATGACTCGGAAAGGGATGAAAATACCAGTTCAAATCATCCATCAGTGGAAGTTAGAGAAGATGGCTTAGTTCAGATTGAAGAGAAAGACACCGGAGTTGTCAAGCTACATGTCTACAAGAACTACTGGAAGGCTGTTGGATATTGCCTTGCCTTCTTTGTTCTTGTCTCACTGTTCCTCATGCAAGGTACGATTTATGCCACTGTTAGAAGCTTAAGTATAAGCAACCTGGTGCATTACTGGTTGAGCTCTTGCCTTATAGTGTGCATAGGACAGTTGGGAGCCTTCATTTATGACCTACACGGCATCTGTTTGCCCTTCCTATCAAAGATAATAGGAACTTTCTGGCCCAGATTACGTATAAAAAAACAGTTATTAGACCGGAACATTCTGGCTCGCACGACGTTTAAAAAACGGTTATTAGCTATATAATGAGTACTCAAGTGAACTGTACCTCACTGCATTCTGTCAGTGGGAACTTGTTTGAATAAAAGAAGATTATAGGTGGTGAGAGCCACTTGGCCAGTCTACACCCTGGTGGTGCAGCTGAGAAATAAGTACTTGTATCATTAATCACCAGTTTATCTTGAATTTTTCCCTATCTATAGAGTATAGAGGGCTACATATATATGTATCTACATCAAAATATTGTACTTAAACTGCACATTATTTTTTGGTTGTCATTTTCTGTATATTTTTCTACGTCTTTGGTGACCAGTGGCACATGATGATATCAAATAACAAGAGTTTAGCTGTCTGCTATTCTGACCGTTTCTGGTGGTTAATCCTGGTGTTTATTTAAGTTGGTGCGCTTACACAGTCTGGAATGCAAAGTCATGGAAGTAGTCATTTTGCACTGGGTGAATGGTGGATGATCTGAATGTTACCATGAGCCTCTAATTAGACTGAGATTTAATTATAAGCCATTAGACTGAAAATTATGTATGTTATGATCATGTTTTGTAGCATCACGCAATGTTGCTGACTGGTGGCTGTCCTACTGGGTGTCACATTCACATTCTGCCCCTCCAAATTCAACAAACAATGACTTCAGCCTGTTACTTGCTAGCCTGACAGATTTTCGATATCAGTAAGTTTGGTGTTTGTGAAGTAAAACTGACCTGTTTGTAAGTTCTTTAAATTTGAAAATCACTTCCAACTCATTTTCTAATAGTTTATGAATTTGCTAATAGTGATGTGCTGTTTTTTGCCATAAAATTATGTGATACTGACTGATGTTGATAATGTGTTTTTCATAATCCTAGTGTAAAAACTGATGTGCTGTTGCATTAGGGTTTCAATTTTTAAAGTTGATGAGCATCAATTTGAATGCCTCTGAGTAGGTCTCTTGAAGAGGTGATATATAAATTCTCAGAATGAATGAATGAATGAATGAAAGGTTTCTGTATTGTTGATTTAAGAACATCTCTCCTACTGACCCATTCAGTCCCTTGGCGAAATGTGACAGAGGCGAGTGACAATCTGTCGTTTTACATGACAGTCTATGGTTCGTTGGCTGGTGCAAATTCAGTCTTTACTCTGTTCAGAGCATTCCTCTTTGCCTACAGTGGAATTGCAGCAGCCAGGACAATTCATCAGCAGCTTCTTGGCAGCATTATGAAGGTGATTAGAAACCACAATCAGTTGCTTGGGTTGATGCAGCGGCTGAGGTGTAATGTCTGGGTTTCTTAATAAATTATGAAGTCTGTTATAAACTATTAAGCCTATGTCATTCTGCTGCCAGGTTGCTTGTGTTGCTTTTTGAAGTGACTGTAGATTCACATTACTATCTATGATTTGAGTTAATGGTTGGAATTTTCCAGCTGTTAAGTTGCTTTTGTCTTGTGTAGACTTAAGATAAAGACTCTTTAACCCAAAGTTAACCCAGGGTTTACTTTGCTAACAAAACAAATTTTTGATAACCTTACCTTACAGTAACACTTGCATAGCTATGAAATTTGATGTTGTTTAGTTTGTTGTTAAGGAAGAATGCCAACTGAAGTGAAAGCTGCTATTACAAGCACATTCTATCCAAAATAAAAAAAACTGGCAGGTTAAAGAGTAGGAGTGAGGGTGATAGAGGATCTGAGGTGTGGTGTTGCTGTGAGGGTCGGTAAGAGCACTCGATGTTGATATGAGTGCAACTGGTAAAAGATCACTGCTATCTTCAGTTGTTAGTTATTCAGGTGGTGTGACAGCAAGATAGAAATTGAACGGCTGAATATACTGTCTATTTTAGGCGATTTCTAGAATCTTAGGATATTCTGCTTGAACACTAACATGCCAAGAAGTCAATGTCTGTTTTCTATTGTAGGCTCCTATCAGTTTCTTTGATGGAACTCCAATTGGACGAATAATTAACCGATTTTCCTCAGACGTTTATTCTGTTGATGATTCTCTTCCATTTGTACTCAACATTTTTCTTGCACAGACGTTTGGAGTCATTGGCACAATTGTTATCTGCTGTTATGGTTTACCATTCATCTCAATTCTGATTGCGCTTCTAGCAGTTGTATACTATTTTGTACAGGTAAGATATTTCTTATAGCTCTTTAGATTGAAGCAGTGCAACATGTGGTTGATACAGGATACTTGTTTTTAGATCTATTAGATATCTGAAGTCCAGTGTCTTCGAAAAGTTGCTAAAAAGCTCTGTGGAAATATCCAGACCTGCACACTTAATATATTTGCAGTGATTTTAACCTAATGTAGTACTGATAGCTAATTTTCATCAAAATCAAGTTGTAGTAAGTTCAATCTCAGGTTTGAATGATAAAAGCCATTTTGTTTGGTCTACTTAGAAATACTATCGTAGCACCTCACGAGAGCTAAAACGAATTGCAAGCATCACTCTGTCGCCCATCTATGCTCACTTCTCAGAGACAGTTGCCGGCCTAACAACCATCAGAGCACTTAGACAAACGAACAGGTTGGCTAAATTTTACTTGAAGTTATCTTCAAAATTGAGGTAAATTTTTTCAGAAAGTTTAGTCAGAATAATGGGAGTGAAGAAAATTCTCAACTAGAAAATTCCAGAAATTTTCTTTTTTAATTTTTAGTCGTATCACTTGTAAAGTCTTGTGTTGTGAAAAACTGGAGTTTTATGATGTTATTTACCCTGTTACAGCCAGTTTAGCAGAAGTTACTGTTTAGTTTGACCATTCTGTGACCATTTGCCGGCCTGTCACTCTCCAATTTTTTTAGAACATATTTCATCTCATAGTCTTGATGGCACCCTCTCTGAAATCCCAAGTACCTGCAATTCTTTGAACAAGCTTATTTCTTTCACCTCAGAAGTCTTTGACATCTGCATTCTGCTCTAGATTCTGGAGAACGCTGATACATAGGACTTAGTCGGGTCAATATACGATTTGACCCCAAAAAAATTGCAAGAAAACGTTTTATGCTGATTTTCGGGTGCATTCGGTCTGGAGATGAACATACTAAAAGTTTACCAAAATCGGACCACGGGAAAAGGTCAAATTTTGGCGCCAAAAAAGATGGCCGCCAATGGGGGATGAATGACTCAAATGTACACAACTTGCTTAAATTTACAGAAGCAAATCACGTAACAATTTGCTAACAGGTGTTTTTAGACTAATTTGACCCTACTGAAAACGAAAATCGTGGTTAGCAAGCTGGATTTTCAGCGGTTCCATGGAAAAACAAGATGGCGGCCAAAATGGTGGCCAATATCTTCAAATGGCTATAAGTGAAGTCGTGTATGTGATGGAAACAGGAATTTAGAGTCTAAATTAACATTTTCGGGGTCAAGGAATGCGATGGAACTAAAGACATATATGTAGCACTGCCAAAAAACAAAATGGCGGCCAAAATGGCGGCCAAATATTTTCAAATGGCTATAAGTAATGTTATGTATGTGATGGAAACATGATTTAAGAGTCTAAATTAACATTTTCGGGGTCAAGGAATGCGATGGAACTAAAGACATATATGTAGCACTGCCAAAAAACAAAATGGCGGCCAAAATGGCGGCCAAATATTTTCAAATGGCTATAAGTAATGTTATGTATGTGATGGAAACATGATTTAAGAGTCTAAATTAACATTTTCGGGGTCATGCAATGCGATGGAACTAAAGACTTATAGGTAGCACTGGCAAAAAACAAAATGGCGGACAAAAATGGCGGACAATATCTTTAAGTGGCTGTGAGTAAAGTCATGTGTTTGATGGAAACCTGATTGAAACAAAATGACAGACAAAATGGCGGCCAGTCTGGAGTAGTGTTTTCTTGGTCAAAGAATACCAAGGAAGTATTGTATTGTATTGTGTCTAGAGATTTATAAAGCACCTCTCGCAGAATAACTAACTATCCAGAGGCACTCTTAGCACAGAAGCCCCGGGAACCATAAATGCCTTTAGGGAACGTGAGAACGATAAGGGTCTGGTTGAACAACATAAAAATCACCGAAAACGTCTTTGGTTCTCGATCTCCGGCCTACTGGGACAGGGTACGCGCTCAGTGGGTCTCCTGCCGTTTCTGCTGAGGATTTTCTCTAGATGATGACATGCATGGAAGATTGCTGATCTTCGAGCGAAGATTCTTGATGCCCCTCCTCCGCAATTCTCCCACACGGACCACACCTTCGAAGGATTCCATCCAATCCTTGAAACGGAGCTCTGTCAAAATAATTGGATCATAAAACAAAATCATGCGAACTGCACCCTCTTTCCCCATTTCTGGGTGACCATTTTAGACAATTTACCTTCACTTCTAGTTTATATATTTAACAGTCGCTTTCTGATGGTTACCTATTGGCTTCCCAAAGCAGGATACTGTTTTCTCGACCTTGAAAAAGCAAAACCTTGACCAAAATGCCTGTCAAAATTATCGGCACATCTCCCATCTTCTTTTCTCTCAAAGACCCTTGAAAGACTAGTTTCACTCCAGCAGCTCCCCTACTTTGAGCAAGCTCGGCTTTTACTGGCCAGCCTCCCAATCTGGCTTCATGGGCCACCATTCCACCGAAACTCTTATCCCTGCTGTCTGATTTTTATGTAGCTATTGATCACTCTCATCTCTCTCCTGGCGCTTTTTGATGTCTCATCTCCATTTGACATGGTTGACCCTGAGATCCTGCTTCAGCGACTGCAACTGTCCTGTGGCCTTTCTGGTGTTCCTTTTCTTTGGTTTAAATCATACCTCTCTGACCGCTCACAGCTGGTTGTCCTTGGTGAAATCAGGACTCATTGGACAGAGGTCGAATTTGGTATTCCCCAGGGCTCGGTGCTCGGTCCCATCCTATACATCCTCTTCGCTGCTGATATTCCGTCTCTGTTTACTAAGCATGGGGCAAATGACCATCTTTATGCAGATGATGCCGAGTCTTTTGTTCATGGTCCGTCAACTGATCAACTCTCCCTCATTGTCCTCGCTCCATTGACCATCTTGTCTCTGACCTTCACTACTGGATGTCGACTAACCGTCTCTGCCTCAACACTACTAAGACTCAATTGATCTCGTTTGGGACTAAGCAGCAGCTTGCTAAACTTGACTTTTCATTGCTGACTAAGAAATTCCCTTCTTACACCTACTCTTCGATCCATTGTCCTTCACTTGGGAGTCACATTGAACACCTCTCTGACTTCACAGATCATATCTCCAACATGACTCATTCCTGCTTCTTTCAACTGAGGCGTCTCAGGGCCGTCAGACGCTCGGTCTCACCTTCTGTCTTTACCACCGTAGTTCACGCATTTGTCTGCTCACGCTTGGACTACTGCAACTCGCTCCTCATGAATCTCTCTAAGCAGCGTCTCTCCCACTTCAATCTGTTCTAAATGCTTCTGCTAGGCTCATCGCTCGACTCCCCTGCTCTGCCCTTATCTCTACTTACATGCTAGATGTCCTGCGCAGGCTCCCTATTGCCGCGCGCATCCGTTATAAAATCCTCCTCCGTGTCTCTAAATTTCAGCGGGGTACCGCCCCGAAATATCTCTCCAACTATTTGCGAAAGCCGCTATCTGGATCTTCTTCTCACTCATTGCGCTCTGTGAATCGGCTAGATCTTTTTGTTCTCAGGGCTATAACTGCCTTGACCCAACACCGGGCATTTGCTGTAGTGGGTTCCACGATCTGAATGACCTCCCCCTCTGCTCAGGGCCAAACTAATGACTGGCTCTTCCTCATCGGTCTCGCGTTCCCTAAAGGCATTTCTGGTTCCCCGGGGCTTCTGTGCTAGTTAGTTATTCTGTGAGAGGTGCTTTATACATCTCTAGACACAATACAATACTTCCTTGGTGTTCATTGACCAAGAAAACACTACTCCAGACTGGCCGCCATTTTGTCTGTCATTTTGTTTCAATCAGGTTTCCATCAAACACATGACTTTACTCACAGCCACTTAAAGATATTGTCCGCCGTTTTGTCCGCCATTTTGTTTTTTGCCAGTGCTACCTATAAGTCTTTAGTTCCATCGCATTCCTTGACCCCGAAAATGTTAATTTAGACTCTTAAATCATGTTTCCATCACATACATAACATTACTTATAGCCATTTGAAAATATTTGGCCGCCATTTTGGCCGCCATTTTGTTTTTTGGCAGTGCTACATATATGTCTTTAGTTCCATCGCATTCCTTGACCCCGAAAATGTTAATTTAGACTCTAAATTCCTGTTTCCATCACATACATGACTTCACTTATAGCCATTTGAAGATATTGGCCACCATTTTGGCCGCCATCTTGTTTTTCCATGGAACCGCTGAAAATCCAGCTTGCTAACCACGATTTTCGTTTTCAGTAGGGTCAAATTAGTCTAAAAACACCTGTTAGCAAATTGTTACGTGATTTGCTTCTGTAAATTTAAGCAAGTTGTGTACATTTGAGTCATTCATCCCCCATTGGCGGCCATCTTTTTTGGCGCCAAAATTTGACCTTTTCCCGTGGTCCGATTTTGGTAAACTTTTAGTATGTTCATCTCCAGACCGAATGCACCCGAAAATCAGCATAAAACGTTTTCTTGCAATTTTTTTGGGGTACACCACATTTTTTTCATACTTTGACCCTACTAACTGGTACAGTCTTATTCTGGCCAATTAATGAACTGTACTTTATGGGATCCTTGAATGCACACTGCTTCCTCTGACAAGGCTGCATTACTTGGACTGTCTTACGGAAGTATTCACACTTGCTTTTAATTTTATGCTCTGGCTCCTATGTCCAAACAAACCACTTCAAGCTTGCACTTCTTATGTTTAAAGTAAGTTCAAATTGTTTGGTCAGACTCCATCATACCAGCCCTCTCTTCAGCTAGCTTCTTGTGAAAGTACAATATTTCTGGTACAGATTGTGTTTTTGGCATGTGTGTATTAATCACAATGGCTGGACCTATCATTTAGAATTCTTAGCCACATCACTTTCTTTCCACTCTCTTTTGAAGACTATGTTTTGCTCTCAGCTGAAAACTCGCCTTTACCTCTCAGCTTGTGGTTCATGTTTCCTGATTCCCTCCTGCGAACTGCACCTCTGAGCTAGAGTAAGAGGCATTATCAAAGTGCAGTTATTTTGTATACTAACTTGGAGCTGTGATTCAATTAAGGTTTTGTGAGGAGAATAAAAGACGTCTGGATTCAAACCAAAGAGCACAGTTTGCCAGCAAAGCCATTTCCCAGTGGCTTAACATATGGCTGCAGATGATTGGTGTTGTCATGGTGACTGGTGTTGCGATAGTTGCAGTTGTGGAGCGAGATTATACAACTATTAGTCCTGGTTAGTCAGATGCACTTCTTTCTTGATGTTATTTCTTTTTCATAATCATTTTGTTGCTCAGTAGCTTACGTGCTTCTAAATTCAGACATGATGGATATAGTCTGATAATACTGTTCAGCCTAATTTGGCTGTTCCTGTCCACAATACAGTGCAGTACAACTGAAATTTCATGTTGCTACCTCTTACCATAGGTGAACTTTTAAGCCAGGCAGTGATAATATATTATTAAGGATGTGTGCATGTTTCTTGTTAGTGGGTATGCTGGGTTAGCAGTATCACTAAAACCATTCCTTGAAAAGTTAATATGATACAATGTAAACTTGAGACTGAATTACTCGTTGCAGCTGTAAGAACATAGTCTAACACCAGCTTCAGTTGTTGATGAATGTATTCTTCATCTTATCTAAGGGAGCTATGCATCTAGTTCTCTTCCATCCCTAACCACAGCTATCTCTTTGCTCTGCTGCGCAAACTTGCACAGCCCAGCATAGAAGTTTTGCTGTCGTTGGCCCATCTTTCTGGAATAGGCTGCCTTGAAACCTGCAACTTGAGCTTCTTACAAGAGAAGTTAAGTTACTACTCCTGCTGCCAGTCATCTATTGTCAGAACTTAAAGTACCATGCGATGAATAAAAGCTGTTCATCTGTGTAGCTCTGTATAGCTATTGTGAGCTGAGGAAGTCATAATTGGAAGTTTGTCTTGCCTATAAAGTACAGCCCTGAGTTTGGGCTGTTATGTTGCTTCTGTGTTCATTTGTTTAGGTGTTGTTGGTCTGGCCGTGTCATATGTTCTGTCTGTTACTAATCTACTCAGTGGTCTAGTCATGTTCTTCACGGAAACCGAGAAACAGATGGTCAGCGTTGAACGGACGAGTCAGTATATTAATGACATTCCGCAAGAGGATTATACTGCATTGCATCATGTGAGTTTCTTTAAAACACATTTTCAAATATGATTCTGTCAGCTATATCTTTCTATTAGATTTTAGATTATTTTGCATGCCTCACTGCTGGTATTAGTATTTTCAATGTCCAAAAGAATATGTTGCTAAAATCTTTCTTAGTTGCCAATGAACTTGGTCACTGGTGTAAACTTGTCCAAAATATTGGGGGGCATTTGGTTATTCATTCTACACTTTTTGCAAAAATTATACAGTCCATCTCAATTATTGGGGGCAAGTGTCCTGGCTGCCCCCCCCCCCCCAGTGTCTACGCCTATGAACTTGGTTCAGACACTTCACAGCAGTTGTGATGTCCTGTTGTTCAGTATCTCTGAACTTTTGGATATGTGAAATCTTCTACCTTTTTATTGGTTTAAATGAACACAGTGGCTTCTGCAGTGTAGCTGCTTTGTCAACTTGTGAATAGAATGTAACAATATTTGTGGATTTTAAAGTACTCTAATATTAAACAACCACTTGTTTCTGCTCCTTTTCTTCAGACTCACTGTCTAAAGAAGAGAAGCAGAGATTTTGGCAAGTGAAGATTTACAATGTCCTTGGGCTATTTCTTTGACACCAATGACAGCAGATATGCATATTAGATTTGTGTAACTCTCTTCTTACAGTCAAACATGCTGAAGCTGCAGAGAGCTCAGAGCTTTTTGGCTAGAGTCATTACTAATACAATACATCCACATATGAACATATAACCTCTGTGCTTAAATCTTTTCATTGGCTTCCTGTTTATCAAAGAATTAGTGTCCAATTGAGGGCTCATAGTTTATAAAACTGTGAACTCTGGTTAGCCACAACACTTTAAAAATCAGTTCTTATTTGCCAGACTTATCATTATTCATTGAGGTCGTCTTTGTCTGGTTATCTTTGTCTGGTCTTACCTAAATCAAGAACTGTTTAGGGTGAGCGAGCTTTTTCAGTACTAAGCTGGACCTACTTTAACTCTCTCCCTGTGTCCGTGCATTCTGCTCAGTCACTTGTGTCATTTCATTCTCAACTTAAAACTTACTTCTTTCTATTTGCGTGCCCACCATAGGTTGCCTCTCTGTCTTATGAACTGATCTTCTGGATATTGACCAGATTACGGCTTGGTTTTGGTGTTGCATCGGTTGATGTCTTGTGCATTAGACACCGATGCAATAGAAGTTACTAAATATAAATACAATATTTCGAAACATTTTATACAATTTTAACATATTGTATGTTTTGATTCTGCTGATTTTCAGCAAGATTACTTGGGTTTTCTAGTTTGCTTCAGATTGTTTCCCTGTCAGACTCTTTATGTTTTGAGTGAAGATTAGAGGAAGCAGTTCTGTGAATTACTCATCATGCATTTATACAGCACGGCATAGCAGACTGGTTACTAGGATTCACTTTGTAGATAAAGGAAAATCAAATGATGCTGTGATGCCTTTTTTTCAGCCGCCATCGTCTTGGCCACATGAAGCAGCAATTAGTTTCCACGACGTCTGTCTTCAGTATCGACCTGGTCTTCCAAATGCATTGGATGGCATTAGTTTTGACTTGCGGCCGAAAGAGAAAGTTGGGATTGTTGGTCGTACTGGTTCTGGAAAGTCCAGCCTCTTCCTAGCGATGTTTCGACTGGTTGAAATTAATTCTGGCCAGATCTTTATTGATGACATTGACATTCACTCGTTACCTTTAAATGAGCTGAGGTAAGATGCATTTGCAACAGTAGTGTAACATAATCAGTCTTGTATGTTGTGTCACTGTAAGGAATGAGTGATGTCTGACCGGTGAAAGAAGTTATTATAGGAATGATGCTCTGCCAAAAAGATGTCTGCAGAAATGGATCAGTGATGTAATGGGCTTTTGCAGTTGTGAAGTTTCCAAGGTGATGCAATTTAGTGCTTGCAGAAGTGAGTGAAAATGAGGTTTGATGTTGTCATTTGACTCAGTGGCTCATATGAGCACACATTTGAAGAATGAACTCCAAGAAAGATCTTCTGTAGTGCTCCCAACCCAACAAACAGTCCACCCATTATGTCATTAGTGACAAGCTAATATACACACTCAGTGTTTTATCGATAGATGTCCTCCATGAGTTACTGAATCTCAAGGCTGAAATATCATCTTCAGTCTTCACAATGACAATCAGTCACCTGGAAATCCTTTCCTTGCAGATAGATTGATAGTAATTGGGCAGTTTTGTGAGGATTTCAAACCTGTGTGGTGCGATGGAAGACCAACAATCCAACATGTTGCCACTGTGTCTTTTTCATCATAATTCAACATGACTACTTTGATCTTTAGTAATGCTTTCTCATTAACAAACTGAGTTAAGGATACAAGTGGACTAAAGTGGTAATTGGCTATTTCTTCGTAAAAAAATTTATATGCTGTATGCTTATTCTTTATGATAGATCTCGTCTGGCGATCATTCCTCAAGATCCATTCTTGTTCAGTGGTAGCATCCGAGAGAATCTTGATCCCAAAAACTGCTGCTCTGACACTCATCTGCTGAATATGTTGAAACGCTGTCATCTGCTCGAGGCTGTTCAGTCACTTGGTGGCTTGGATGCTGAGGTGGCTGAAAGAGGCAGACAGTTCTCTGTGGGACAGCGACAGCTGATGTGCCTTGCACGAGCACTCTTAACAAAAGCTCAGGTAATAAAGGAAATATTCTGTATTCTATTCAGCACTAGAAAAGAATTATAGTAGTTGTAATTAAAATTTATATATGTAGCACCAGTTCAAGGAAAAACTAATCTGTGCTAGCCTGTCTGTGATTTTAAAAGTCATAAACATAAATTTCATCAGTAGGCAAAACAATGTACAGAATACTAGAAGTCATCAGTGGTGGGCCCATGCACATACATGGAGCCCAGCCAACGAATTCCGATCCATAGTTGACAGATAGCATATTCATAGTCTCTGGGCCAAGCTGCATGATTAAAGTGGAGCTACAACAGGTGGTAGCATCTGCATCACACAGTAACACCACAACCCTGCACTCCCACATTGATGAAAGATGATACATGTCCAACTATCCCTTGAGCCTCGGAGTGCATGTAGAACAGGCATTTGTCACCTCTCAGTTGGTAGACTGAAGCACCACCAGTGACTAGCAAAGACCTTCATCACTCTGCCAAGACATAATGTACCCATGCTGGCCAAGATGCAAAAAATCGTCAAAACATACAAATTTCCGCAGTAGCCATTGACATTCTTGGCATGGTCATTTATGATAGTTTTGGTTTACAAACACGTATCACTTTATCCAAATATTAAATTTCATCTGTAGGCCTAATGCTTTGCTTGATGCGGTTAAACACTTTAACAATGAGCTGCATTGGTTATCTAGTCGCTTTTTGTACATTCTCATCGTTAAAGTGTTAATAGTAAATTTGTGGTCTTTGCAAGGCTAGTAGCACCAGCATGGATCAAATCTAAACTGTGGTTAAATTCTGGTCGATGTAAGCTCATGTGAAGTTGTAAAATGCTTTTTATGTTGGCATTACTAGCTGGCATATATGGCACTGCATGACTTAACACTGCACATCTGCTAGTAAGCTCAGATGAAGTTTAACCATCCAATTTCAGCGCTTCAGGGACTCTTTGATTTCGGATCAACTCAGAGCATTTCAGGTTCATGTGATGGGCTAGTTAGTCTGTTCTACAGCATCTTGACATTGAAATCGACAAACAGAAGTACCTAATTCTGAGGAACAGGAATCATTATTGTGTGTAATTATTGTTTATCAAAAAACTTTATTATTAGCACGGCCATTTTGTCCAAGAAATGAAAACTTGACAGTTCTTCCCTTGCAACATTTGTGTTTTCCAAGTTAATATGTGGTACTCATTACATTACTAACAATGATTAATATGATTTATTATATCTGTTTTAAGCACATCTGTTTAGAGTTGGTGGAATTGTTTGACTTGGTGTTTTTTTTAACCAGGTGCTTTGCATCGATGAAGCAACAGCCAACATTGACCTGAACACAGACCACCTTATTCAGCAGACAATACAAGAAGAATTTTGTGACAAAACAGTCCTGACAATTGCTCACCGCCTCAACACAGTCATGGACAGTGATCGCATTCTGGTCCTTAGCTCTGGTAAAGTGGTAGAATTTGCAGAACCTGATTATCTCCTCCAGAAAACTGATTCTCTTTTTCATGGCTTTGTACATAATCACACCTGAATTAGTGCAATGTTTAACATGTCACCCTTTCTCACAATTTCTAATGCTGTTAAATATTTGCACCGTACTCATAACATCGTGGTGCTGCTCAAAATGTTTTTCCAGTCTCATGTGACTATTAAATTCATATTTAGCAAATTTTTCCTGTGTTACAGCACTGTACAATTTATTTTTATTAGGAATTGTCATTTCTACTACTACTGTCATATAGGCATTTTAATTTCACAGCCATAACAGTCTCTGCTGTCATGGACTCGCTCAGTTTTAAGTGCTATTCAAAATCAGTCAATTGACTGCACGTGGTTGCATATGCCAGGTGCACTTTCCAGACAGATGGTCTAGAAATGGCAAAACCACTTTGTCTTAATCTTGCTGCTGCTACTTGAAGGTTGCTGTGAGTTGCCATACACAAATTGTGTTTTTGTGGAATGATATTGATGTGCACAATCCGATGAGGTAATCTGGGACCAAATGTTGAATACAGTTGTAGATGAGTAACCTCATCTTGTACTTTATTGATAGCTAATGGGAAGCCAGTGGAGTTCATCACGCATGGTTTCAGTGTTGTGGTTGCACTTCTGCAGTTCTGCTTACTGGTGATTAGGCGTGCAGCGGCATTCAGAACGGGCTAACTTTTCAGGTGTTATGTGGCAACCCAAGGCATTACAGTAGTCAACGTGACTCATGATGAAAGCATGGATGAGCACCTTGGCAGTATATTACGAAACGACAGCCTTGCCTCTATAAAGAAATTTCCGGTGGTAGTTATATGTTATTTGTTACTGTAAATGTTTTCCCTTGAGTACTAAATGAGTAGAGAAACAGCAGAATGTTTCATGTTTGTTCATGGTCAAGTGTATACTGTTGGTTTCTAGACTGACATTTTTTACATGTAAAACACAAAGTTTCATACTTGAAGGTACATTAGTTAATATAAAATTTCCAGATGGACATGATGTTGGATTTGAGCATTTAAAATGACAAGAGTGAGGTGGTTACTGGGGTTTACGATTTTGTTAATTTTTACGTAAACCAGCATTGGTCATATTGTTTGAGTCGAATCTTGATAAAAATGATCAGGGTCAGCTCTTGTTTAGGCCTACTGTAACAAATCCATAACTCATTGAGTAACATATAACCACCCCCCGAAATTTCTGTTATAAAATCAAGGTTGTCGTAAAAATTAGATGAAGATTTATAATAAACAGCACCAAAACACTAAACGACTTAAGTCTGGTCTCTATCACACTGTGAATTGGTGATGTGCTTTGTTTAAAGCTGCCTTGTGGAGCATTTTGTATCTGGTTCTTTACTCTTTACACATTGCCTGTGAAATATGTAAATGTGGCATTATAGTACTGGTGCAATACTTCAATTTCTATGAATATTTTTTCCTGTATGTGTGACAAGCCAACAATCTTTCTGAGAGTTGGCAGTAATAAAGAGCTGCTGGTTTTTGTCATAGTTTGATGAAGGGATTTTATGGGTGACAATGTGTTCTATAATTTATGCTCCATTAGTACCCCTCAACAACTCAGCTATAGAATGAGCACATTGCCCATACAATGACAGTAGGAAGACCCGGTGTCAAGGGAGAGGACTAGCCACCCACTTCCAATACCAAAGATAAGGTGCTCACTCCTGTATACAGAACCATCAAGAGAAAGCATGGCATATATTAGGCTGCATTTATTTCACATTCTTCCTTAATTAGGTCTGTGAAGTAAAAAATTTAACTCTTCAGAAATATTACTTACATGTACTATGTACTTTATTTCTTAAACAAATACTGCCTTAAAATCAGTTCCAAAAATAAGTAAGCCTATCTAAAACCAAGAGGTAAATATTTATAAAAAAATATAAAATAATCCTAGATTAGTAACATGCATACAGAAGGAAAAAGTGAATACCAAAATGGTAAACGTTATCTAAATACTGTATAGGATAGCTAATATCCTGTCTACCATTTTGCTTTAAACTCGAGTCTGTTTCAACACTTCATTTACAGTCTTAAACTGTATCTTCCAAATCCTGAAAGTGTGCTTAATGCACTGTAGGTGACTGCAAGTGCTAATGATTCTGAACCATGAAGACTGGAACTTTGTGAAGTTCCTGTATGGTCTAGGCTTGTTAGATAATCTAAAATGATTTCACAAATGCAATGGAAAATTTGTAACAATTTCATGAAAGATTTGAAATTGAAGAGTTGTACACTACATGAATTCAAACTAAGTTGCCAACATGTGATGATTTTTTAAGAAAGACAATTCTAATGTAACTAAAGTATTAATTAATACATAAGGCATATAGGGTTGCCAACTTTTGATTATGAAATTTCTGGACAAGGCGCGAGACTCTTTGATATCCAACCACCCCACGATTTGTGGCGATTAGGGTCTGGCAAAATACAGCAGCATTGTGCAATACACAGCAATTGCAATTGGCTTGCATGCGGTGAGGCTGCATTGCTTTTAATCTAACGAACACCGAGTGATATTTTCCGTAATTTACGGATGCATTATCTGCACCGTAACTGACCAGATTTTTTGTTTCAATTCCGTTCTCGTCAAGAACTTGCAACAGTTTTCTTGATATACCATCTGATGTTTCGTCAAAATCTTCATAGAGATCGATAAGACGATCGGTTACACCATTTTCGTACGAAAAAAACGAACTGAAACGGGGTACATTTTAAAGTTACCTTTATTAGAAGCGTCAGTGGAAATAGAGTATGGTTTATTACCTTCTTTCAATTCCTTCAAAACCAATTCAACAGAATGCGGTCCTAAGACATTTTCAACCAGCCTTTGTGCGTCCACATGCAATCTTTTTACTTATTTTGGAATCTGAAAATATTCTGCATGTTAATTTTGTGCCAGTCTTGAGATAAATAACTATGCTGATGTTGTACCCCATGATAAGTTAGTGCTAACTCAGAGGCAGTGATCTGATCCTTTTCAGCTGAATGTGGGTTTTTAACAAACTTATTCAATGTTTCAGACATTTTTTACTGTGACTGTTTCGCTTATGTTTATCACCACAAGCATGTTTCCTAACCGCAGCTAGACCTTCCGCTTTTACTGAAAATAAACTACAACAACTTTGCATCTCACCATTGACGGATCAGTACTATCTCCATAGGGGCCTAATTTGAATTCCGGATCATTCAGCCATTCGTCTCGAAAACAACATATCCTTCTCTTTTTCTTGGGCGGCGTTGTAGTACTTGTAGATGGAAGTGATTCTGAATAATCTTTTTCACAGTCTTCACTTTCGCTGGTGTCCGTATTCATAGTTTTAGACTTCCTTCAGTTTAGTTTCCTTCAGTTTAGTTAGTAGGCATGACTTATACTTACTCTTAGAAATATTTCTAGACTTGTATTCAATAATTCAATTCTTTACTGAGTTTGAACTTGAGAAATTATTTATTGAATTTTAAATTTTTTTTTATAATTTTTTCAAATTTTAAAACGTATTTCACAGCAGATACGTACTTCCGCAATCCGCATCCAGTAAAACAACGATACAAAACAAGTAGTTGTGAGTTGCGACCCTAGAGGTTTATAAATGCGTCGGTCACCGTTATTTGGAGCATTAATTGCACTGGTGAGCAAAATTCTGCAAATTTCTTCGTGTTCTTATTTTTTTCTGGACACTGCATTGTCCAGAACGACCCTCCTCTGGTTTCTGTACACTGACTGCAATTTCTGGACGATCCAGAAAAAATCTGGACGGTTGGCAACCCTAAAGGCATAAAGAGTTCCCCACTGAAGTATTCATTACATAACATCAGCAGCAGTGCACAAAACTTGAAAAGCTGCATCTCTGCCTGTTAAATCTGTAAAACTACCATTGTTTTGTCAAAAAATTACCACAATCAAGAATGCACCAATATGCATAAAAAGTTTGGTAGCATTACAGTTTTCCATTGAGACTGTCTCCAAAGAGGGAAGCAACTGGTGCTGCAGGAAGATCCTCTGGACTCCCATCTCAGATCAAGTGAACAACCTCATGATTAGGATGTGAACAGCGATGGTACCAGTCCACAGACCACTGTCCAAAATCCAAAATGTGCTTCTTTCTGCATGTTGCTGACGCTCTAGAAGACAACCCACCAGAGCCGTGGAGGCCACAATAAACAAGGCTGAGAGATTGGAAAAAGAGCATTTGGTCAACTTAAAGGGTACCTAGACTAGTGTCACAGAGAAGGATCTAGCATACATTTCAGCCATCAGATAGCAGGGACGGCCCAGGACAGAACATGGTGTTGCATCATGGACGCAGCTACACTCAGCAGAGTTCATCACCAGAATGAAAGAAATACGGGGAGGGTGGGTCACACAAATGTGGACAAGGGGACGGGTTTATACAGAATGCATTTACATGACGATCCTTCTGTAAGTTTGGTATTTTAGTACAGCCTGTAGTCCTGTATCTTCACTAAACACCAACTTCCACCAGATAGCAGACAGTCTGTACTATGTCAGATCTAATTGAAGTCTCATTTGCTGGAGTCTGTGGTATCCCATAGTACACTTGCCCCTGCAAGATCAACAGGTGGCCTAGTGAGCACTTTAGTGCTCTGTCAGAGCCCATACATTCACAAAGGAAGGGCAATGCTAAATGTGGACAGGGAGGTTGGAGGGTTCCAAAGCTATCATTTTGCAGACGTCCTTTATGGACAACCCCTTTGAAGTAGGGATTACTTTTGGATTGCTGTTATGCCTTTGCCTCAGCTGAAAAGATCTTTTAACCTCACGACTACACATAAACAGACATTACTTAATCTTGGATTAGATTATCTTTATATCCTCATGTAGCAATGTTTGTACCTTTTATGTGAGTAGTTCGTAGTACTCCGTCAGTATCAATGATTGGTCCATAACCACTGTCTCCCACTACAAGTGGTCCCTGCTGAACATGGCCATTATATGTAGCTGCTATTCTTCTATTGCGTCTGGACCCGACAGGAAAATAGGTATGCAAGTGGCGTTTGCTTCGACCGTTTGGACACGATCTGTCGCAGTATGGTTTGCCTTCAATCAAGCTGTCGCATATGTAGGCATCACATGACAAATACAACTGACTGAAACCTTGGAATTTTGGAACAGAGAATCTGAATCCCCAGTTATGATTGTCAAAGTTGTAGAGCATTAGACCGAGGGAGTCGGTTGTGCTGCACCTTAAGGCACAAAGTAAATATTCACAGTATTATATATGACTTAGTGACTGTAAGGCACAAAGTAAACATTCACAGTATTATATATGACTTAGTGACTGCAAGGCCCAAAGTAAACATTCACAGTATTATATATGACTTAGTGACTGCTAGGCCCAAAGTAAACATTCACAGTATTATATATGACTTAGTGACTGCTAGGCCCAAAGTAAACATTCACAGTATTATATATGACTTATATGACTTAGTGACTGTTATGTTACTGAAAATTGCTTGAACCTGCATCAGTTAACTAGCTACATCATAAAATAGCATCTACGTTTACAGGCACAAAGTCAGAACCTGCTAAAATTCAAGAATTTGATTTGATGTAAGTTTTCCACATGTGCAGTTAAATGCATTTTTCTATTAGGCGTATTTACATTTTAACAGAAATTTGACAGAGGGACACAGGAGTTCCTTAAATTATAAGTAAATTTTGCCTCTGATTAGGTTGTAGTGCAAGAGGTGCTTTATAAATTCGTAAATACAATACAAAATACAACACAAAATGACTTCATGCTTATGCAGGAAAACTAACCATATTTTAAACTAGCAACTCAAAGTGAAGTTTTAAGAGAAGCTCATGGCTTCATAATTATAATTATAATGGCTTGATGCATGTGACTGACCTGTTTCTAAAGAAATAGAAGAAATTCTGAGAATCTGCAGATGGCATAAAACGACAACTGTCCACAACAAGAAAGAGTCGTGGGTGCCATGCATCGACCGCTGCTCGACAGTAGAGCGAGTCACCTCGCTTGACTATTGCGGGGTATGAGATGGGTTTTCCACTGAATGTCTCATCACGGTAACAGGAGAGGTTGTATCTAAGGCTGTGTTTGTTATCGACATAAATCGGCGCCTGTGAAGGGAGGACATCTGGGACAAAGGAAGCAACGGCTGTGCCATTCTTCTCAACAGAGCAACAGACACGTATTGACCAGATGGACTCGATCAGCAGAGCGTACGGGTCAGTGTCATACTTGGAATATGTGAAATCGTAGCAGTAGTGGTTGATGATCTGATGAACCTGAAACACAGAAACTTGTATCTTGAAGAGGTACAGTCACATAGAGCTTTGAAGTAGTTTGCCAGGTCCGCTTAAGCAACAAAATGAATAGAATCGAAATGTGGGTAAAGAAACGGTAATCAAAAAGCAAAATAATGCCTGAGCTACCTTAGCACTGCTCACCATCCTCACAGACCTGCTGTAGTCACAATAAAATGAGCTCAGGTAGGGGGAGATAGTCCAAAATTCACTAATGTACTCAACTCTATGAGTCTGTGATAGATATGTTCCATTGGCTTCTTGCCAAGAAAAGACTACAGAGCAAGATCGTCTTCCTGGGGCGTGATTCTTTAGTCGGCTGTACTGACACAGAGAGTTGTGCATGCTGGTTCAAGTCAGTGGGGCACCAGCTGCTGCATTTGTTTGCCCATAGAGATCTGATTCCTTGCTTCCATACATCAACATGAGCACATGCACTCTTGTGCATGGTCTGTCCATCTGTAACAGTTTCCCTCCAAAATGCATATACTGTTTGGTGCATACATACCTAAGCGCAAATGATATTTGCATTTATTTCCTATCTAAGGTGCACTAATATAAATCTCTTAGACAGCCAAGTGGTGCACAGTGCTTTTCACATACTGTATGTTCCAAAATATATGTAGGCCTACATACATACAATTATCTAAACCTGAAGCTGTACCGGTTGCTAATTTTCACATCAGACCTGTGTATGCAAGAATCTAGACACTATTAATAAACAAGATAAACAAGCATCTTGCGCTCTGCTGCGTGCCTTATTGGCCAAATACCATATTTTGGCCATGTATCAAATTATATGCTGGAAGTCCTGCATTGGCTCCCTGTACGACAGCACACTGAGTACAGGATCGCCTCCTTGGGTTGGCGATGTCAACTGGGTCTCGCACACAATATACCTGATAGACCTCTTCCGGCCTGTCGGCTTCTCAGACTGCTCGAGTCCTCCGCTCGGCAGGGAGGGGGATGCTCTCCGTCCCGTTTGCCCGTACTGCTATCATGCAGACCCGCGCCTTCTCAGTGGTCGACCCGACCATATGGAATGGCCTTCCTCCTGAGCTGCGCCTACATCCTAGGTCTTCTTCTGGTACCTTCTATGACCGCCTGAAAACTGCTCTTTTTCGCCGTGCTGGAGTCGGGACATAAAGAAGACAAAAGTCATGACAACAGCAGAATGGGATACTTTTGAGATTGACGGAGAAGAAATAGAGGTGGTAGAAAGCTTCACTTTCCTGGGATCATTGGTTGAAAAAGAAGGAAAATGTGATACAGAAATAAAACGAAGGATTGCGATTGGGAAAGCTGCAATGATTGGACTGGAAAAGATATGGAAGGACAAGCATGTGAGCATAGATACAAAAAAAAGGCTCGTGAGAGCCCTAGTCTTTCCAACGGTTCTGTATGGTTGTGAGTCGTGGACAATGACAAAGAACATGGAGAAAAAGGTCAACGCATGTGAAATGTGGATATGGAGAAAAATGTTGAGAATATCATGGACAGAGAAAAGGACGAAAGAATCAATACGAGTGGAGATTGGTGTCGAGACTGAAGAGTCATTAAAACAAAAAGCGACAAGATTGAAGCTTGGATTCTTTGGTCATGTTATGCGATCTGATGGGCTAGAAAAGGAAATGATGTTGGCTTGTGGTGAGGGGAAAAAAAGACGGGGTCGACCAAGGAAGAAATGGATGGATGAGATTCACGATGTAACTGGCATGAATCTGGAAGCACTAAGGGACCTGACTTCGAATAGGAAGCAATGGAGAATGTGTGTCGTGGCGATCGCTAGAGCTCCAGGAGTTGACAGCACAAGGTGACAAGGTGGAGTCGGGAGCACCTCTGAGTAGTTCCCTTGAAGTGGCGCTATATAAATGTATGAATGAATGAATGAATAAATGTACAGGTTTACAGCTTGGCCAAAGCCAATACATAACAGCAAGTGCTACTACATTTACCACCAATGGAAGATAAAACTTGCCTCTTTAGCCAGTTAAAATCTACTCACTCTGGTGTGAGAAGCAGGGCAGCTGTCCATAGCAATTTTATAGCAGAAACTGCTGCCATTCTTCACAGTTTCTTTTGTTGCATGACTGCAGTTAGGACTTAATGAAAGATGTGTTGCCAGCAAAGGCTGATGACCCAGACGGTTGGTGAAGCAGACTGATATGGTCCTTCCGTTACAAGTAGCAGTGGGTTCAGGCACAGCTAAGGAGAACAGCAACACAGACAGAATTTCTGCCATATTAAATGCAAAGTATAACACATCTGACAAGCAAATTATTGCACATCCAGTTCTGCTTAGGCATTGTTAACTCAGGAAGAAGGTACAATTATTAACCGTGTTGTTTGTGAAGATGCTGCACAGGTTGACAAGCCACAGCAGCTGCTTCCTTAGCCTGATCGCAGTGTCCTCCAGTGGCTGCTGTAACATTACAGTCCCAAATGCTGCTGTTGGACTGGGCATCTGTTTCTGTGCACAGCACTGCATCATAGATCACAGGCAGTGACGAAGACACCCTGTGTCGCCCATGGTCATGAAGAGCATGAAAATGTACAGAACTGAAATAAAAACACAAGTTATTCTAAATCTGAAATTTTCAAGCAACTTAATAATAATAATAATAATCTTTTTGTTTATTAATTCAAACTGACAAATGCAGTAAGATTACATTGAGAACAACTTACACTTGTGCAACTTTACTTTAAAGCAGTGTATCGCAAACTGTGTGCCGCGGCACACTAGTGTGCCGTGAGAGATTTCAGGTGTGCCGCGAAAGAAACCTAAAATTCACTAGTCTCTTTAATTGACTTTATAAGAAATTATTTCATAAATACAATTTTCGACTTTTAAATGTTTTCATTTTTAAGAATAATTTATCATTCACAGTTATTCGATGTCATGTGATCAAAAGTAAAAACTCTATTGACATTTGGTGGCTTGAAGTGACATTCCTCAACGACCTTTTCGAAAGGTTGAACACCTTAAATTTGAATCTTCAAGGCGCAAAAGAAAACATAATCACAATCATCGGGAAACTGAAGGCATTCAACGAAAAGTTGCAACTGTGGATACAAGCAATTCACAGCTTGGTTGTTTTCCAGGTATTGATGCTTCTCCACACAAGAGCATAGGCCTAATGATAGGGAAAATTAGGGAGACGCTGGAAAATCTCGATTTAGCTTTGGCCAAATACCTTCCTTCCCTGGAAACAAAAGAGTATGAATGGGTCATCAATCCATTCGTAAATCGCGAATGTACCGGTCTAACAATGGCTAAAGAAGAGCGTCTCATCGATCTGAAGAAAGATCTGGTTCACAGAGGCTCATTTGTTGATCAAGAGTTGTCAGCATTTTGTACCTCAATTCTAAGCCAATATTCAGACTTGAGCACAAAAGCAATCAAGTATTTGCTGCCGTTTGGATCTTCGTATCTCTGCGAAGTTGGATTTTCTGTTCTAACAGAAATGAAATCGAAAAAACGAGAGCGACTACAGATGGTGGATGATGAAATGCGTATCTGCTTGTCGGCTATCGAACCGCGTCTTCAGTTAATAATTATGCTCTCGTGAAAAAGCTCATCCATCGCATTAGTGATGATTAGTCAATTACAAACCTGCTTTAGTTTCGCTATTACTGGACTAAAATGACAAGCTTAAAATATGACAAGCTGAAATTATTGCTGTTGGTTTTGTAATTTGAATAAATTTTTATTGGTGTGCCGCGATACAAATTTCCTCTGCTTAATGTGCCGGGAGTTATGAAAGTTTGCGAAACACTGCTTTAAAGTATCGCATACTTCAAAATAATTCCAAATAATTCTTTGAATTTTGTAATTCTGGTAGCTGTGTACTATCAATTCACTAAGTCATAGACCAGATAGCCTCTTATAAGCATATTGTTTTGATTTGGGTATCCACAAAAACAGTACAAAACATAGTAACAATCTCAGTTCTAAATCTACACTATATCTAATCTACATGACTTCATGAAACTGCTTGGACCCAGGTACTACATACAATCTTAGTTCTTCTATTTCATCAATTTGTAACACTGCACTAGAAGGCGAGCATTCAAGCAGTTGGCGATTGCAGCTCACACTGTGGTTATCTGAGCATTGTTTTCTTACTGAGGAACTTTGCTCTGAATTAAGTTTGACACCATCTGGGCTGCATTAGGCACTAATAGGCAGGGATTTTGTCAGGTACTTAAAGCTGCTATATCAAGTGTGTGTTGAGATACATATATACATGTATAAATGCTGAATACTGTCAGCAAAGGTACTGAACAAAATCTGTAAGCAGTTACTATGCTTATTAAGTAAGCTGCTAGTCTTAAGTTGGCTACAACCAAATGTCTGTCTTGTGCTTGGGCTGCATTTGTTCTGCTTGTGCAAATGGTTCTTAACTACCGTGCTGCATTTCTTAGGACTACAGTTGATTAGAAAATAAGCTACTACCTTGCCCTACCTTACTTACTGGTAGGTTTCTCCCAAAAGAAATTTATTGTTCACATGTAGCCTACTTGTTATAACCAAGACAAGTACAGAAGACGTTTGCAGCCAGATCGTTCCAGAGATCATCACAAATCAGCCCCCAGACGCCATTCTCATTCTGCACCTCCACCCGACCAACACCAGGAACAGCCGCATCAAATGGACTAATTCTGTGACGACTGGCATTGCAAGAATCACTCTCTCCTGCTCACCAACCACACAAATGCATTTCTCCTGTCAAACATTTGCACGATAATTTGAGTAAAAAAATTTTCAACGGTGTGGTGTCGGTTCTCTTCAAAAACGCCTGTGTGTATCTGTGATGTACATGCATTAGTTCGATCCAAATTCTGTGTGAAAGAGTTTTATACCATACACATTTTTCATTCAGTAAAGAGTAGGAAGGGACAGAGCAAAGGTAGAGCAATGATTAATTAGTTCACTCAATCAATCAGACTGACATCAGTTTTGGTGTAAAAGTTTTTCCATTCTGAAAAGTGACTGTAGTGCAGTATTAGTTTCCAGATTCTACTTAAAGCAAACTATGTGTTGTTAATCATTGGTTTGAATGTCAGCTTGTATGTGGCTTTGCTCCATAAGGTTGGAACTGCATTCTTGTACAAATACAGTCATTCAGAATTATCTGTACACATGACAGTAGAATCTGACAAACCTGTGTTAGTAAAATCTGACAAACGAAAACCTTGCCTGTGCTAGCAGTTGAAAAGTGCTGCACCTGATAGTCCTCAGTGACACAAAGACTAAAGAAATTGGCTGCAAATTCATTTAGTATTTCTATGGTATCAGTCGTATGCAATTATAAAACGTAGTTATTCTTACGAAATTGTACAGCCTCTACCGGTAAATCCTTTTTTTTGCATTTGCATCCTGCATCTTCTTTATGAAGACAATTATGGTTGCCCCAATTGTTCTTCTGACATTCATCAATACTGTCTTCGAATCCAAAGCACAGCAGTTCATCAATCCATATCTTTTGACGTTCGGCTTCTGGGTAATACCCTAGGCCTTTGTCACACCCTGATGCTCCATCTTCATTTAGGCATTTGCCACCACTAAAGAGAAAACCATATCATTGCTTCAAACTATAGTACACTCAAACACTTAAAGACTCCATATTTTGAGTTAGTTTTCAGTTAGAAGACATGGCAGAAGGCTAGTGCAAGTTAAAGATGAAGTATGGAATTGTACCAGCTATGGAGAAGAAGCTTAGATGAAACAGAAGTTAATACACTGCAAATTGGCAGACTTGTTGTCCTTGCGACCAAGGTCTTGGTCTCGAGTGCACTCGAGTTCGTTTTTAAAAGTCTTGGTCTTGGTCCTGGTCTTGAGACCAAAAGTCTTGGTCTTGAAGTTCAAAGTCTTGGTCTTGGTCTTGAGGTTCAAAGTCTTGGTCTTGGTCTCGCAAGACCAAGACCAAGACCGGCTGTCAATATGAAGTCAATTAACAAAACTCAAGAAAAAAAATTATCAAGCCTGTTTGCATCATAGCCTACGGCAAATACCTACGGACAGAGCCGTCAACAGAAATTCTGGGCCCTAGGCAGAGCAGTCGCGGGCCCCTAGGCAGAGCAGTCGCGGGCCCCTATGCAGAACAGTCACGGGCCCCTAGGCAGAGCAGTCATGGGCCTTTACGAAAAAATAAAAAAATGAAACAATAAAAGTGCGGGTACGACCTTACGATATTATTTTTATATATACAACAATGATTTCATTCAGATGCTTATAGTTTAAACTGATTGTAGTTAAGCGTCACATTATTTTCAAAAAGGCATAAATCATAAACTTTGTATAACTGATTATAATATAGTTGATTGCGGGCCCGGCCCCCTAAAAAGTCGCCGGGGCCCTGGGCATTTGCCCACCCCCCTCTCGGCGGGCCTGCCTACGGACAGATACGTCTTGTTGGTCAGGAAAACCCATTGATAGCAGCAACTAAGTTATGCTGTATCTGGAAGCCCTGCCGAGACTTTTTTCTGAGCCAGACGGTCTGATAAACCATGGGAGGATTTCAAAAAAGGCTCACAATTTGTACATTTAAATCCAGTGCTTGAAAAGCTACGGCGTATGCCAGTGACTTCAGCAACTATGGAAAGTATTTTTTCACATGGCAAAATTTTTATGAGGCCCCACAAGGCACGTCTTGGTCAGAAAATTCTGAGCGAATTGTTTTTTTTTTATAAAATACAAAAGGCATTTCGAATAGCATTTTGCATGAAGGACTTTTGTAAATACAAATTCGGAATTCTCTGCAGTCTGCATTTAAAGTTAATTTGCTTGAATAAAATAAAAGACTCACGTTTGGATTAAAAAAGCGCCTTGACAATTTTTTTTTTAAGGAAAAGAAATCTTGGCCTGAATGTGATTTTTGGGGGTCTTGGTCTCGGTCTTGGTCTCGAGGTTCAAAGTCTTGGTCTGGGATCGAGGTTCAAAGTCTTGGTCTTGGTCTCGAGGTTCAAAGTCTTGGTCTTGGTCTTGAGGTTCAAAGTCTTGGTCTTGGTCTTGAGGTTTAAGGTTTTGACAACAAGACTGCAAATTGGCTAAGGCAAACGACTGAGAAAAACATTTAGTCTTAACCAAATTTCATAGTAATCATTAGGCAACAGTAAATAATAATAATAATAATAATAATCTTCTTTATTAATTCAAAGTGACAAAGTACGCAGTAAGATTACATTGAAACGTGACAGTACAATCAAGATCTTGATTAAACAAGTTTGGTTTGGCAGCCATGCAAGGTGCCGCCCTAGAGGGGGGTACGGGTATCGAATCACGATCTAATGCTCTCCTGGCCATAAGTGTTACCATTCATCTATCCGCCCTCCACAATGTATCATGCCAACCAAAAGGCGTTATGATTACATGACTTTCCGGCAGCAAATGATGTATTAAGATTACAGTAGGCTGGAAACTGGAATTAATATTACTGTTAAGTTTCTTCCTATTAAGAACTGTTAGCATGGATTTTAAATAGGGCTGTACCGAATAGGTGATTATCACTATTCGGCCGAATACAAATAATTGGACCAACTATTCGGCCGAATATGAATATGAATAGTGTACAAAATAGGTCTAATTTCAAATGTAAGCAAAAGTTTCAATTCAGTAAATTTAATACATAAACTAAAAGTAAACAGTCACTGTACAGTGTACACAAAGAATGAGACTACTGACACTGCAATACCGCGGTCCAGGCAGTAGGCAACACCTGGCTGCAACCACAGCATATTATGTTAATGAGAGAGTTACTTCAGTCCACTCGCTATAGCAGCCGCATATGCAGAAACAGATGTCACGTGACCACTATTCATATTCGGTCCAACCAATTACCGAATAGCTGTTTGGCCAACTATTCGGCCCTGAAGCGAATACGAAGCGAATATTCGGCACAGCCCTAATTTTAAATATAAATCGTACAATATTATGTGACAAATGCAAGATTAGATGGATATACCCATTGGTTTGAGACAACTTTGTTTTGTGGCCTATTAATATTAATAATCTTCGTTTAATATTTTCAAACTGACAATTACGCAGTATGATTACAAATCAGTATGAACGGATGATCAGTTATTACAGGAGTCGAATTTTAACTGTATACGGCAGCCATACAAGGCGCCCATCACGTCCTACATCTCATTTTAACAACGCGCCATCTCACGAATGATAGGCTGAGTGGACCTCCCGCTACCTACTGCTCTTCACGCCAGTGATGTTACCACTGCTCTATGGACCCCCCACCCCCATGGGCAAGATCTATGATGAGGACAATTAGAGAGCGTCAAGGAAGATGGACTGGCCATATAATGAGAGGAAATTCCCTGCTACGAGATATCGCTGAGGGTAGAATGGAAGAAAAAGACAAGAGGAAGACCAAGAACGATGTTCCTAGACCGGATAATGAAGCAGGACGGCTACAGAAAGATGAAAGAAGACGCTCAACACGGAGAAGAATGGCGCCTTTGGACATATTCATGAACCTGCCTAAGGGCAGAGAAGCTAAAGAACACAAAGCAAGCTATAATTTAAAACATTTCTTGCGCTAGACTGTCGGATTAATTATCAGTTTCCAGGTAAAAAAGCTTACCCAAAGCCCAGCTGTCGACAGATGACCATACATGCTATATCGTTAAATCCATCATCACATACTGTGCCCCACGAACCATTGTACAACACTTCAACTCTTCCTTGGAGCAGAGTGCCATCTTTTAATCTGATTTGAGTTGCCGAGGATGAAACTGGCAATATAAAAATAAGTATGTCACCTTTAGTCCTATACTTTAGTAGGGTAGCTTTATTGTATTGTATCTAGAAATTTTTAAAGCGCCTCCTGCAGAATAACTATTCAGAGGCGCTCTCAGCACAGAAGCCCCGGGGAGGGGAAAGAAACGCCTTTAGGGAATGCATAGCCAGTGTTTTAGTTGTCTGGGGTGTCGAAGGTTAAACTCCCTAGCTCTTCTAGCCCCCTCAGCTAAGTAACTAAAAATATGTTGGTAGGTCAGATGTTGACACCCCTCCCCCCAGCTCTTTCATGCGGTCCACCTCTTACAGCATGGAATGTAGATTGTAGAAATATATGCTATTTCTTGACCTAAAGCTGGCAGGCCTGGTGCTTTGGATAAAGCCACTGGACTACCAACAAAGAAAAGTTAAAAACATAGTTCAAAATTATTTTTGTAAACTAAAGTGTAATAGTTTTGTAAATGATGTCATCTGTTTTGTTTTGCAAGCACCTATTTAGGTGTGCGTTTCATTGATCATTTTAATTCTTGTTTGTTGTGTACATAAATTTAAAGAGGAAAATAAAATATTCATGAGATGTCAGTTGTTTCACGTGAAACATATTAACAACATTAGATTTTACCTGCGTTTTCGTGCACTTTGGTAATCTGCAAAATTATCAACCCCCAGCTCTTTCAAACACTAGAACACTGAGTACAGCAACTCAAAGCATGTCCATTACGCACAGTTGACAGTTGCTTAGCACAAAAGACTGACACTTGTAGACACAGGCACTGTGTTTGGTTTGGGCAATCATGTCAATAATAAAAGTAAATCATAGTTCAACAATGGGTCTTGTGTTACATTTACTTCTTGGATCCAGAATTTGAACCGGAGTCGAAGAGATTAAAAGATGAGGTGTTAGCCACTTGACTCCATATGTTTTCTGCATAAATATATGTAAATGAATAAAAAAAAATTAAGAATATCTGCTATCTGACTAGCAATTTAGCCTCACCTCCTACAGTTGCTATCCAGCTGCAGAGAAGTATCAACAGAGCCCAGATACTCAACATGATCAGAACTGATAACCACTAATCAATTTCTTCCCTGCAGAACAGAAAATTACTTGTGTAAAGCTGAGCACTAGACATGTGTATGCATGTTGTGAATTTACCCAAGTTGATAATTTCTTATTGGACAGATATCTAGCAAACTATTGTTTTACTCACATAACAATGAATTCAGTGCAGTGAGGTTTTGTAAATTATTGAATTTAGTCTCAAATTCCACTGCAACTTAATGTACAATTATTTACATTCGGAATCTAGCTTGTTAAGTCAGCCCTTAACAGTTACTGTCTGAAGCAGAGGCGTAACTTTGGTCTAAAAAGTGGGGGGTACCAACTTCTTACATACATGAAGCAAGGCAGAGATTGCGATCTCTGGGAAGGCACAGTAATAAAATATTCATTGGCATCATTCAAAAAGTGGGGGGTACGGTACCCCCAGTTCAAAAAGTGGGGGGTACGGGTACCCCTTGTACCCCCACAAATTACGCCTATGGTCTGAAGCACTACATATTTATGAACTTAAGCATTTAAGACTAGCTTTATTAATGCAAAGATAGAAGTACATGTTATCCTCTTGAAACAGTAAAGCTGCTGCAAATAGAAAGTTCAAAGCCAACATTTCGGTCTTCGTAGTGTTTTACCTCCACACCACAATGAATATAACTATATGTATGTGCCATCTTGCATTCTGTCAAACATAAATACCAGAAGAAAACTTATTATTGGCTTGCAGCATTAGGGCCTGGAATTATTATATATCACTGAAGTATTATAGAAAAATTTCAGACCCTTTCTAAATGATGCCTAAAACCGAACAAATGTCACCCCACTGACCTCTGAAGTCCTCTCTATCATAGGCGTAATTTGTGAGGGTACGAGGGGTACCCATACCCTCCACTTTTTGGACTGGGGGTACCATACCCCCACTTTTTGAACAATGCCAAGCAATTTTTTATTATTGTGCCTTCCCAGAGATCGCAGTCTCCGCCTTGCGTCATGTATGTAAGACATTGGTACCCCCCACTTTTCAGACCAAAGTTACGCCCCTGCTCTCTATCATTTGTTATAGTAGTTTTGTTGAACTCCAATGCCATCTGCTGTCCATTTTCATCCATTCTCCTTATTTTATTATTTTTTGGCATAATTCAGAGCTCCAACAAATGCCTTTCAAGCTGTAACGTTTGCACTTATCAGTACCGTACAGAATCCAGCAGTCAATCAGCTTAGACTGACCAGCCATCCAGGCAGAAAATATTCTGACGCAAGTCTTGGGCCCAAGACAGTATGAAAATTTAATAATAATCATTATTATACTTAGAAAAGTGGCTTTTCTTGAATTATAAGCATGCGAAAGTGGCAGAAGAGTCAGGGCCAACTTAATTCGTCAATTCTTTGCTCAAAGCGACAAATAACGCTGTTTTATTCCTAAGGCCAACATAACATCCTGAACCTTCAGAATGTCAAACGCTGCAGACAAGTGTCTGGCACTTTGGTGGGCTGAATATCGTGCTACATAATAAGACTCCTTCGGGTTAATCTTCATGGCTTGTGCAAACCTATGAATGTTGTTTCTGCTAAACTGACGCTAAATTTACAAGCAGGCTAGTCGATTTGAAATTCATGCAGCGACTCGGTAGCTTCTGCAGAGTATGAACGAGAAATAATTTCATTTAGCGTTATATTTAGGCTGAATAGATAGACTTTAATACCTACTCTTTGATAAAAACTATTTTTCAACAATTTGAAATTCAAAATAGCGTTTGGCATCACACACCAACTGAGCGCAGATGTTTTATTTAAGTAGACAAGAAATATTTATAGCGCTGTTGCATTTGTACGCCGATTACTTATTTCAGGCTGCTTTACCTATTAAAATGCCTCTCTTTCTTATGTTTCTTCTTGTTTCCTCTGACTATTAATTACGATAAAATAGTCATTTATATTTTATTTGTTCCCAATGTTTTATATATTGCACTTTAGACGCAGGGCCTATATGCCGAAGCTCGACGCCAACGCAGCCAACCTAAACGCGCTTCGCACAGTTCACGAATAATGTGACGAATTCCTTTCTATCACGTGCGTTTCAAAGTTGTTCCACAGTATAAATAATTACATGTAATTATTTATACTGTGGTTGTTCCGACTTGTTCGTAACCTATTTCCATGGCCAAAGTCTCCCACCCAGTGGCGTCTACCAATGGTGGAGTGTGGAGAACGATCTCCATCGAACTTCAAAAGTGGGGGGTTTGACATATTTTGACTGAAAGTGGGGGGGTTGCATTTTTTCATGATAGCTCTTTTGTCCCGTATGATAATATAGCCAAATCCAAGAAAGCAAAAATATTTAAAATCCGAAAAGGTCCAAAAAAATTTTCCCGCTACGCGCGATAATTGCTCTGACTCTCTTTGGGCACTGTCAGTCTAGACGTAAACTCAGCACCTATTAGGGCCTAAGCAAGGATTCTATATATATTGTATAGAGTCCTTGGGGCCTAAGGTAGAAAACATTCGGCTAAGTCATCCATTAATTACTTAATCTGTATACACCTAATTGTCTCAGAATGACTGGTTAATTCGTTTATTTAACGACGCCGTCATATCAAAGATGATTGGCGTCTCTCCCACTGCAGAATCTCAGAAAACACCAAAGTGTGTATTTCAGAGGGTAAATTTGGGGGGTTGATTCTCCATTTACTTTTGGGGGGGGTTAGACGCCACTGCTCCCACCCAACAACTATAGCGGTTGGCGCCTTAGTAGGCCTACTTGGAATATTAGCTTTCTATGGGGCTCGCCAGACATGTTTACATGCCGTGTACGTACGACATACATGTATGAAAATAAAGTGTAATATATAGAACATTGGGAACAGATCATTAATGCCATGATTGCCAATTGCAAACAAGATCATGGTGGGCAGCAGAGTCAACCAAATCCCAGCAACGATGTTGGTGATGACCAGGCTGATCGCTAGTCATTTCATGATGAAATGACAATAGCGATCAACCAATAATAACCCAAAGAAGACAACTGACTGCCGCCAACCGTGTCGGTTTTTGAACCTTTTCAAACCACTGACCTATTCTCTTCAATCATGCGACTGTCCCAGGTCCGACTCCTCTGTGCTTTTTGCAGTTGGTCAATACTCAATACTAGATGGAAGTGTCTCCCTGCGATCCATCAATAAATCACTCGGGTGCAGAGGCGGATCCAGAGGGGCCAATCCGGCCATGGCCCCCCCATTTGAAATTTTTATTTATTTTTAACATGTGTTTTATGGGCGTTTTGATGTTTACACAGGCGTTGCCCCCCTGTAGGCGTGGATGAGTAAAATGTACACAGAACGCGGGTCCCGTAGAAGATGTAGACTGAAGACATTAAAAAGGTTAATGACTAAAAAAAATCATCAACTTTTTGGGAGATGACTAACAAATTTTTGCCCCCCCCCACGATAGACCTTCTGGATCCGCCCCTGCTCGGGTGCATCAGCAGCTGTGGAGAAATTACTGAAAAATTGTGCTCAAGGATTTAGCAGCTGCTGCCAAATACAGAAGATGCCAGCTACCCAAACGTCCTCATATGAAGACCATCATATCTTATAGGTAGTGTGGCCTGCAACTACTGGGTGTCAAGTTTGACAATAGATTCAAAGCCTTCTTGGATGTTATCCAGCCAGTGTCCGATTTGCCGGGGATTTGTCCCCTTGCTTCTTTTTTTGAACCCCCTTGCTTCTTTTTTTGACCCCCTTGCTCCTAGCCTTTGGACGACCCCCGAGGGGGTCGGCCTGACCCCCTCAAATGCATTAGCCACAGTCATAAACCAACCAACTCCAATACTGCCTAGTAATTCAGTAATTATTTATTATCCAGTCGGTACCCTTGTGTAGGTTGATATTGTGATATACTTGTTAAGAATTAGGTTATCCTTTGACAGGCTCTGAGACGATACAACAGCTTGGCATCTACAGCTGTTGACAGATTATCTTACTTTTAACTCAAACTGAGGTCGTCTACTGATGTAGGCAGAAGCAGAGTAAGACATATTTCACAGGGCATGACCTTAAGGGTTCGGTCCACATACAGCAGACAACGAATGGACAGGGACCCGTGTTCAAGCCAGCCCCCCCCAGGCATATCAGCTCCACAGCCACTAGCATCCAGTTGTGGGGTAAAGATCTTCCGTGGTATTCTAGCACTCGCTGGCGCTTTTGACCTCGATTGACCTATGGCAGTCCACAGCTGTAGGCTGTCATTTCTGTGCTGGTAGTGACTTTGAGGCACGCAGTCCTGTAGGATTCGACGTCTATATCATACCGTTTGAATTTGCAAATCAGTATTACATGATATAATTTGAAGAGTCTCAGTAATTTCAGCCGACAGATATGAATCGAATTTTAGATCGACATTAGGGCACTAATCGGTGTAGTGGCTCTCTAAAACGCAAGTTACCTGGGTAAGTAAAGAAAAAGTACATATCAAAATGAGAGATTACTTGCAAAGATGCCTCCTATTACTGCTTTCCTTAAGCAACAGATATAAGTACATCTGCTCTCACGTGGACGATGGTTAAAATGCAGGCTCATTTGAGCCTGGTGTCACTGGTGATACAGCAGTTGTCGAACAACCGCCAGCTCAACAACGTTCCCGCTCAGTCGGGTCTCACTCTGTTGTGGAACAGTAGGATATGTTCAACAAGAACACGTCATCAAAACGCAATCTCCTAGCATTGGATTATGGTCGAGCGCCAGAATCTGCACACTCTGCTTCAGAGAAGTTTCAGATTGATACTTGATTGCCCATCGTTGATCAATTCACAACCGAGTTGACAAGAAGACTAGCATCATACGAACTACTCTGTTCAAGGTTTGCTTTTCTATCTAGGACTGAGTCATGTAGTGATGAAGAAATACACAACTCAGCGAAAAATCTTGTAGCAATATAGAGTGATGACCTCGATGGCAATGAGCTCACGAAAGCCGTGGCATTGAGCTCCTGCAGTTTTCTTATTTGTCAAAATGTGTAAACACAAGACAGGCAGCTCAGGCCTCAGCATAAGTCAGGAGCAGTTCATGTACCAATTCTCGACAAAGATGTTAAAAGTTCATTTCCAAATGTGGAAATTATGGTAAGAGTGTAGGTCATAACTGTAGTGCTGAACGCTCACTGTCTAAGATGAAGATAATTAGGCCTAAGAACAGGCTTCGCACAAGTATGACAAATGAGTGACTTATCCATCTTGCAGTGTTGAGCATATATAGAGTGATATTCAATTGGACTTTAATCAGTTTATTGATGATTTTGCCAATAGAAAAGCGTGCAGAGGCTTTATTGGGCCTATTCAAATTTAGACCTAACTGACCTAATTAACTGATTCAAGCTATTTGCTTTTAGGTAGGAGGTCCTGCTTAGCAGTGCTTACCACTAGTTTAAATTTCTTTGTTTGTCTGTATCAAAAAACTTCTATTAAAAACTGGCTAAAAATCTTCAAGCTCATCCTTTTGTTTTGTATTTGAGAAATTATTGCACACCTATGAATGTAATAGAAGACACTTTATTAAGCAAAATGATCTTCCTAATTTATTTTCATTTATATACAGTTATAAAATAACAATAAATCAAAAATTTTACACATTGCCTTTAGCACATTTGCCTGTATGAGTCAGTATGACATGTTATAACTGTTGGTATGCAGGTTGTCCCTGTTGAAGACAGCGCATCAACAAAGGCAACAAATCCCCTGCAGAAAGAACCCCACCATATTGGGCGCCCATGTGCCCACCACCCTAAAACCGACTGTTGTTATTAGTAGGTTACTTTAGCTAAAACTCCTACTGAAAACACCTCTTTTTTTACCAGATCAGTTCAAAGGTTTGCCCTCCCCCCCCCACATGCCAAACAAGATCGCCGCCAGTGTTTTCGGCTTCGTCATTTTTTATATAGATTTCCGACCCCCCTGCTTCTTTTTTGACAAATCGGACCCTGTATCCAGCTGTTCCAAATTTAAGTGGTCAAAACAAGGAAAACAGAAGAGCAGGTGCCTTTATTAATTTATGGTGTGGGTAGTCAGTCGCCAAGTGGAGTTAGACATCTAAATGTTAAAATCCAGTGAGAAATACATGTAGTGAGTTTTGAGGCGTCTCTCGACATAAACAGTTCCGAGCATTGGAATAACATTGCTTCGATTCCATTCCTTGGGGCAGCAACAAAAGATGCCTTGTGACAATCCTACATCCAAAAGATCCATAACCAAAGATCACAGGTTGCAGGTATGGATGTAAGGAGAGACTATAGAAGTTGAAGGTAGGTAGAAGTGCTAGTTTTAAGGGTTTTTTCAGACAGGCTAAATCTTATTCTGAATTCTATAAATTCCACTTGCTGTCAGTTGCCAATTGGGTCTACTTCACCTTACAAGTTACCAAGGATCCTTGTTCTTATCTCTTTTCCATTCATGTTATGTCTCCTTTGTTTCAGTTACGCTTTCCAATTGGGTTCTTTTGTTTAAGCCTGCGTCCTTCCTCCTTTGTGATATGGATTACTGTAATGACCTTCCTTTCAATTATTATCATTATCATTATATTGCATTTATTACACAAGCATTTGAGTCAAGGATTTTCTCAGTCACTACACCCTGCAGATGTTTCACATCAGGCTTGAACGCATACTCTCCACGCTACAAGCCAAGGGTCCGAACCATTTGGCTACTATGCCTCATGCTAACTAGGACTTGTACAAAACTTGTGCATACCCACTTTTTGCCAACTATAAATCAAGTGTTTTGTCATACCAATTCCTTTCTTTGGCTTTCCCTTTACTTTTAAAATTTAGTTATTTTGTTCTCTTTTGCCGCTCTCCTTAATTACTCGTTGCTCTTAATAATTATGCAGAAATATGCATAATAAATGCATTTATGCATACATGCTTGCTTGCTTACATACAGAGAGACAATTGACAAATACATGTACTAGAAACTTCAGTTTTGAAGTCAATCTTCTCTGCTATCTTGATATCATTCTCAATTTATGAGAGCTTAACACTTAACCAGAGTGTACCAACAGACACTGGGAAATCAAGGCAAATCATTGTTAAAGTGTTAAATAAAATGTATTGTAGAAATGAAAACGAATATCATTAACAAGTAAATTCACATTTAATTTTAGCAAAATCATATTTGCTAGCGTTACCAACAAGAAGGTCTAACGTAACTCGGAAAAGAGAATCAACACAAGAAATGTAAAGATAGTCCAAGCTTTCATGTCACGCTCCAATTTTGTTGCTCATACCGCTAGATGTCTAGAAAACAGCAGCAAAATGTCAATGTAGTCTATGAACCATTTCCTCCTTAGTAATGAGATGTGTGGTTTTGTTGACAAGGGTCATAAGGAGGTTGATGTTATATGACCAGTCGTTGAGAACGTCGTTTGGATCTTTAGGTCGCTCAAAGCTGACTGTTCCTGCAAGGCGGTCAATCTTTGCCTGAACGGTTTTCTTGACAACCAAATTCGACAGAAACTCCTCTGTTTCCTATGTGAGCAGAAAACAAAGTCATGACATTATATCTATACTTTAATGACGAGCAGCATTGGTTTCCCATTCACTTTTAGTACACTCTCATCGTTAAAGCGTTAAGATGGTTCAAACAAATACCCATTTATGTTTGGCTCAGGTTGGATAAGCACCTGGAAACACGAACCTGCACTGGTAGACTACTGGGATCACATTCCAGAACAAAAAAATAGAATTTTACTCAAATTCATTCCTAAGCCGTGCAATTTACAGCTCCAACAAACACAGAACTAAACCATGCTAGACAGAGGTTTCACTATTTGGCTAATATGAATACTGGGTACTGAAAATAATACCTTACTGGTGTCTTATATTCTGACAGCACATGAACAGATTTGGATAAAAATTTGCTGTTGAAATTTTCATTCAAATTTGCTCAAATACAGAGGCGCTTCTCATAACAAATAAGACGAGCAGTCTCTTAAGCTAGCCCAAGAGGCACCCATGGGCATGAAGTGTTAACACCTTCAGTTTTCTTAGCCTCTGCATATAAGAATGGGTGGTTGGTCCTTTTCCTTGCCACCTCATCTTTCCATCAACAGTATACAATCATTGTACAGTGTACACATAATAGAGCTAAGTTGTCTAGACAGCAGGTGGACTCTGGTGGAGCAGAAACTTCGAAACCCTGATCTCACGGTTGACACTCGAGCACACTAACCACTAGACAACTGCTCATCCCAGGACAGCTGGTCAAAAATTCATGACCAAATTACAGCCTGATACACATGGTTTTTATTAAGAAACCATGAGCCACAGGCGCATAATAACCAAAGCGTAGCCAAGCAACAATAGCTTATATCACACTTACTGCTTCCGTTAAATCCAGCAGGTCAGCCATTCTTCGTATGTGCATTCTGGTGTAGTACTTTGCCATAACACGAATGTTCTAAAAAGTTAAATTACAAATGCCTTATGAACAAAATCATTGCGACTTACACGTCCTACCCCTCAAGACTTTGGCAAGTGGCGGACAGGAGGAGCAGAAGAGTAAATGTAACATTACTCACAAAGCCTACTTGACATCTGCAATCAAGGACGTCCACATGGTTTTGAGAGGGGATCACCAAAACTTGGGGCGGCTTTTCTCTTAAGACTTCAAAACTTCTGATAAACTTTTTTACTCATTGGTCTTTCCATGGTTTATTTTACCGAGTCATTCATCGAACACCATCAACAGAACAACTTTTACTTCTCATGCTCTTCTGTGGATGACTTACCTTTCCCTTTCCATCCCAACAGACCAAACACATGATGATAAATAGCATCAGTGAAAGAACCTGCATTAAAGTACAGCTCAAATTATGACTAAAAAATGGTACGAAATCATAAGGGTCACAGGGTGCCCATTTAGTTCCTTAAAAAAAGCCGCCTAATTAACACTTACATGTTCAACCATGCGTATCTTGAAGTCTTTCCATCGTTTCTCTCCATCTTCTGACTTAAGTTTGAATATAGCATTTCCTGGAGCTGTGGCCCTCAGATGCTGTTCAAACTGCTGGCAGAGTTCCTTCCAGCGCATAATCTCAGACGTTGTAAACAGCTTCAGAAGGTCACTAAACAGAACCACAGACAAGTAGCATATATGCCACTCATTAACAAGAAAACAAAGTAAAAAACTAGTAGCATTATATACTGTAAATATTTATGTGCAAGTCATAGTCAGATTACCCCAAAGTTAGACATTAAATTGCAAGAAACAGCAATGGCCAGCACTGAAGGTACTGGTAGAAAACTAGAAAACAGTGGCCTTTCAAGCAAAGTTTCAAAACATATAACAAAGCACATATAGCATCACAAACAATAAAATGCCAGAGCTGAGCATCCTAAGACCTTCACTTTCTAACACACCCAATAAAGAACTAGAAAAAAGAAGCTTGAAATTACTATTTACATAGTTAGTGTGAGACTTTTCATTATTTGTCTCATCGTGTGCTATTAGTTCACTGCAATGAAAATCATGGATACCACTCTGTCAAAATATTCATAAGGTAAAGCAAGAAGTATTCACTTGTAGGTAGGAATCTCTTCAAGAACTGGATCCTCTTGAATTCGATGAATGAGATCACTCTGCTCATTATCATATGGTGCCAGGATAAGATAGATGACCACACAAGTCAAAGCCTACAAACACATCATGCTTTACAACTGAGTAACACAAATAACTAGTACTGGATAGTATGGTACAGAGAATGGCTGTTTAACATGCTTCTATTAACGATAGCCATGAATGGCATGCCATGCTGTATGATTTAGGCAAACAAAATTCCTAAATTTCAAGTAGCAACAATCCAATATTGATATCTGCCATTCTTTACAGACTGCAACTCTTGTCCCTCGATCGCGAACTTCCCTGACCGAGCATCGGGCTTTCGCAGAAGTGGGTCCCTCACTATGGAATGACCTTCCCCTGCAATCCATAGTAGGATTCTAGAGGGGATCACACCTGCGTCTCATTGCTGCCTAAACACTTGCTTGTTTATAGGCCTGTCACGTTGAGAGCGCTTCTGTATAGCCCTGCTGAGAGAAGCGCTTTGTAAATGTTCAGATAAGATAAGAAGTTGTTCTGTTTGTGGGGCGTGGTGGCTCAGTGGTAAGTTCGGCGCCTTGTGACCGGAGGGTTGCAGGTTCGAATCCCACTCTAGCCGCTGCGTACGGACCTTGGGCAAGTCCTTCACTCGCAATTGCTCGTGGCGCTTCGGCGTGAAAATTCCGGCACAGTATCAAATGCTGTAGTCGGGAGCGCCTCTGAGTAGTAGTTGACTTCGAGAGGCGCTATAGAAATATCCGGAATAAAAAATAATAATAAAAATAAAAAGATGAGAACTGTAAGCTATACAATGAATTGTCAATTTCAGATTATTCAGAGACCAGACAGAGATTCATCTGATGACTCAAAATCTATAAAATTTAAAATGACAAGCAAAAATTGTCATCAGAAATTTTAGAGACTTGGCATAGTCACTGAAATGTCAATGACAAAAAGGCATCAAAACTTTGTGGCAAAATAAATCATCCTTTCTAATGTGGTTCTCTCCAGCCTATAGCTGGATATAACAATACCCCCTACTTTCAAAACCCTGCCACTACACGTGCATACTAGTAAGTATAATGTACCAATACATGATTCATGTATGCATTTATTTTAAATACGAACATGTACAGCCATTCCTGAACAATACCTAAAGCTCAGAAAAGGACAATAAAGTCTAACCAACCTCATTACGTTTTGGGATATCTTCTTTGATGACAGGTGTGTTGTAGAGAGCCAAGTAGTGTTTGCAGATAGCAAGATAACTTCCTTCATGTTGATCTACTTCAATCATCAACTGATAATACTTCAACTTCAGTTCCTATATTTAAATATGACAACAGAAATCCCTGTTTAGGCACACAGTGTAATGTAATTAATATATAACTTACATAGCATCCTTTAAATATATCCACTAAGGACAATCCCAGTCTTCAACTGAGGGTGAAGGTGAAAGGAGCACCTAACGAAATCAGAAATCAAGAGGAAAACCATTCAAGACGTAATGGTGATACAACTGAAAATGCAAACAAGGCAAGCAATTAACCCATAGCCAAGGAAGTTACGGAATTATAGCAGACCATGGCAGCAACAGCGCAACACACTTCCTTTAAGTAATGAGCCAATATACATCATTCAGTACAACAGCTAATATTTTCAGCCATGGGCCTAAGCTATTTCCTGTCTCGATTTACCAATGATTAATGTCATAAGAAATTGCACAATGTTGCTTTAACTGTCAGGGACTTTATATTCACAATTTCCCTCACCTGCATAATCAATATGATAATATGCTTAGACACACACACACACACAAACATGCATTGTCTTGAAGTGATGCTGTACTGCAGTTAATATGAGAACATTTTCGCAATGCTTTTATGGCCCAGCACTATCTTGCATTCAATATGAGAAAATGTGTGGCAATTGTTTACATGGTTCAACACTTTCTTGCAATTATTATGAGAACAACCATGGTGATTGCTAGGGGTCCACCGGTAAGACATTTTCTGCCGGAAACCGAATCCGAGTATTTGGATGTATTTTTGCCGGATCCGGTAACGAACCAGAAACGAACCGGGTACCATTTGTTCCATATGCAAAGCTTCACATTTTCATGTAATAAGAAATTATCGACATAAATTTGTGTACTTGTAATAAGTGACTAATACAATTTGAATTGTAGTCATTTCTGTGCAGTTGTGAAGTTTTCTGTGTAGTTGTTTTAAGGTTCAACATGTATAATTTTATATACGTAAGTTTATTGAATAAGTTTTTATAGAAAAAAATTTTTTTAAAGAAATTTTTTTGCAACTATTTGCGTCTACAATATTTGCCGAGGCGAATACTTCCGGAAACGGGATTTCCGGCCGAACCGAGTATCCGAGCCGGTTTCCGGTGGACCCCTAGTGATTGCTAACAAGAGACAGAGAGGAATGGGAGAGAGGGGAAGGACAGAGTTGCCTCTTTTTCGATTTACAAAACAATAAACTGCTTTAAACTAACATGAGTGTCTTTTTCTTCAAAGTATTTGGTGCTGATCTTTTTGCTGATGATCTGCGTTCGGACAAAGTCCTTTTTTGCAAGACAAAGCCGCATCTGTTCAAGTATAAACTCCACCTTCTCCTTCTTTTCCATTGAACCAAAGGTCTCCACCTAAAATCAAAATCTATGTACCAATCACATTTTATATTAGAGATAGCCCATCTATGATGACATCTTTCGTTTCGACAATAACCAAAATCAGATCTATAACAGAAATTGCACATTTTCTCGTAACCAATAGCTAACTGGCTAAGGTTTTGGCTGTAACTGAGAATGACATAGTTCCTAATGACAGTGATAAGTGAACCAAATCCAGCGTTGTAACTTTGGCCACAACAGAACCTGACTCCACAAATCTTCTATGACTTGATTATATTAGGAACATGGTATCAAAATTAATCAAGTTGAAAATGATAATGTCAGTATTCAGAAACTAAAATAAAAGCCAACTTCATTTAATAAAAATGTAACAAAATCACACAAACAACACACTATACATTGTATTGATGGCAAATTAGGCAAATGTAATGGATTCCCTAACGTACAATGCTAACTATGTGTATTAGCAAATTCCAGCTGGGACTGTGGTTTGATTAAACACTCATTTTGCACGTCACTTTCTGCTTACTGCCAAGAGCCACAGCTTAATTTTGATATGGTTCAGGTTCATCCATTACAGACGTCTGCAAAGAGGGGAGAAACCATCCAATGCAGAAAAATTGCCTGTGCAAGCAAACTGTACTGTGTTGGATAATCCTTAGCTAGGAGCAGCCTACACTGTACCATGCCTTGTACAAATGTCACCGGCTATCGAGCTTCAACATTTCTCGGCACTGGCATACAAATGTCCAGAGGAGGAAGAGGAGGGTAACATCACATATGGGTAAGGGGGAGGTAGAGTCCAAAGTAGGTCATTTTAATGTTTTATGGACAACCCTATAGATTTTTACAACCTCAGTCATATATCATCCAAAAATATGTTCATACTGAAATGTAAAATTAATTTCTGGTATGCAAGTAATGAACTATAGTCACACCTGGAGTTCCTGGAGCACAGCAGCTGCTTCTGCTATCTTGCCTTCATCCTCCTTGATCTTGGCAAGAATAAGACTCAGACGTGCTCTCTCATTCTCCACATATATCTAAAGATGCGGAAACAAACACATAACAGTTAAATACAGAAGCATTTTTCTTCTTAAACAGGCACAAGGAATCCAGTTTCTGATTAGATTCTATTACATATGTTCAGCAGTGTTAATTAGCATGGACTGATTAATTGCTTTGGGAAGACTCAGATTTTCAAGGCATCTTACCATCAGTACTCCAATTGATACAACTGCCAACAATTGCGGTGATACCGAAGCTCATTGTCTTCCACTGTTTGGAATTTTCTAGGATGTTGAAAATAAATTTAGGTGGTAAACCTAAAACTAGCAGAGTTTAAGATTGCAGTGAGTGCATGATTGTTGGGGAGAAAGATGTATGTGGGAAAATGCCGAGAAGTAATCGAACAAATCTGAAAATCCACCTCCTTGCCTTTCACAAATAGGCCTACAGCGAACTTTAAAAAAGGAAGATGTGCTAATATATATATGAAGAAACCAGTGCCTACTCGCCAGTGATGGGAACTAAACGATTTTTTTAGTTAAACTAAAACTATTTTCCAACTAAAAAAATAGTTTAACTAAAGTCGGCAACTGATTTTGGAAATAAGTTAACTAAACTAAAAAAAGCAGTTAAACTTTTTCCAACTTTTTTCCAACTTTTTATGACAAACATTTTCACAATAAAAGACGTTAAGTGAACTGTAATAATGCAAAGCGTCAATGACAATTTCACCTTCAAACTATGCAATGTGTACTGTTCTGGCCTACAGTTACATGTATACTGTAAGTAGTGTATGAATTTGAAAACACAGGCTGTTAATGCTAAAACCATGCAGTGTTAAAATGTTTTTTGCTGACAGTGTTCAATGTTCACTGTGGAAAAATAGTTGCATATTGCTGATTTTTTAAGTTAAACTTTTAGTCAGCAACTAAAAATTGTAAGTTAAACTATGGTTTTAACTAAACTATTTTTTTTTAGTTAAACTTCTTCCTTAACTAAAAATTTTAGTTAAACTAAAAGTTAGCAACTTTTTAGTTAACTATTGCCCATCACTGCTACTCGCCAAGGTCCAAGTGGCTCTTCTGGATCGGGTTCAATTAAGACATTTCTTAGCCAACCTAGCCAGTCAAACCAACACAACAGTGTTCGGGCTTTTTTGTAATTTGACTGTAGGGAAGCCAACCAGAACTTTGCAGTCACTTTGAAGCAAAGCCTTTATAAAAATCAACGGGAAATTTTGCCACAGTAGTCATTAAAAGGTTAAACATGTACATGTATCTGGCATATTGCCATTCTGTAAAAATTATGGTTGCTATCAGTAATAAACAGATGTATTGTATATTCATGATGGCATAGTATAAGTGACTGAAAAACTGAAAATTAAAAAAAAACTTAAAACTAAAAGAAGTGAAAGTAGGATGTTTCAGATTTTGTCAACTAAAACTTGATGCAAAAACGAAAACTAGTTCTAAAACATCTAGCAGGTGAAACTAATACTAACTGAAACTAAAACTCGATATGCAACACTAAAACACTATACGGAACACACTTTTTAGACTTCAGGCTTGTTGACTTACACACCCATAAACGATAGAGGGTTCAATCAGGACTGGATGGTGTTGCATGCAACTATCTAACAAAACTCAATTACATGCCAAACCTACACTGGCTCTCTCAGTATTATTACGTCATTCAGATCAAGGCTAAAAACTACTCTTTTCTAAATCCCTTATACACAGTTCTCTACCATAGTCTCTGACCTTTCATAACTTGACCTAGTTACACATTATGCCTTGTGGTTTCGAGACAACAATCATTGAATGGTTATTGTAGAAACAGCAAAACAAAAATGCTAAAATTAGATTAGGTAAATATCAATATTACACAAAAACTTGAACATAAATTCCAACAAACATTCAAACATATCAGATTGTTATACAATAAAATTGCCAATCCACACTTCAAAAAGTTTCAGAATCGGTACAACAGATGTACAGATAGCAAAAACAGTTTGTTTATATCAGGTAGAATTGCCAACGTTTGGTGTTTGTTATTTTTTTCCCGAAATATCAGTTAACCTCAAATTAGATTTCACAGCATATTAATTAGAGTATTGTGTTTACCTTTCCAGCTGTAACTGTGCGCAATGTGTCAATGAGTTTGAGTTTAGTCTCCAGATGGCTGACCTTCTCGACATAGGTGAAGGCCTCCTGAACCATTTTAGTAACGGCCTACAGTGATCCAATAATATGACTATTACATATGGTAACATATCGTTGTCATTTACAGAAACACACATGCACACATATGCATGCATCATGCACACAAATATTTATGTAGGAATATCAGTAGCACAGTAAAAATTTGTTATCTTGAAGCTCAAGGGACCATTGTTAACAGTTCAATATACTCGAGGTTCAAAATAAGCGAGATATTCACTTCATGCTCTGTCCAACTCTACACAAATGGAAGTGTACACGTTTTGTATAACGACTGAATGGCCTCGACCCTGCTCACCACCGCTGCCAATTTGAATGGAAGCCACGCCTTTTAATGTCCCCATGTACGGACTGTGCTAGCGTGATATTTAAATGTCCCCATGTACGGACTGTGCTAGCATGATATTTAAATCTCTAAAGCCGGTCACCACCATCACGTCCAGGCACTAGTAAGCTGGGGTCATTGTGTGCAAGTCAGTGACTTCTATTCTGCAAATCCAACACATCAATAGTTGGCTGTTAGCGATAAGGCTCCTCCACTTGCAGATACTAAAAACTTGGTCAGAGTCAAGTTAAGAAACCTGTTTCAGTTGTCCTCTTTTCTTTGTCAACTGAACAATGTTTTCATTCAGCAAATCGTACTTCTTTGCCTCAAAACACATCCGTACAATTGCAACAAGAATTCTTCCGGTTGACAGTGCATCTGCACCCTGCAAAAAACCAAGCACATTCACAGATCTTCTAAATTTCTGCAATAAGTCTATATAAATTATCGGCCAATGAATATTGCTAAAGTGTTAGGATTTTATGTTCCTTTTCGGTAGCCATTTGGACAAAATAGCCAACATTTTCTACATGGTGAGTGGTGACATGATTATAATTGTAAAGCATTGGTGCTTCAGGTTCTGAAACTGTTTTCAATAAAATGTAACGCCTGCAGACAATTTGCAGAATACCAAGAAAAGGTGTGTAAGGTAGGTTAAACAGATGAGCAAAGCTTAATTCGTTTACCACTAACACTAGTATGTTGAAAAGTTAATTCCTAGAAATAGAGATGAAAAGACATTTTCAGCAAAGTTTCAGTTACTCATATTCACAAAGAGCTCTTGCTAAAAAAAATGTTCTGTTCTGTTAATATGCAAAGCAGCCTTGGTAGGTAGCAGCATAGGCATAATTTGTGGGGGTACGAGGAGTACCTGTACCCCTCACTTTTTGGACTGGGGGTACCGTACCCCCACTTTTTGAACAATGCCAATCAATATTTTATTATCGTACCTTTCCAGAGATCGCAATCTCATCCTTGATTCGTGTATGTAAGAAATTGGTACCCCCACTTTTTAGATCAAAGTTACGCCCCTAGGTAGCAGCCAAAGCAGCAGCGCTCTATTCGAGTGAATTCAGTGGTGGCCATATTGTTTACATACACAGGCACTCAGTTCTTTGGATTACCACAAAAAGATATTGTCGATTTATATTATTTTAACCCCAGGTTCACACCACAATGAAACACGACTAAAATACATTAAGCATTCAGAAACTGCACAAATACTCACCGTTCTTGTTTGCTTTTCCAAAGACATTAGGTTATCGATGGCTTCTGTGAGTTTTCCAGCCTTAAAAGTTTAAAAATACACATTATTTCATTTTTATGATGACTTCTCAAATATATAAAGAGATTGAAGTTTTCCAATAATTTACTTGTACAATGTACATTCACCTCAATACGCCCAAAAATAAGATCAAACAAACTTCTAATGGGCAACATGCTATGATATATCACCGTGTCCCACAGCGCATCTGCTACAGTGTCGCTGTACTGGTTTGGCGCTGTGTTTTAGGCTGTGCCCCGGCCTATCTGTGTGAGCTCTGCCGCCCGGTCTCTGATTCAGTTGGCCAGCGTGCTCTTCGGTCTTCTTCTGGGGAAGAACGTTTAGTCCCCCGGGCTCGCTCCACAATTAGGCAATGCCGAGCTTTCTCTATTGCTGGGCCCTCCATTTGGAAAGGTATTCCATCAGAGATTCACCTACTCCCCTCAGGTAACAGATCTGCTTTTTACAAGCTGCTAAAGTCTAATCTTTATTGCCGTGGCTGGGCTGGGTGCGCTTCTGAGTAGGTTTCTTGAAGGTGGGCTGTTAAATTTCCGAATGAATGAATCATTAACTATCAGTAAATCATACTATCAGGCAACTATCGGTTATCATAATGCCTCAAAAGAATAAGTAATTTAAATACAGTTAAATATCAACTGTTTGGAACGTGCAAAGCATTTTTGTAGTTCTTATAATTGAGGAGTCTCATAGATTCGCTACGCAAGCCTCTATAGGCCGGACACCATGACAATGACCAAGCATTTGCACGCGATAACAAGAATCTGCGCTAATTACTTTCGCCAAATTTTCACATTCCGGTATCTTTTCATCAACGGCTGCACTGTAATCCACTTCCATTTTTTGAATCCTGCCATCGGACATAACATCTGATAAATCAGCCATTTTATTAAGTCGTTTTCTATCAGCCGACCTAACATGTACTTTCCTAACTTCCTGTACCATCCGGAAGCACCAGATTCAACTACAGTATCAACTCTCATTTTATAGCGTCGATCTTTTACAGACGCAACTAGTTACGTTTTAAGCAGATACAACAACAGTTACAGTCTATAGTTACATAACATTAGACCTTCGAACTGCTCGATATCGATAAGATATGCAGAAACAATTTTACTTTCGCAAATGTCTTGGATTAGTGTTAAAGTCAAACGAAGTTAAACGAAGTTGCAAAATTCAGTGATTTGCGTAATTCAAATTCATACAAAAATTCGAGATATCTGCAGCTCAATAAAAATGTTTGCGCGTTGAAAATATCCGGAGATTGTTCTTTGCATAGGCGTAGGCCTAATTTGTGGGGTACCCGAACCCCCACTTTTTAAACTGGGGGTACCGCACCCCGTGACCCCCCACTTTTAAACAATGTCAATCAATATTTCATTATTGTGCCTTCCCAGAGATGGTCTTCATGTGACAAACGAAAGTCAGAAAGTGGAAAGAAATTGCCAATTGGTACCCCACTCTGCTCCGGTCCTTGGCCCAATTCGATCTGTATACAACTATACATAGGCCTACTTTATAAGCCTACACGGCAGACATTCTTTCTATGTTTAGTATATATCTGCACTGGCGTAAGCTTGTCCAAAATATTGGGGGGGCATGGGGTCTGGACCAAAAAAACAAGTTTTTTCAATATGAAAAGTTGGGTTTTTTTGGTTGTTTTTCGTTTTCTTTTCGTTTTTATGGTTTTTGCTGTTTTGGTTGTTTTTAAGATTTTCCGATTTCGGATCATAAAAATCACGAAAAATGGCATCAACAAGAGCTCCAACTCAGTTTAATTCAGTTGCGATTTCCAAAAATTAAAAATCATTAAATCAATGTTATTAAAATAACTTCTACAAAAATAAGAAATTTATTTTTTTAAACAAACAAAAAGCAAATTTTGTGGATTTTTTCTTTTGGTTTTGTTTAAAACCAAATACCGAAAAAGCTTTTGACCTCTGGTCTGGACAGTCAGCAGAGGCTTCCGGGTTTACGTTAATGGGTATGAAATGGGGCGTTTTGTTTACATGTAAATTTGTTTCATATTGAAGATATTGAAGATAAAAATAAATCTTTGTTTTCATTGTGAATTTCTGATAGTATTTCAGTTCTTTGTCTCTGGTTTTCTGTTTCTGAAGAAATTTGTCTATATCGAAACATAATATTTTAATATTTGAAGAAATTCTCCTCTCGATTTTGGGGGGCATTGCCCCGGCTCCTCAATTATTGGAGGGGCACGTGCCCCGGCTGACCCCCCAGAGTCTACGCCTATGTATATCTGGCCACCTTTATTCAGATGACGTACGATCAGATCTTTGTCCAAGGGGATTAGTTAGGTTATATAGCTGTTACACCCCTCTGGAATAAACTCCCACCAGAATTGCGACAATTGTCCGATTCATGCTACGCTCTTGTTATCTCTGCGCAGGCTTTCCACTAATTATTATACCTGAAAGCACCTCTTTTTCATAAAGCCTATTTCTTCCTTTTCCTCTGACTTCTTTCGCCGCTACAAATAACCGTAACCGGTGTGCTTGTGTGAGCGCGTGTGTGGGCGCGCCGCGGCGCGCGAGGGTGTAAGCCTATGTTTGGGAAAGCGCATCCCACACAATTTAATCACGACGCAAATTAAGAAAAGAACAAAGGATGCGAAGCACATTCATAATTCCCAATTAAACCAAATTTTACATTGGTAATTAGGCCTAATTGAACTTTCCGTGGCGATGGTTCAGCGGAGGTGATTTAATTGTCTCATTATAAAGAGAAGATCAAGACCTGAGCGCGCACAATTTGGTTGTTCTGCTTTTTCTTGTAGGTTAAAGCATTGCTCCACGTTGACAAGGGGTAGGCTCTATTCGATGTTACATCAACTTTTGATTGGAACGCGCTCATTAGGTTCTAACTTTGAGGATGTTAGCTCTGGCTTGGCTAAATTTAAAATATCTGTTGAGTCAACGATACTTAGGCTATGACCTTGATCATATGATATACAACGCGCGTCTATCGTTTCTTGTATTGCGGCCTGTGTGTGCAGCCAGTCAATCTGCAGGGCAACGCCAACAGGCTCTGCAGGAATTGCTGCGGGCCAAGGCATAGGGCTGAGGCACAAGGAGGGCTGATGGAGGCTCCAGCAGCTGGGCGATATATAGGAAGACGTCGGACTGCTTTTAGCTAGGAGTTTGGTTCGTGAGTCCTGAGCGTGCGTGTTGCTTTGAGTCGTGTCTAACCTAATTAGACCTAACAACAGTTCTGGTAGGGCCTTTATAGGCCCAGTTGTGCGCCAGATAGACAATTACTTCGAAGATGACACTGATGCAGTCATGAGTTGCGCTTAGTGGAAGCATGAGATAATAGTTTTGACTGTTTAGAAAACAGATTCGTTTTTTGGCGCATCTTAACGTAGGCGTGAATTTTCTCTGCGTGGAAATCGTTTTGTAGGTTAATCGTCGGCGCACTGATACTACGACCGTTCTGCCATGATATTTACGAGTAAACAATGATGTCGAGGAGGGGACTATGGAGGACTGCACGACATACAGCGATCGAACGGAACTTGACGAACAACGACAACAGTTGGATTTATTAGATGAACCAAAAGAATTAAGTAGAATGAAACAGACAAACCCTCATCAGTCGGCTTCGACGGAATCAGCTGTCGTCGATGGTGAAGATTGCACGAAATGCGACGAAACCCCTGATCCACCGGTGGGAGACGGTGTGCCCGAAGGGGTCGACAATTCAGATCCCGACTACGTGGAAGAACGATTTCGCGTTGACAGACGAAAACTGGAACAGTTGATACAAGGTATGTCACTGGGTTCTTTGTGTATACATAACATACCATTGGGTTCTACGTGCATGCGATTGGGTTGATACAAAGTGAGGGAAAGGTTGAGGCTAGAGAGTAATACGAGGACAAAATTATTCTCCCTCTCCATCCCGTTCCCTTGGGTCTACTCAGGGTTTAAAGTGGGTGGGAACGCGTGGGAACGGCGTTCCCACTGCTCTCGAAATTCGTTGCTTGCGTTCCCACTGCTCACAATGCAAGAACCCTGGTAATGCATGCGTTCCAATAAAACTCGTCTTTGGAGTTCCCACTGCTCACCCAAACCACTTTAACCACTGGGTCTACTCCCATCCCACCCCATCTCCATCAGGTCTGTGTCCATCCCCACCCCATCCCCGTTAAGTGTTCTCGTTCCCATTCGGATTCCTATCCCAATGAAGCAAAAGAACAAGATAAAAATGTTCCCTCACATTTAAACAGTTATGTTAAAATCTTAAGTTTATAAATACAGAATACTCAATTGAAGTTGAAAATATGTAGAATATTCAAGGATTTCAATTATGTAGCACAATAACTTAACATTGAATGGAGACCCGGTTAGCTTAACAGATAGTTAAAATTAACTATCTGAATTTTACTACAGCGGACAAAGTTACAACCGTTACCATGGTAATACCCGCTTGTATTTCCATCCCCACGGTAGCACCTCAGGATTTTCTACCATCCTCACGGTATTACCGCCTCTTCTGACACCATTACCGCAGATTTTACCACAGTAACCGCGGTATTACCGCTTTCCCCATTACTGTGTCAATCTGTAGTTGAGGCTACATGTTACAAAAGACATCTACTACAGTGTCATTAGTAGCAATCAACCTGCGTGACATCTTTAGGATAAAAATTTCATCAGCAAATAACACCTAGAGGCATCATATAAATAGACTGTTAGAAGTCTAAATATATCTTACTTTTGCTTAACAGAAAACTTTTAAAAATTAAACTAGGATCAAAGTGGAAATGTTTGCAAGATCAGGCCTCATCCTCACTGGTGTCCTGGAAGGTCCCTTTAAATGTGACAACATTATGATGCTGGACACAGATAGAAAGGTGTTGGAAAAGAAAATTTCCCTTGCAAGGATCAGCACTTATGGCTGATAGACAGTGGCCAATGTCCCAAATCAAATATGCCCATGAAGAAATGGGTAGTTGAAAAGGCCTCAGTTGTCAGAATTGGAAGCAAGAAATATACTCTATACAGTTTCCGCCTTTAGGCTGAATGAGCTCTTCTTGTCAAGGATTACCATACAACAGGGGTTCACAAACGGTGCTTTGCGCACCGCTACTGGTACGCCAGGGGTCGCTAAGTGATACGCAAACAAATTCAAAAAAATAAAAAAATTTCTATGAGTTTATGCCCATCTTTCTTTGATTAGCTATTCTACGTCCACCATGCGCTTCTTTTTCTTAAAAGTTTAAATTTTTTCTAAGCTAAATGTTGTTTTTGATCTGACCTTGGCTGGTGGTACACCAACATTTGATTTTTTACCTGGTGGCACAATAAAAATAAAGTTTGAAAACCGCTGCTATACAGGACCTAGCAAGTTCAAAGTAGTGTTTGATCTCTGATTCACAAGTAGTTACTGTCTGGCTAATGATGTTTATGAGAGGGTGTATGAGCTCTACTGTATCACCAATGTCATTGGCTGTAGCTACCAGACTGATTTCCCTCCCATTGACTCCCAAGGTCAGCAGCATCGCCTCTGACATTCTGCATGCAAGGCAATGTCATACAAATAGTCCATTTCTGTGGTGTCTAGTTCCCCAAACTGACCACCATGTGCATTGTAAAGTTTTAAGTAAGACAACAGAGCTAAATATTATTCAGTTGTGTTTCAGCGAGACTTCTCAGTGCTTTTTAGCTGTTTGTGTTAATTGTTGTTGTTTGGTTTCAGAGATTGGCGGAGGAATTTCCGATATTGACGTTATTTTAATATTCAGTCGTATTACCAGTAAATCACATTAGTAAATTGATTTGGTTTATGCATGGTTTTTATATTGGCTGTTTGTTTGATTAGATAAGTTAGGTTCCATATTTGGTCTTTCTAGCAATTACTTTATAAAGTCTGTTACTGTCAAAGTTTTAAGCTGTAGATTTCCAGCTGTGTTGATTGGTGTACTGGCCATGTAATTGCTGGTTGCTGCCACTTCTGGAAATGGCATAATTATATCATACTTCAACAATTGTTTTTCAACTATACTGAGTTATACTAAAAGTTTTCTATTACTTGTATGCTGATATAGCAGTTTGCTTTTTCTATTATTCCAGTGAAAACTTAGTTTCAATGTTCGCTGGGCAGAAAGAGCTCTGCAGAGGTAGAAAAAGAGATAGATGGAGAACAAAGATGGATACAGACACACACAGACAGAAGCGGACAGACAGAAACAGACAGACAGAAACAGACAGACAGATGCATATGGACAGAAACAGACTTGTAAGCTTTAGGGAAGCAGATATAAAAGTTACAGATAGAAAGAAACAAAGTGCAGTGAATGACGCACGTAAAAATGTCCACATGACTTCATACAGTTAATGGTGAGCTGTGTGTGTGCTTGAAAAGATTTAGAAGAAATCAAGTGGATGCCCTGCTTAAATATACAAAGATACTGTTTTCATGTGGTTCTATGATTAGTGAGACCAAGCTTTTTTCGGGAAATTATTCTGTTTGGGCAACAGTGCACCTTCATCAGCAGAGGCAGTATGCTGCAATTGCTGCATGTTAAGATTGGCCATGAACAGATATCCTGATGTAGCCTTTGGTTCCCTGTATGCTTCCATGTTGTCTTTTGTGGAATAAATGCTGGATGAAAGTTTTAATGGTTGCTTGAATGTGCTTAGAAGTTAGTCTGTTGTCAGTTTTCATCATGACGAGTTAATATGACTATTATTGTGCAAAGTTTTTAGATGCGCAGTAATACTGAGACAAGGAAACACATGATAAATGTGTGTTCTTGTATGTTCTTTTGTGTTGATGGAGCGCTGTTACCCAAAAAGTTCCTGTAGTGTCACCACTTGGTGGCAAAATGGGTGAATTTTGTTATAGTCTTTGTTCACTATTAATTCTCTTCATTTTTGCTGAATCTTAGTAAAATCCAGCACATTTAAAATGTTTAATCCACATGTGATGCCTGTGTTTATATTGTCCATCCACAGAACTCTCTCTTTCTTTGCGTTTTATCCCAGTTGAATCCTGAACAAAGCATCTTGCTTGGTATCTGTGTAGTCCCAGGAACTGCCGCCTCTGCTTAGCCTTCAAGTCGAAACCGATGACTAAGCTACCACTGAAGTTGCTAACTTATAAGTCAGCCACTACCATTAAGCTTTTGGCTACTGGTACCTTTATTCAGTAAATAATTTGTTTAGTATTTAAATCCTGGTTTTGAGTGTTGATTTGATGAAGACACTCCACAGCAGAGCAGGAGCAACATTTGGTCATGTATGAGTCACAGTGCAACAGACTAACATAATTGTCGTGGATGAATTTCGGTCCTGACAATAATTATGCCCTGTGCTTTAATATAACTACAGTGAAACCCTGTTAACACACAACCAATTAGCTCGCTGTTGGAACTGCGCGATATGCATGCGCACAAGTTAACAAGTCTCCCAGCTAGGTATAACATTAAATTAACATTAAAAATACTTGTATTGCCTACCTTTGCAAGAGTGTGTAGTCGGCGAATTTCGAAAATCATTATCAGTTAAAAAAATTATCTTTAGAAAGTTGCTCTGTAGCAATAGAAGTGCAATGCTGTTTCCCACATGTGTCAAATTGTTCCCCCTCTCCACACTGTTGACTAAATTGTAATATGTAATTGAACATTTGTATATATATACATATATATATATATATATACAAATATATATATATATATTGAATCCCAAAAAAGTCTACAAAAGAGATTACAGTTTGACCCATATTTATTAAAAACATAAGAAACTAAATCAAAACGGAAAAAAAGAAAAAAAGAAAAAAGAAAATAATTTGACTTTGTCACATGTTGTACTACATTTTAAAATTAAAAACCTTGTTTACACAATTTTATCAGCAAATAACATAACTATACTAGTAAACACTAAAGTAACATTAATCTACAACAATTATTTTATTTCTTATAAGTTTGGTTTAATAAGAAATTGAGAAATTAAAAATATTGAAATCTTTTCAAATTTAAATTGTAAACATAAGTCCACTTAAGTCCATGCTGACATAAACTAACACAATTCAAAACTAAATTTGTAGATATGGAGTGTACTTAATTAAAAACTGTACTTAAAATTTGTACTTGTATAAAAACTTGATATCCCTGAATCATCCGACATGATTTTATATTGTTATCGTCTCCCGCAAAATGACCCCTAATACGGATCCTAGTACCCGAATAAACTTTCTCACAGTAAATGCATTTCAATTTAGCCAATGCTGAGTTTTTGTCTTTCTCGTTTATCAAAGTAACATGAATCCTTTCCACACCCTTTTCTTTTGGCATTTTGGATAACTTAGAAATAATTTTTTTAAATTTTATTTCTTGTACTTTTCTATTTATTTCTCAAATGATGACGTAAGTAGTGATGTAAATTAGCTGAATCCTTGAAAGTATGGAGACAACAGACAAAAATAAAATTTAAAAAAAATATAACAGACAGTAAATAAATAAATAAAGTTACATAAAAAAATAAAAGACGGAAAGAAACGAGAAGAAAAATAAAAAACAGAAAAGCGAGATTTTATGGAAAAAGTAAAAGCGAAAAAAAAGGTTTTAACAACTTTGGTTTGACCTAAACTATTAACAGGGTTTTGGAAAACAACCGGTAGTCCCAAAAGGTGCATGCTTTAATGGAGTTTCACTGTACATATGACTGCAGCACGTGTAACATGTTTACTTGGTCCTCTGCAAGTGAAATTCATTTTTAACTGATTAGTTTCATACATGTTTTTGCCCAGTTATTTGTGTTGAATGGTCTGACATTTTAATCTGCTCAACTGCTGCTGATTACTGAATGGTTTAATCAATCAAGAATGATTTGCAGTCTGGATGAGTGCTGCAGTATAGCCTCAAGCTTAGTGGTATGCTTTATTATTACTTTTGTAAACACTGGTATGCAGCTGTCACCTTCTTTCATAAATTCACATTGACATTAATTTCCCCTAGTTTGTCAGTACAGTATATGGCAAAATGCATTACATTATTCAGTAACTAGTATGGACATACTGGATTACTGAAAACATCTAGTAAACCCATCGACAAGTCTAAGCGACTTATTCAGTATATGAGCATACAACTTAGTTGACTAAGTCATTAAGTCTGTCACCAACTCATGGAGTCAGTAGGTAATTCTTTAATGACAGACTCCACGGGGGACTGTGTTTGTTCTTAATTTTCAGTGGAGTTTTTATGTCTTGAGCAAGCTGATAACTCCTTGGTATGTTGTGTACTTTAAATCTTGAGTCAAATGACTTTGATCTCATGATCCAAGCCATGAACACTTTTTTCACAGTGGTTAGGATGGAATTTGGCAGAGTTTTGCTGGTTTGTAATTCTTATACTTGTTAGATTATATGCCATGTTTTCAGAATCAGATTGATCACTTTTAATTAAGCAACAGGTGGAAGTGTGTAAGGTAGTGAAACATTCAGTTAAAACTCTATGGACTCTCTTCTTTGTATTGCACTGCACTCATCACATATCCAGGACACTTTGCTGGCTCAGGATCAGCGAGGTGGGATGAACATCTAGCCATGATCAGTTTCAGAGATTGAACTGTGCACAACTTCACAGTTGTTGTGAGTTTTCAAACAACCCAGAACAAGAAATTAGATAAAAGCAACACACCTCTTTGTTCTGACCTCTACAGAAATACATCAGAAGCATGGAGGTTGCCAGGGTTTGAAAGATCTTTCAGCTGAAATGCAATCATAGTCATACCCATCAAACAACCAATTGCCTTATTTAATCTCCCAATATGCATTCATTCTTATGTACCAACTGCATTGGTGTACCACCTCCCAAGAGACTCAGAATATAGTGTCGGCTGTCAATGGTGAATGGGATGCCACTGATGGGGCATATGTCCAGCAGCCTACAAGTGGTGAATTTTTATTATAGCCAGAAGTGGGGAACAGCTTTCAGATATATGTAGGTTTTCTAACAATGTTCAGATACACATATACTTAAAACATGAAGGACGGTCACCAATCCAAGTACTAACTGGATTTGATATCACTTAGCTTCAATTTGCTTGTCAGCTTCGTATTTACAATCCCAAGCTGCAGTCCAGATTTGCTTTTGAACTATGCAAATTTAATACTGATTTTGTTTCACTTTTGGTATGCATGAGAACATTACAGAAGCAGGAAATGTTCTTGCTTAGTTTAGATGCTGCCCATCGTTATATAAGTCTGGTCTTGACCTGCTTGGCCTCTGAACTATTTCCACATTTCTAACATCTTCTTTTCCAAAACTTCTCAGACGCTCATGTCTCGCATACTGCGTTTGTTTCCTGAGATATCTGGACTTCTACTTTGTCCTGGCTTCTGGTGCTAACGTTCTGAAGAATCTGTTCTGCAGTCTACTTGCAACTGAGGCATTTCCTTCCTTCAGCTCCTCCACCAATTTTCGGAATTTGGGACCGATTCTTGAGAGTACTGTTACTTTCTGGGATCGTATAAGTCACACACTGTTTTTATTTATGTCTAACTTGTCAGATGATCCTTCTCAGAATATGTGCAAGAGGGTACTTAGCAAATTGCTTGTTTGTTTGACATTGTATTCCAAAGTTTGGAAGTACCTCCCAATGTTCTATATTGTGACATTGTTTAATGCTTTCTTCTGAACTAAGTCTTTCTTTTGTTTTCAGTATCAGAAGATCAAGAGGAAAATGCTGAGGAATTCTTCATGAAGGTAATAATTATTGATTTGAGGATAGGTATTACAACTTGAATTTAGTGAAACAACAAACAACAGTGTTTGCTGGCCTCTCACCTGCAACTTGCACACCTGTCTGGCACATCAGACCATCTCTGTCTATCTCTGCTGCCTGTCTGTCTTTCTATTCTTTCTAGTAAAAATGCTTAATTTCACTCCAAAATGCTGTAGATGTTATTTTGTTCTCTCTATGCAAATTAGTCTGCAGTTATCTTAAACAGTTTCCAGTGTTTTTGGAGTGTTATCTTTGGCATAGCAGTGTTCGACTGAGTCTGTTAAACCAGGAGTCATTTACATTTTTACAGAAGTTGATTTAGAACTGTTACTTTTCCATTAACATGACATTTTGTAGTAGGGCATGATAGTTCGAGAATTCGCATTTTACGAATTTTAATATTTCACGAATTTTAAAGAATTTTAAAACTGGCAACGAATTTTATTATTTGTTTACTTTTCAACTTTTGAAGCAAGTAAATGTCAGTGTCAACGGCAATCAATCAGTCAGCCGTAAAAGATAGCTGACTAGCAACACAACGGTTCTGATATTCAGTTACTGTTCTACTTGGAGTCTTGAACTTCGAATTCTGTCATAGTTGGGGCATGTGACTGTGAGTGTCAGTCAGCAGAACGAAAAACCCCAGTGTCCCAGCTCCAGTCTGACACAGTTTGCTCCTCCGATTCTGATTCAGGAGCAGCCCACTGACCCCACTCAACTGTGGTTTCTGTATTTTCGCCATGCAAATGCTCCTGAATTCGGGCAGAACAAATTCCTTGTCACAAAAACAACACTGTATTTTCGGATTAACCTTTCTCATCTCCTCCAAAATCACTACATACTTCCACTCTGGTCCATGTTCTTTCATCTTTGAGAAATTAGGTTTTAGCTAAAATTACTCATTACGTAATAAACTTTTATATTGAATTTTACATTAAATTCTAAGCAGAAGCTTAAAACAACAAATGATGACGTCATCACATTTGTTGTTGTTGCTGCTGCTGGTTTTTGCAAAATGTCGCTGTCAATGTAAAAAAGGCCGAACAATGGCTTAATGAATTTTTGCAAAGTTTTAAGAATTTTAAAATAGGCTAAAAATTCACAAATTTTATGAAAGTTGGAACCGAAAGTCACGAATTCTTGAACTATGTAGGGCATGTTAGCTTAGCCTTTGTCTTTCTGTTTTATTCTTTCTCAAAGGATTTATTGTTTAATTTTATTACTTTCCATCAGAAAGGCATTTGTGAACCTACTGTCCTACTCTTTACCAGAAAGGCATACTGGTAATTATGTAAAATTTTATTCCATGTGCTTACAACATGTGATAAAGACATCTGTGTCGACTGCCTTTTGTGTCAAAAGGGCATTTGTTCTTACGGAATTCAATTGCACACACAGTCCCAGAACGGTGTCTGTAACCCTATTTGCGCGATTCGTGCATTTTCATGCAAATTTTAATGTTGGTTTTGTAACATTTTGAGTGTGCTTAAATACATAAATAAATTGGCAAACTTTGATGTCTTTGAATGAGGCAGCCTTCTTGTTTTCCTTGTAAGGAGATGAGGTTTTGGAAATTTTTTAATGAGATGGAATGTGATGCACATTTGGATGAAACAGCATTACTGGTAGTACTATTTTGAAAATAGCTTGATCTGATATACATACACATGTCTGGCAATTAAAAAGAACCACTGTGAGAACTGTGGCATTATGATTATAACCACTGTGAGAACTGTGGTATTCAGTTATAAAGAATAGTGAGACATGTTACCGTCTCTCTAGGCCAGAGGTGGACTAACTTTTTGCACATGGGGCCACATTAAACGTCACAAAAATTCGGAGGGCCGGATAACAAATTTTAACTTTTAATAACGACTAACATGAAAAGAAGTTTACTTATTTGTAATATGTTAAATGCACACTGGCTGTTACCAGTGCTTTTTTCAACCGGAACGCACCGGATCTGCGTTCCGGCACCTTTTTTCAGCTACTAAATTTTTTTATTTATTTTAATAATAACACAATAATTTAGTTATTTTAATTTAATTTCAGTGTTGTGAACTGTTTTCAGTGTTTATTGAGACCGCTGTCAACCCCAATCCCGTTTTTCTCGGGATTTTAGTCCTTCCATAATTGTTCAGTTCTGGAACCTATTGTCCAGTTCCGGAACCTTTTTTCTAGAAAAAAAGCACTGGCTGTTTCTAATGAGATGTATGCGACTGTGGACATGCATGCAAGTAACAAGTTTCCCACAATCCAGAGTGATTGCGCTGGTTGCAATTCACAGTCTGAGTTCACGTTTAGATCACTTAACTGAGACTTGTACTTGGATTTGTTTATCTTCATAGTTGAAAATATTTGTTGACAGGTGTAAGTGGATGCGAAAAACACAAATATTTTAAAGCGCAAGTTTGTAGATTTTAGAATTTTTCCTTTCTGAGCGAAGAAAAGAATGTTATCAGGTCTGATCCTTTTAGCTGTTCTTTGAGAACAATGTCAGTTTGTGAGTCAGTTAACTGCAGCTGAAGTTCCGTATATGAGCTAATTGTCAATGTCAATTGTGAACGATAGCCCTGTAGTTACAAAGCAAATTCAGTCTCAATTTATTTAAAATCCACAATTCGTCTGGAGAACTCTTCTGTCAAACTTGACAGCTGAAGGCTATATTTTCCTCAGACTCTACTGTGACAGTTTGCAACTGCAGACAGTGCAGGGTAGGAAAGTTCCCGTAGTTTTGTTCTTTCATATGCTTTGAAAGCAACATTAGCTTTACTTTAACGGATTTCACTTCTGCGTATACAAATCATGTGCAAAAGCCTCGAAGTGGGGCAGATCGGCAGAGTTAATGCACAGAGTTATTATTAAAGCTGAATAGTATGGCCGGAATAGTAGGTGAGAGAGCAGCGCCAAGTGAGTAAAATGAAGAAAACTTCTCACGGTCTGAATTTTAAAAAAAATTCTGAAGAATTGTGGGGGCCGGATAAAAAGTGTTGGTGGGCTGGATCCGGCCCGCGGGCCATAGTTTGCCCACCACTGCTCTAGGCCATGTCATGTAACATCACATAATGTAGCAACATTACTTGAGCGTATCACAGGGTTGTCCAATCTATGACCCATGGGCCATGATGTGGAATGGGTTTGTTGAATTGGTTTTATCCAGCTCACTGAGCCTTTCAACATTTTGAAATTGTATGTTTAAAGATATGAGCTGCAGACCTTCAAACAATCCCACAAAACTATCTTGAAACTTTCACCTAATTCTTTGCTTTACGTGGTAGAGGGTTCAGGTTAATAATAGCTCTCAGACTCTCAGTGCATGCCTACTCTTGCTTTGTGAAACAAAGATTTTTGCATCAACAAGTGCCAGCAAAAGCAAAAAATTGATTCCGAATGTAGAGTTTTTTAAAATACATGGACCAAGGAATTTGTGTTGTTGAGTATTTTTGGGAGTGTAATGTATTATGTTTGATCTGTAAAAAAACAATAGCAGTCAACAAGGAATGTAACACTGAGCGACTCGTTCCACAAAAGTAAGTAAGTAATTAAGTAAGTAGGTAAGTAATTAGTGAAGTTCATGCAGCTAAGTTCGCTGCCTTTCTGGGCGAATTTGACGTGACTGGGTGAATTCCTTGAGACAATGCATACAGAACATCAGATGTTTTGAAAGCTACTAACAGTAATTTGGAAACAAAACTCAGGGCCAGTTTTCTGATATTGCAATCACAGACAGTTTCAAGACTTTCTTGAAGAAGTTTGATCAGATCTTGGTGATCTTTGGTCACTTGAGGAGGAAATGAAATATCTGGCAAGGAAAGGAAAGGCTGCAAGCTACTTGGATGATAATTTATGGTAAAATTTTAGGCGGACTTGAATATCAAACTTCAACACAGAGATCAGTTGGTTAAAAAATGTATGAACAAGTAGACTGCATTTGCTCAACAGTTACAGCTTATTCAAAAACAGCTGAGTTTTAAAGAGCTGTGCATTTACGTAAACCGTGCCAGTTACTCTGAATTACACTTAAACCAAGAGGGGTTTACATACAGATAAACAGATTTTAAAAAGCATAATAATGACGTGAAGCTGTTTGGAACTTTCAAATTGATTCAGCTGAAGTTATGAAACATTACAAATAAAATATTCAGCAAAGATGTGAATATTTGGCATATGATCGTAAGGTAGGAGAATAAATGCTTTGATTAAAGATTAAATTGTTTTTTTTACTTCGGAGTCCTAGAAATGTGGTGATGTGACCATCCTTCGAAAACAGTGGAAACCCAATGCATTATAATTATAAAGGATAAACAGACGTGTTACTGCCTTTAAGCTATAGATGTCCTATAAGTGCACATAATATAACAACATTACACAGCGTAGCATATAATAACATTGTTTATCATAACTCTGGTGTTAAGGGTATCAGAAGACTTTTCATATTTGTCAGAACAACCTTATTTTGTACTCCGCAATAGCCAGATTCTCTTAACTTCCTCTTAGAAACTTGCAAAAGAATTCCTGCCTTCCTGAGAATCTTAGGTTTCTCGGTTTGTTTCTGTGACCGCAAGTGGGAGCTTGTCTGGTGCTACCTCAAAGGATATTTCCCCTGGATACTTTCTTTAATCAGTTATATGCATAAAAATTCGTTCCACACTTGTGTCTGGTTGTAGCAGACATGGTCTTTATGTTTGAGCAGGCACAAGATGTTATGTAATGCCTAGGGTTATATAAGAAGCTGGTTGAACGTAATCTGACTACTTAGGTCAAAGGCAAAGCTGTGGATTAATTCATTTTGAGCGGATGAAGTGACGTGAAGTGCAATTTCTGTCTTGAACAGATTAAATATGTGACAACAACAATTTGTCATTCATCCATTAAAGTTTTTCATATTAATTAAAATATGAAGAATAATTATTGTTATGCTAGATCTGATCAAAAGCTGGCTTTTAAAGAATCAGCATTGCTTGGTCGTTTTAAAATTTTCAAGATGAGAGCTTTGATGAGACTCAGTGGGTTAGACTCATTAATCAATGAGTCAGTGTTGTAAAAATTTATCATCAAAACATCAGTGTGTTTAGTGTCAACAGCATCATCATCATCATCATCATCAGCAGCAGCAGCAGCAACAGGATTATTCTTGGCTACCCACGGAAAAAAGGAAAACAACTGCTATGCTAAAATTGTGCAAGGCAAATGATATCTTGCAGACAACAACACTAAAAAAACAGTGCAGACACGTTGTGTTTTTATTTATGCTAAGGTGATGTTCTTTATAAATATAAATAGTTATTATGTAACAAAGCCTTGTTCTTCATAGAAATTGGAAACCAGTAATTTTTCTGCAGTGAGTTTATGCCTTTAGTCTGCACATATTTCAGCATCTTATCAGTAAGCTAAGTGACACCCAGATATTTATATACAGCACCTATTCAAATGTGTATGAAAGGTGTGCCTTATGATGCTTAAATTTGCTGAAAATCTGCTGGAGTATCTATGTAAATGTGCAGATTTCTGCAATGCAGTCATGATTGGGATTCAGTGCATGATACCTTTACACAGAGGCAACAACTTTGGCGGAGTTACAGCATACTAGACCAGGCACACTTTTAAAGACAAGGAAGTTGGGGAATGAACTTTTGAAATACATTGCCCCAACTTCCTTGTCTTTAAAAGTGTGCCTGGTCTTGTATGCTGTAACTAGGCCAAAGTTGGGTTATTAATACATGGAGACGGGGAATCAGTGACAATTTTAATGACCTCAATAGATCAGTGAAAATTTTAATGACCTCAATAGATATTGAATTTGAAATTGAGCACGGATGAATTAATGTTTGTGTTAATCATTCTTTTCTGAATTTATATGTTTTCTTAAATTCATAATAATATAATAATAATTAAACTTAAGTAAAAATCAACCTGCTAATGCTTCTTGAATTTTTGTGATAGCAAGAGGGGGTTTTCATTTCTGAAAATAATTGAATGTAAATGTTGTATAGGAAAGCTTTTGCAGCCGCTATTTGAATGGGTTAAAATACTTATGCATGTGTTGTATTGCGTCCAAATGTTCAGAAATCTTTATTTATGTCGAGTAACATCTGTTTGAACATTGTCCTTTAATAACTCTTGAAGTGTGCAGCTGTTCATTTTATTTAGTTTCTGTACTACTATTCCTTTAATAATATTTAGTTATATAATTATTGTTAGAATGTAGTGTTGGTCAATTCAGGCGTTAAGTGTTGGTGTCACATGCATGTTATTAGGGCTTTTCCAGAACTTCTGTTTCATTTTATACTTATTTCCTGTTGATCAATCTGAGTTGATTTTGTTTCTAGATGTTTCTAATCTGTACATCTGCTGAGTGCAAGTTGTGCTGCAGATTCGTCTCTCAGCGCCTTGAGAACACTTTAAACAGCACTAAATAAATTCCTCGATACATACATAAGTACATGTACATATGTACGTATTTATCTGTCTAGACGTGCAGTTACCAATGAAACAGGCACTGGATTTCACATGTTGAGCAAGTCCTTGTTGGTCGATTGCTTTGTGCCTTTAACTTATGATTGTTATTGGTAAAGCATTAAATAAATATAAAAATAACTTTACAGAATAAAGAAGGCTGAAGGAAAGGGCTCTGTACATGATGGTCAGGGCAACTGTTCCATGCTGTGGGTCCAGAGCAGAGAAGGAACAGTCTTATAGACTGATCTTCCCGATACTGACCTGATTACGGCTCGGTTTTGTTTTGCCATCGGTTGATGCCTTGTGCATTAGACACCAGTGCAATAAAATTTACTAATTACAATTACAATTACAAATCTTGTAGAAGACCATGTCGTTGATTTTGCGATGAGGGTTATCTGTTCCGATTGTCTGCTACTGCAATGTAGAAGTTAGTTTGAGGCAGTCGTTGGTTCTCCTTTCGAAGATTGGGGCAAAGAGATGATTGTTGCACCTGATTGTTGCACCCGGTGGAATAAGCGATATAGGAATTCTTCCTTGTGGCTAGGCTTTTACATTAAGTGGTATAAGTCCTGCAGAAAATTCGTTTTGAAGATTTGACCTATTACTTTGAGTATATTAGGCCAATGAATGTTGGCATCAAACTTAAAATTCTTTAGATATCCCAGTGGAACACAAAGTAGCATTAACCCAAATTTTCCAGTTCCACAGGAGATAGTTTGATGTGTTGTCTACAGAAATAAACATAAATCAACAGATATCTTGCCATACCTACATCCACACGATTTTTTTTATACAAACCTACCATTCCTGCGGGCACGCAATGTGTCCGACAAATAAACTCAATGGCTAATTTAAGTTTTAATTCAGCTGGCAAATAAACTTCAAAATGGAATGTCATCATGGACCAATATATTTACACACCTTATTTGTTCACTTCCTTCATAAGATTACTGTTTGTTTCAATGTTTTCTTTTAAATTTGAATACTTTCTATGAAATCCCATTCGATGTCGTGTCACATATTACCATGGTGATGGCCATTAATACTGTCTGTGAACAATAAAGTATGGTCCACCTCGTTGCTTCTCTATATAATATCTGTTTTTTACTGGTGCCATATCATTTTACGTAATGGTGCTACCTGATTAATGTGGCATAATTTAGTGAATAATAAATTAATATTTAAATTATAATATACAAGCTATTTTAACATTAAGCGAAACCGCTACAGCCATAGAGGCAGCAGAGGTTTTCTGATATCTGTTCTGCATTTTCTGTAATGTCTGTCATTAGCATTCTGATTGTCCTCTTTTTGTCATATTGCAATGTTTTCTCATGATAACATTAAGTTGGAATTTGAGCTTTCACACGTTTAAGGAGTGCCACTAATTAACATGGCATAAATGCCTTGGTAATAGCTTCTGTCTGTGAGGGCGTACTCGGTGATGACATCCGGTAACATAGTTTCAGTCTGATAATTTATTTCCTCCCCTTCAAGATTGATTACTTGCCAGTCATTGTTTCCATGTATCATGCTGGTATTTTTTCTCTGCTTTGTATTGATTATTTTCCTGACATAGATTTATGATGTCTTCTTCTTGTAGAATGCATCATTATAAAGTGAATTCTGATTAAAAAAGGTCAAGTGAAGTTTAACACGTTAATGACAGACTTCATTGGTTTCCCAGTCGCTTTTAGTACACTCTCGTCGCTACAGTTAAAAAAGAAATATATGTGAAATTATGAATTTTATGAGATCTGATATGATAATGTAAATATTGAACTTCTTGAGTACGAATATCCGGAATGTTTTCTAGCTCTTATTGGTTTGATTAGTTCATTTCTTGAGGAAATTGTGGCAGAGTCTTAAGACTCTGGTAATATGTTAGACTAGGCCAAAGTATGAGGGCATTCTGTTTTCAATCAGTGCGTGAAAGGAGAGAAGAAATGGTTTTTGTAGAAACTCGTTAGCTGGTATCAGTGAACTTTATCATGACGAAATGGTGTACATGAACTGTGAAAGTATGTGCAAAGAATGCAGTTAGTTTGCTGGAAATAGGACCAGTTGTATATACTTTGCATTTTTTGGTTTTATTTAAATAAATTTCTTTTTCATTTTCCTTGATCTGATCAGGTCTGATTGACTGATGTATTAACCGATGCTGGGCAGATCATATTTCACAGTAACATAATTGATTAATATTGTATTTAATTAAGAAAATATGTGCAAGTGACTGTGCTGCAGTTCTTCTGTTTTGATAGAACTTTGTTGACTTTAGCAAAATATTCATTTTAAATGCAAATTTACATTTTAGCTAACGCATAAACTTGTTTTATTTGAGCTAAAATAGGAGAATACACACGAGCTTAACAGATGCGAATGACCGCTGCCACGTACGGCGCGATACTGCAATTAAGGCAAAGAACATAATTACTGAATGCATTTTGAAATTTAAACGAGATGCATAGATGTAAATTTCCGGAGTGTAAAGAATCTGAAATAATTCTTTACCTATTTCTGTGCAACCTGCAAATTCTGAGCTGTTGTTGTGTCGAGTCCCATTTTTTTCTAACTGTTTTTCTCTGTAGCCTGTCTTTTGGTCTCAGAGGCCTCTTGGATCTGCCTGGTTTTGGCCAATGGTATGCCTTTGGAATGGGGTTCTGTGTAGTTGTGACCATCTATTGATACCTTGTGCATTAGGGATAACATTGATGTAGAAGTTTTGGAAGTTTCCACACAGATTAGAGTAAATTAGATTTAGGGCTGTCAACAGGCTTAGGTACCTGTCCAAGGGCAGTTGCTCAAGTCCTGAATCAGACCCCTGATGCCTGATACTCTGATACCTAATATCTCTGATACCTGGCCATTTCTAAAAATTACTTTAAGTGTAATAAGCCAGCAAGCCACGACCAGGATACCAGCACATCACTGTTCCTGCCTCTGTCCATACTGCAGCTGAGCTCAGGATGGAGTCACCACTGATCCAGCAGAACCTGGCTAGACTAGCAGCCTCTGCAGCAGGCGAGAGGGAGACCAAATAACTGTTATTTTTCTTATTTAGTGGTACTGCTGAATGTAGGTCTGGTCCTTTCATGTCTGGGGATATTACCTTTGAAGCTATGGCAAGTTTTACCTGAAATGTATCTACGAATTTCGTGATTTCGCCACAAAATTCGCCTGTGCTAATAAAGATATTTATTAATGTTCTCACTTGAAATTTTTGCATCCGAGGAATGACAGTGAAGTATTAATTTTATGAAATGATGGAGTGGCGTGTAGTCGAATATCAGTTGATTAAAATTCAAGCACCTGCTCAAAATGGACTCGGGTACCCAGGCCGTATTTTACCGGACACGCCAAAGCTTTTACTGAGTCTAGAAAGTAGTAGCTGGTGTCATCAGTGTCAGAAGCAGCACTAAGGTTAAGTCATACTGAGAGGCATGCCTTTCCAGTATTAATAGATGAGAAGATGGTGTCCTATGTAAAGACAAGTACAGTGTCAGTGGAGTAGCCTTTGCAGTAAGCTGATTGGTAAAGACTGAAGTTAGGAGATGAAGTAGCGTGTTTCTGGATCCCAGCAAGGAAGAAACTTTCAAGAATCTTTGAATTGTTACTGAGGTTGGAGGTAGGTACAAAGTCAGATGAGGCTTTAATGTCAAGGTCAGGTTTCTTTTAAGTAAGGGCGTGACTAAGGCACCTTTAAAACATGATGGAAGACAGCCTTCAGTAAAAGACAAGTTGGCCAAATGTGTCATAAGGTGGAACAAGAGGCAGTAATTGATGTAGGATGAAGTCCCTTTAAGAGGATTTAGGGATGATATGATTGAGAAGAAACAGGACTTCTGGGTAGATTACAGGTGGCAAATTGTTGAAGACAGTGTCAGAGAAGTCAGAGTCAAGCAGTAGGTCGTTCCATTTGAGATTAGCTGCACACTGAGCAATTTTGCATTTCGATGTTGTGAACAAGAGATGAAAAATGTCAAAAAATCTTACTGATGATATTCCCTCTCTATCCTTTTATCCTGCATTGTCTCTTATATATAGTTTTATTCGATATTTATTGTTGCAGGAAATATGCAAAATTCCTCTCAACCATCTATAATATGCTGCATCCAGTCTTTTTTTATTTGCTGCTGTCATACGTGACTGTTGCTGTTACTACTCATAAAATACAAATACAGCATGTTGTGAGAGAGGGAATTGTTGTGTGGGAATAACGACAATGAGGGAATATCTTGGGAGAATTGTTGCTGGTAATGTCCTTTAGAAACTAAAACTAAACACTGTATTGAAAGACTCCATGGTCTGAACTGAACATCAAATATACGTTCATTCTTTGTGATATTATTAAATAACATCTAGAAGTAGGCCACTAAAGACTGTTGGATGAAACCAAGTTAGTGCATGCATTATAGCATAAACTGGAAGCTGTGCATAGGTAGCAGATATGTGCAGATATGTGCGTGCATTGTATGGACAAGTGTCACTTGAGTTACTCTTGATGCTTTTGTTTATTAAAATTGTGAGTTTTATGTTACTGTTTATATGTTTTGGCAAAGTGAACAAACTCCGATGATCTCTTAATGATCTCATTTTCTTTCTTACTTGACTTTTCATTGAGTCATTTATGTCGATCATTGCTAAGTAAATCTTTCTCAGTGTGCCATCAAAGGCCTCATTTTGTTTCTAGGCATTACTTTTTAATTGCTCACCTGATCAATAAAAATGTGAAGACTGTCATAAATACATTAAAATAAAAATTTAAATTGTAGATTATGCAAGAGACAAATACGCACATTGCGTGGCCTTCAAAACTAAAAATTGGAGCAAAGTCAAAGAAAGGTATGTTGTCTTTTATTATTATTTGCATTTCATATTTATGTGGCCAATAATCAGTGTTGGGTACTGTTTAAATAGTAAACACTATTGAAATAGTATTTCAATAGTTTTTGTCTATTGACACCACTATTTAAAATAGTCATGTAAAAGGTTGAAATAGTATTGAAATACTATGGGCTTATTTACTATTTATTGAAAAGTAAATAGTCAACCACCAGTCTGAAAAAATAATTTAAAAATTAACTTCTGTAATTTGTTTATACTTATTATTATTAACTTTAAGCCCAATGGCTAAAGCTTCAGTTAACTGGAAGACAACTAGCCACAGCACCATAGCAGCTTATGCTGCATTTGAGATTGTTGGACACATATTTGGCGTGCCTTGTGCAACCCATTGGAATTCGTGTGGTGCCTGTGAGAAATTTACTCAGTGCTGAATCTGAGCTGAATTTATTGTGCACTGCAATATCGCTACCTGCTTTTCTACACCAAGAAGTAGCATTTCTGCAAGAATATGTGGCAGTTATAATGGGACCAGCTGCAGCTGCATTGAATGTCCTTCCAGGTGACAAGGAGTTTTGTCTTGGGTTTGTGCTGCCAACCCTGCAGAAGCTGAAAATCAAGTTAAATGCAGTGCCACTTACACTGACTAAACATCTTCATGGTGCACTGTAGACAGGAATCAATAAACGATTTGGATGCCTTTTTGATGACAGTGAATTCCTCATAGCAGCTGTTTGTCATCAGTTCGAACTCAGTTGGATTAAAAACCTGGAATTGAAAGTCAGATGCTCCATGCTTCTGCAGAAAGCAATAGAGAATGTGCATGACGAAAGCGACACTACTGAGAGTGCTTCTACTCACAGTGACAATGCTGTGACATCCAGTTCAGCTTGTAACAGTGGTAACTTTTTCTATGATTTATCAACTAAGCAGGAAAAGGATCCTCATTTGAAGTATCTGAATGATATGTCACGTGAACTAGAAATGGTCCACGAATCAAGTCAGTATTTCTGCGCTTCAACACAACCATTTCATCCAGTGCTCCAGTAGAGAGACTGTTTAGTAATGCAGCACTGATTCTCACCAAGAAAAGGAATCGATTATCCAATGAAACATTTGAACAGTTGCTCTTAGTCAAGGTTAACAAGAGCTACTAACGGAACGTTACTATATTAGAAAATGTCAAGCTTTCTCAATAATTTTATGTACCTGACAGTAATAGTTTTAAATAGTTATGTGGTATTTGCAATAGTTTGCAGCTATATACCATTTCATCCATTTTAGATACTATTTCAATAGTTTTCTACAGGTACTATTTACTATTCTATTTAAATAGTCAACCCAACTATTTACCCTAGAGGTAAAGGTTTACTTGAATAAATGCCCCTTTGGAAAGCTCTGCCAAAGCATGGTCTTGTGGTCAAAGGATCTTATGACTGAGACACAACAAATATGACCTTGACAATCGAACGATAGGATGCATTTCTAACTTCCAACTTGCATTGTTACTCATTTGCTGACCTCAAGTGATGGAGGTTTCAGTGGCTGACATGTGGCGTGGTTACTAACCGTGCTTAGCATTGCTTAACTTTACTGCACCTTCCTGCTTCATTTCAACAGTACTGATTTTCCACCGGTTGCAACACGGATGTGGTATTCTGTGTGTTTAATATGACATTTAATGTAACCGAATGTACCAGTATGTGTCTAATGTGGAATTGGATGTGCTAAGCAGGCATGTGGTTGATGTGCATCATGTGAATTATTTAAATAGATAGAATGTGGCATATCATAAGATATTACGTTGCACACTGATGTATGGCTTCTGATATATTATGTGGCATATCTGATTTCCTGGTTCTCTGATGCTAGTCAGGTCTGGTTTTGATGTAAGCTAACAAACATCAGCCTTTCTTTTGACCTCTCAGGTCTTGACTGAGCCTAGGTAGCTTATGGATTATGGGTACAAACTGCAGTACACAGTAAACTAGATATGCGGTAAATAGTGATGGTTGTACTTTAGAATAAACCAATATATAAATTTGACTAGATATGATGTAGCAGCAATGCTTAAGCTTTACAGGGAAATACAGTCAGTCTTGTGCAGAAAATGGAACAAGAAAGAACCAATGACACTTCTGGGTACTGCCTGATAAAGCGACTGATACCTCGGGAGATGTGCAGAAGACAAGTGTGGTAGAGGAATTCTCTATTCTGGTACTAAGAAGGTGATGGGAAATGTGTTGATAGGTGGTGTAATGGATTCCTAATTGTTGTGAAAAAGCTTCTGTATCCAGAGAGATATCTTTGCTGCTGCATCGAAAATCCATTGTCTGTGATGCAATGATGCATGGTTTCTAACTGGTTGGCACTGTTCTGGAATGTAAAAACTGGATTTGCGCCCCTCGGAGATTCTTTACTTTGTGGAGTTAAGATGAAACTGAGTTCACATGGTAAACCCAGAAGGGAAAGAATTAAAGATGTTGATAAATGGAATTCAACTGAGATAAACTTAGAAGAAATTATCTGAAGAGAGAAAACTGAGGAAGACATTTATGCATGATGAGTGAGTCTGATAGCTTCTAGACATTGCAACAGCAGGAGTGATGATGATCATGATGATAGTGATGATCCTATGGGATGGTTGTGAAGTGGAGACTGGGAGATGGAAGTGGAATTGATTCGCTCTGTATGGATCGAAACAATGCCCATAATGGCCGTGCGAAAGCCTTTGCGTACGAATCCGTGTTGGTAGCTAAACACACAGGTCTCTCATATTTCAGTCTGTGGTGAGCTCTGTTGGTACCAAGTGCTAGGTCAAGTCATTTCTTCGGAAACTGATAAGCCTTGCAGTCAGACTGAATTCAAGGTACAAAGGTAGATGTATAGATGTATGCTCTCTCCTAATCCCGGATGAATAATGCATCGGTGCCTGCTGAACTGAAATGCTACTGAACATTGGTGGTTCTTTGTTTCCTACAGTGGGGGGGCGGGGGTGACGCCATCATTCGACTTCAGTCACTCATTTTAAAATGTTTTCAGTAGAAATCGGAAAACGTAATTCTTTTCCCATCATTTTAGACGTGAAAGTTATTAAATTTCTAAAGCTTGGCATGATTAAGAGGCTTTTAGGAGGCATACATATGCATATAAATTATGACGCCATCATTCGACTTCAGTCACTCATTTTAAAATGTTTTCAGTAGAAATCGGAAAACGTAATTCTTTTCCCATCATTTTAGACGTGAAAGTTATTAACACTTGTCTGAAATGTCTTTAAGAAATTTCTAAAGCTTGGCGTGATTAAGAGGCTTTTAGGAGGCATACATATGCATATAAATTATACTTTACCTGCACCTGTGAGTGTTATTAATTGGCAAGATATTAATGTTTTCATACTGATAATGAAAAATTTGATGACTGCAGAGGGAATGGTGCAGAGATAATGGTGGCTGCAATGACAGTCATGAAGCTAATGATAAATTAGTGATAATGATGATGTTAAGAGATAAAAGATTGTTGATATACTGAAATCATTCTGGTAATGACTGAGTCTTCATTCTTTAAACAGTACTTTACTGTCATGCAGAGTAAATACCTGTAGTTTTAGTAAGACTGATCTGCAGTCAATAATGGTTCTGACAAGCAGTGATTCTAATGCATGGTTCTGACAAGCAGTGATTCTAATGCATGGTTCTGACAAGCAGTGATTCTAATGCATAGGTCTGACAAGCAGTGATTCTAATGCATGGTTCTGACAAGCAGTGATTCTAATGCATGGTTCTGACAAGCAGTGATTCTAATGCATGGTTCTGACAAGCAGTGGTTCTAATGCAGAATCTAAAAGCCCAGCTTAGTTGTGTCATGTGAAATCCTGAAACGCAATAACTGCTCATTAAGTTTAGCCTTTGCCGTAAATTGCTGTTTGAAGCATTGTTGAGTTAGACCTGCATCTGACTATCCTACGGTGGGAGTAGCAGCTATCACTGTTGCTAGGTTGGTGTTGCTAGTGCACTTAAATGTAATATTTGGAAACATCAAACACTACTAGAACGAAAAGACCATTCACAATGTATTTGGTGTATAACCGGTCACTTTTATTACTTACATACCAGTACACGAACAGGCAGACCATAACGAAGCTCTGTGAAGGACGAAGAGTGGCAATGTGTTTTGATGAAGTGAATATGTACTGACACAGTTTATGTGCCTGACTGTTCCAGCAACTTTAGTGTCTGCTGTTGTCAGACGTTGCTTTTAAGGGTGAGGCTAAATACACAGGAAGTAGATTCATATCGATATGGAGGCCTGTAACTGTATTTCCCACCGGACGGACTGTGGCCTGGACTTCGTATTTTAGGGAACAGAATTCTCTGGCTGTAGTCATGTTCATTCTGTTTTATGGTTGGATAAACTTGAAAAACTTCTTTTGTTGTATGTTTGTACAACTGATACTGTAAGGCACCCTAGAAGTAGCTCAATGCCTATGCTATATTAACTGTGTCATCACTACTAGAGTCATAGGCAGCAGAATGGTTATAGAAGTTGGGCGGCTCTCTTTAGCCCAGTAGTGTAACTGTGGGATATCAGCACTCACAACTGTGGGGCCTGGACCAAGATCTGAAAAAGGGGCCTACTTGTAGACCGATAACCTATAAACAAGCCCCAGAGGACCTATATAATATGAGTTCTCGGCGTGGGCTTGAAATTTGAAGTTACATAGATGGTTCAGCCGATAAGAAAGTGATATGCTGATGGTGATAAATTGAGACACCATGAACTGTAACATGAGTGGAAGTTAAAAAATTAAGGTTTTGGTATAGACTTGTGGGCTGAATTATGGGATGGCAAAAGCTTGTTGTCCAGAGTTTCAAACGGGGATGGCTCAAGTTATCCACAGATATAGGTTCTGACACGAATGCATGGTTACAGTCAGTACGTATGTCTGTAAGTATGTATTTTGTATGTGTGTGTGTTTCTGCGCTGGTGTATCCAAGCATGTATTGTATCTAGGCATTTTATTGCATCTTTTAGTTCTTCATTAAAGTGCTTTCTGAACAATGTTATATATGTAAAGCACGCATATGCACAGAGCGCAGTAAATGTGATTCTGAATCATATCTTGGTTTATGTCTAGTGCCCAGGAAGTCTTAAGTAACTATGAGTGTTGGTTCAAAGCTGACACAATCTCAAGTTGGTTACCATTAAAATAAAATTTGACCTCTAGCATTAATTATAATCAGGTGGCTAATGAATTGGCACTGTTCTACACCAAAGGTACTGTAGACAAACTCTCCCGGGTCCAAGATCCTACAGTTCTGCTTCCGACAAAAGCTACAGTGGATTGGTTTTCCAAAGGCCGGTGAACCGGTGTCTGCGAGAAATGGAAAAGCTTTATGATGTATATTTATTTAGACTGTTCAGAGACAGGTCAGGGTGAAAACATATGAGCATGTGACAGTATAAGATAGCTTAGGAAGCATATGAGTGATGTATTTAGACACTTCCAACTATCATTGCCTAGGTACGGTCTCTGATCATATTTGGACAAATCTTATGAGCATCATCTGTGAAAATACCTTGCCAGTGGAAAATGAATTCAAACTATAAAGGAAGTGAACTGAAATTTAATTACATGTATTGTATTGTATATTGTTTTGTATTCGGATATTTATAAAGCGCTTCTAGTGGGAGGGCCATTCAGAAGCGCTTGTAGTAGCGCATGTAGTGTAATGCTGACCGTTTTTACACCATCCACTGGTAGCAGGTTTCCTAATTTGATGTCTTTGAATAAGGAACATGCATGTACTTGTAAAGTTTTAACCATTGATATACTCTGTAGCCCTGCAGTAATAGTTAAGGCAATTGTTCTGACAAGAGTCGGTTTCTCTTGCGACTGTATTTTGTATGCTTGTGTGTACATCGTATGTAGTAGCACTGTTGCATAGCTTCTTGAAGGCAAACTTTTCACTAGGCTTTCACTGTCTTGATTGTAAGATTCAAATTTTTTTAAAGCAAATTCTACAACCATGGCTTTAGTCTTCTGAATATGGAAGTTCCTGCAGCATCTGTTTGTTTAGTTAAATTAACTTGCGTTTTCATGTACCGTATGCATGTATGAATTACGACACTTAATATAATGCCTTTTAAGTACCTGTCAAAATTACTAAAATGTGATCATATAATAGTAATAATAATTGTAATAATAATATAGTAGTAATAAATATTTTAAAATATAATCACGATGATGATGATAATAATAACACCACTGCTTTTAGAGCAGCGTTTCCCAAAGTGGGTTCCGCAGAACCCAAGGGTTCCGCGGGGTGAACACAAGGGTTCCACGAAAAGTTGTAATTTAAAAAAAATTTCATTGAGAAATTTCACTGGAATAAAACATTCCAAGCAGTTTTTTTTTATAAAATACACAAAACTTTTTATAAAAGTCTAAAACTGCCGTCAGTCGTCTCTTTTGTATACAGTATGTTGCCCCCATTGAGCGATAATCCGGACTTTCAATGCCCTTTAGCTATCCAGTTATTATATAGAATTTTAGATTATAGAGGTCACTGCAGGGACCTATGTAGGCCAGAGCTGTAAGCTGAATAGGGATGTGGCCATCTTTGTTATAGTTGCCTCGACGAAACGAATCCGAAAATGATTTAACGCAAAAGTTTTAAAAAAGTACAGCCGAGTCTGATAATCATTCAACAGTATTAGCAATTAATTTTTTTATTGCTGGTATAAAAATCTGACCTAGAGCGTTGGCTCAAGGAAATTTAAGGGTTTTGGGCTTATGTTCAAACTAGTGTGCAGACTGTTTTCCAGCCACATGAGTTTTTAGTTGAAAAGGATTGTGTTCTCAACCAAACATTCGTTCAAAAATTGCAGATCATATTCACGACCCAGAAGCGAACGTGGTTAAATACTTTACTCCCATGAAGGGCGATATTAATTGGATTCGAAACTCATTCAAAGTAGCCGAAAACCAGCAAACTTTTGTAATAAAGATCATGAATTTCTTATGAGATAACGTCGGACTCGCAAGTGAAGCGACTTTCACTGAACTGTCATGAATCAATTTCTGGATTGGGCCAATTAAAGAATACTCCACTGTCATGAAATGTGCAGTTAGTGTGCTTCTGCCATTTGCCACAACACATTTGTGCGAAACTGGATTCTCATAGTAGGCTATGCTGCAACGAGGACCAAATAGCCTATAGAAATTGACTAAATGCTGCACCTGACATAAGAATCCAGCTTTCTAGCATCAAACCAAATATAAAAAAATTTGTCATGAGAAAAAACAAAAGCACTGCACACATTAAAACTTCTTGTAGGCCTACTCCCAATATTGTGTTGCATGAGTCTTGATCTTAAAATCTGGACACTTTAATTTTTGATATAAGAGAGAAAAATTTGTTTTTATAAACTGCTTATATGGTTGTGTGTGTTTAGTTAGGCCTATATTAATGTGCTTCTCAGGCGCTATGTATGCCTCAAAATGTTTAGTTCGGGTTGGGGTTCCGCCATAATATGAAAAGATGACAAGGGTTCCCTGGCCAAAAAAGTTTGGGAAACGCTGTTTTAGAGGCACCTTCACACCACACCCTGGAGATGAGGACGGCGTTCTCCAAGCTTAAACACACTTCTATTATTTAGTTTCTGAGAGCCTGAGGGATTTTTTTTACCTTGGGCGTTAAAAAATTATAGTAATAATAAAGCAACATTATAGATGGATAGCAGCATACTGTTATTGGTTTTATCTGAATGATAATGGGTAGTGTGATATGTTTGTGTAACTGGTCATGATTGAGGATGATGTATCAAAGGTAAAGATGATGATTGTATTCGAATGCCAGCAATGATTAAAAAAGATGAGGATATTGTCTTGTTAGCGGTAAATGGCTGATTGTAACATGGATGGTTCTAATGGTGATGAAAAGTTAATGGTGACTAGATATATAGCACATCACATATGCCTTTGATTTCAAATGATAGCTTTATCAGTTGTTCCCACAGCTTGATGCCTGTGTTCAACAGATCGGTCATTTATTCTGAGCAGTCTTAGCCGACCAACTGCCATAAGTATGTCTTGGATATGATGTACTCCCTAACATTCGATCCTTCTGAATCGAATCCCGTCTCCTGGAGTTTCCTTGACTTCCTTTAGACTCTTCTTAGTCACCCATATAATTCAACTCGTCATGACTCTTTGTTCCTGTTTAACATTTTTCTTGTTAGCATTGCCTAGTTCCTGTTCCTCTGCCTCCTACTCCCTGTCCTTCTCTTCCTTCTCCTTCTTTGTTTACGTATGTTTTCCACCTCCTCCTACGCCTCCTGCTCCTCTTCCTCCACCTTTTCCAGTCATCTGACTGCCTCAGTTCCTGTTTACGGCGTTTAGCTACGACGTCATAACTAGATCTGCTGACCTCTGTAACGTATCCTTCGTCCATAATCCCTGGCAGCCGATGCAGAATTAAGTGTAAAATGATGACTGCTGTCTGACGACCAGTCAGATACTTTTGGTGGATGTGATGATCAAATATTTATGCACTAACTGACATCTGCACTGCAGTTCTTAGAAGCTGCTGAGTAGATCTGCCCAGCCCTGCCGTGGCCCAGCCAATCCCTGGCCCAGCCAAGGCCCTGGCCCAGCCGTAGTCCTGGCAAAGGCTGGCCGTGTTCATGTCAGTCTGGACTATATTTAGAACATTTTGACTCACGGGGAACTCATATCTACACCCCTGTCTATGTCTTTGTCTCACCTTCTGTCTGTGTTTCTCTGTTTATATCTCTGCGTGTATCACTTACGTTTCTTTTTCGTCTCTGCTTCTCACTTTCTATCTGGCTGTGTCTCTCTCTGTCAGCGACTTGACATATGCGTGTCACTTGGGATTGGATGAATTTCAATCCGGAGTACTAGTGTCTCTTTTGTTTTGTCTGCAGTTATCTGAGTCTGGTCTGTGTCTGTCCAATGTATCTCTGTCAGTCTCAGTCTCTGTAACTATGTTCGTGTTTATCTCTACTGATGTCTGTCTGCTTAGCTTTTCTTTGCTTTCTGTTTCTGTCAGTGTCTGCGTCTGTCGTTGTTTTGTTTCACTTTATTTAACACCTGTTTGTGTGGATGTCACATTACCTTGTCCTGCACCTATACGTCTGTCTGTCTGTCTGTCTGTCTGTCTGTCTATCTGTCTGTCAGTTAGTCAGTCTGTCAGGAAGTAAGTAATCTGTAAGTGTGTCTGTTTGTCTGTCTCTGTCTGTCCTGCCCTGTCGTGTGTGTGTGTGTCTGTGTGCATGTGTGTGTGTGTGTGTGTGTGTGTGTCTGTCTGTCTGTCTGTCTGTCTGTCTGTCTGTCTGTCTGTCTGTCTGTCTGTCTGTCTGTCTGTCTGTCTGTCTGTCTGTCTGTCTGTCTGTCTGTCTGTCTCTTTGATAACTTTAGGTAGTGGTGGGTTGTAAGGAAACTTAGCATCTTGATTTCATTAAGTTTGGAATCTGCTGCTGAATCTTAGTGATTGATGCGTTAGTTGGAAGGTTGTGTGTTTGTAGTCTAATGGAATTTCCTCTCTGTATCTCTCTGTCACTGTCTCTGTCTGTCAGCCTCTGTATCTGTCTTGGCCTGATAGTATATGTTCCTGTCTCTGTCTCTGTCTGTCACCCCTTCCTGTCTCTTTCTTTCTTTTAGTCTCTGTCTTTCTCTGGCAGCCTGTCTCTGTCCATATCAGCCTTTGTGTCTGTCTTTCTCTGTCGGCCTCTGCCTCTGTATCTTTATCTGTCAGCCTTTCTCTACCTCTGACTGAGGCGACTCTCAGACTGGCAGTTGCCTGAAACTTCCCCTGCTGTTATTATCAGCAGTTAGTCATAGATTGTCTGGCCTTGTTTTGCCATTTCCTATCAGAATGGCCGTCCGCTGGTCAGGACCGAAGTCCTTCTCTAGCTATCTGTTTCCGTCCGTCCATCCTTCCACCCTTCCCTTCGTTTTTCGGTCCCTCCCTTCCTCCAACCATCCTTCCAATTATAATTATTGCATCCACCAAACCCTTCTAACTCTTCCTCCCTCATTCAGTCTGTCCTCCATTCATCAATCCATCAATTAATCTATCCACCAAAAATTTCATCTCCTCCTTCTCGACTCCCCTTCCCTTGATTCCTTCATCCATTCATCCAAGCCATCCAGCCATTCATCCTTCCATCCATTGTGCTATGTTGCTAGTTGGATTGAATTTTTGAAAATGCACCACATGATGGAATTTTTAAACAGGTCTGCTTAAGAAAGGTCCAAGAGTCCACAAGTTTTATTTTATAGACTTTGAATACCTTCTTATGTAACTTTCCCAGGATAGTAAGTTATTCCATTTAAAGTCTGTGATGTTTTTCACCTATCACGTGATGACAAATTGTTGATATCATATGACTTAGGTGAACCTTCAAAGTGGCCATTAAATGAGCTATATGATTCAACCCAAACAGCCTGTTTGATCCACCATTTTATTTATGTCCTTAATATTAATATTTATGTCCTTGGCCATCTGGTATAATGAGTACCACTTAAGCGTGGAGCCTTCTGAAGAAATTCTCTTACACACTGCATTCCTGTTTCGTCTGTTGGGTCACGCTCAAATGCTGTATAGTTGTGAAAGTTTGCCACCTGTTTAGTAGCATCAGTTCATTCAAATGCGGTCTATTCTTGTCTGATGCTTCTCCCGATGTTTAGTCTTTGATTTTCTTCCCCGTTAGTTAATGCCTTGTGCATTAGACATGGGAGATCTAGAAGTTACTGATTAACAGAAGAAGAAGAGCAGTCTTTTAAGCTAGCCTTGAGGTAGCCATGGACATGAAGTGTTAACGACTTCATTTTCTTAGCCTCGGCATATGAGGACAGGTACGAGGTCTCATTTTCCCACCGACTGTGTGCGGTCAGTGTACTTATTATAGCTGAGCAGGCCCTTAGCCAGAAATAAAGAGTAGGGCGTCCAAAAGCATTCTGAAGTCATGACCGCCTGACGCCGTGAGCGTACGAGTCCAACTGCAATGTCCTTACACTGAATGACCTACGGGTTTGATCACATTTGTAACAGTTTTGTTTTACATACAATGATACAAACTACAATCTGTTAACTTCAGATGAAGGGAGGAATGGATTATACATTATATCACATTTAAGACAAACTATTGTTTCAATAATGATGAACTGTGCTTTCTATTATTTATTTCGGTAACTGGTCCAATCACGTCCATGCACAATTTATGTCCGTCCAAAATAAGTTTCACCCGTACAAAGGCCGAAAGGGGAGCAGGTGGAGCAGAAATTTCTGCCGTAACAGTGGTTAATAACCATTATGATATTCTGAAAACTGCTGAAATGCTGTTATTTCAATTCTCAGTATACTTCCTACTGCTAACAACTAACTGTAGAGTAAAAGTTTGCTTCAGAACCAAGCTATTTTCTCTGCAGTATTGAACGGACAGTTGTCTTACACTTTGATACTAGGAGACTCCATGTATTTAACTGGTTGGTGTGCGTCTGTGACTGCAAGATATTGTTGTGAAGACAGTAAAAGTCATTTGGTGGGGTTATAAATATAAGATTGAGTGTCAATACATCCTTTGTATATTGGGCCCAGTATTTGGTTTTTATTTTCCACAGAATTCATTTTGTTTTAATTAACCGGACTTTGAGCAAATGTTTCTGCTTTGTAGATCCACATATCAAGGTTTCTGGACATAGAGATGCAGTTGCTGAAGCCAAGAATCGAATTTTGGCCATTCTTGATACCAAAGTAAGCTCTCTGGATTTTCAAACATGCATTACTGTATTTCTGCACTACAACTGTGCCTTTCAATAAGATGCAGTGAAGCAAGACTGGTTAATTTTTCATAAAATCAATACATTAGAAGCACTGTGGTGAAGTCACAGCTCTGATGTTCTATTGGGTCAGAACTAATTATGTAGTAAAACACCCTTCTATTGTGTAGCTACACTGTTACGTGGTAAAATTCCATTTAAATAAAATTTCTTGCACTTTTTAAGTCGAGATTTGCGACACTTTTCGTTTAATGCATTTTATTAGACAGTAGACACCATTATAGTGTTATTGATCTCACCCAATGGAACCAATAGCTGTAAATATAGAAATACACTACATATAGCACCGTTATAAAACAATTTAGTTTTAATTTAAATAGATTGCTTCATATAAAGAATATGATATTAAATAAATTAACGATTTCAGTTAAGTTAATGAATATTTCCAGGTAACTATTATGTGACAAATACTAAGGCACCTGTGTACAGCTGATACAGGTTAATTAATATTAATTAGTATCTTCCAGTAGGATGGCTTCTGCTAGCTGGCATGGTCTTGAAAGCTGTTAAATTTATTATATCTGCACACGACATGCCCCCAGACCTAGGGTTGCCAGACATCCGGCAAAAGGATGTCTTCTATCTGGCAGGCAGAGTTAAAAACCTGGAAAATGTCCGGCTTGTTGTATGTTTGTTGTATTGGGCTATTGACTATTATGTTTTTTGCCGTTTTTAACGAATTTACACGCGCATGTTGTTCATAAGTTCTCTTAACTAATCTACTTACTTATTTATTTTTTTACTTTTCTATTTACTTTGCAACATCGTAATAGAAAGCCTCATTTGATTTTATATGCAGCTTTTCAGCGTGACTTTATTTCTTGGTTACTCAGGAGACCCTCTGATCCGGAGTGAAAAATTCAATGTGCCCTCCTTTCCAGCTTTATGTGTCCTCCTTTGGTTACCCATGTATCTGGCAACCATACCCAGTGCCGATTGAGATAATTTGGTTAATGTGCCTTTGCCGCCGTTTGACTCGGCCTTCATAATTCACATTTCACATATGTTCTTATCTGTGTCTAGACAGTTCCTATAGCTCCTTTTAAGCATATCACAATAGCACTGCCTGAGCCAATCTACAGGATGTTAAATAGCATTAAGACAGAAATGTCATTAGCAAGCAAAACAACGCACAGAAAACTCGAAGATCAAGTCACCAATGGTTCACCCATGCACATACATAGAGCCCAGCCAAGTGGAAATATTTGATTCCCTTCCATAGTTGACAGCCTGGACGATGACCCTGGTCTGGACCAAGCTGCTACATGTCTATACCAAGGTGGTATGTACATGTTATGTAAAGGATGAAACCAAGAGGGAGACAATGACGGAAGGTTTGGGGGAAAATGATGAAGACAATAACTCTGGCTCATTAAGTAAGGGAGGAGTGTTCTACTGTAGCAGAAATTGGTTCTGTGCTTTGAATACCCCAGACTTGAATAGGGGAAATGGCTGAACACTGTACAAGATAGGAGCCTTGTAACAGGACTGATGCCAACGAATTTTCATGCATAAGCTGTTCCCTATGTTGAGCTTAGAGTTATAGTTTAATAGGAGGAAGGGGAGGAGCATGTCAAACAGAGAGAGGAGAGACAAGATGGGAAAAGGGAAAGGAAGTAGAGAAAGAGAGGCATGCAGGCAGAAATAGATGGGAGGTAGGGAAAGGAAAGGCAGAGACAGGGAGGCAGTGAGAGAGGTTGCAAGGAAGTGAAGGGAGGATAGAGAGGAAGACAGAGAGAGAAGCAGAGAGGAGGATAGGAAGGGAGGGATTGCCATATCATCATCATCATCATCATTATCATCACACAGTACTTGCTATGGCGCCACTCAACCTGTGCTCAGCAGCGCCTTACACAATATTAAGAAAAGGCCACACGAAACAAGTACGTCTTAAGGTGATTGCAAAAGGAAGGGTGGGAGTCTATGGACTGGATAGCCAGCGGCAATGAGTTCCATATGCTGGGTCTGGCGACGGAAAAGGACATCTATAGGAAGAATATAGCTACTGAAGAACAAAGGGGATATTGTATTGTATTGTATTGTATATACGGATATTGTATATGGATATATTCCATAATGGATATTTGTCCAATGTGCAGATGCTCTATTTGTGGAAGAGTGGTTAGTTACTAATTCTGCTTGAGGTTTTCCTTGAAATGCACTGATTTCTTTGAATTGTTAGAGTCTTCGAGTGACATTGAAGATGGACGTGTCACACACAGAACATTCGCATGTCATTGGCAAGAGCGGTCACAACATAAAACGAGTGATGCAGGAAACTGGATGTCACATCCATTTTCCAGACTCCAACAGAAATAACCAGGCCGAGAAAAGCAACCAGGTAACTCCTTCTTTATTTTCAAGAGCAACAGTTATACATTTTCACTTGACCTGCAATATGCTGTTTAATAGTTTAGAGCAATCTAAACATATATGTAGTATGTTAAAAAGTTGTTAACCCTATTATAATGACAGCGGGAAGCATCAACTTTCTTACAGTGCAGAAGAAAAGTTAATGTCAACAGAGCGAGCATTTAGCAGAGAAACCCAGGCCAAAGTCTCAAAAGATAGAGGGGTTGCTAAATCTTCTGATTCTACCATAGGGCTTGAAGGAAATGAAGGTATTGTACCTACCACACAACATAAAATTACATAATTTTAAATACAACATATAAAATCCGCCCAGTAGATGAGGGCATTATTTAAATTTTTCAAAAGAATTGTGTCACACGTGTCTTCAGACATTGCCAACTTCCTCAAACAGCTCAGTATAAAAGAAATTATTTACTTGGTTAAGAAATCATGGGACAGCGTAAGAGGAAAGCCCATTGAACACTGTTGAATGGAGGGACACTGCATATGTGACCAAAAATCATTATTGAGTGACTGAAGATGGACGAAGATTGTCCGGTTTCTGAATTACCTGATGGAGGGAGAATGTTAATCGACTGCAAGCTCATATTGGATCGTGAAAGTAAAGGTGCCGAGGCTTCTACCAGCGCAGGTTAAATGACAACAGTGTTGTTGACAGGGAAAACCTTTTGCACGCAGAAACCCTCAGCGCAGGTGAAACGTTTTTAACGTATATGGAAGAGCAAGACATGGAAAATACCAAGATCACTCATCTGCAAAGAATGGTAGACTTCATAAGAGAGAAAAGAAGTGAAAATGTATTTTTCTTTTTGAAACACAAACACTTCTAGAGCTTATGACTATATAATATATATATATATATATATATATATATATATATATATATATATATATATATATATGTGCATATATATTTATCATTCCAAACTGTTTCTAATAAATTTTAAAAGTACTTTTTCATTTCTGGCCGCTACTAGTACTTTTTCAAAGTTTCAGTTATTTAGTGCAACTCTAATATTTTTCTTAGATTATGCATTTGAATTTATATTTTTCCAAAGCACTATTGACAGATGGGCCTGCCATTTTCGGGATGTCGTGACTATGTAATTATACATGCTTAAGGTATGTCCCCTTAGCATGTGATCTATTAACACATGGTCACCATGGCTTTGGCATTTGGCATCCACATGTAAACAAGTCTCTACTGTGCCTATTTTGTGGGTGTGCAGGCAAGCGATATACAAGATTAACTCTAACTCATTCCAGGGAACCCATCTTAGCAGGTTGTGACACGACTGTTTCAGTGTCATTGGTCTAATTCAATTCTGTTGCCAGTTATGCAGTTTATGAGTATGCATATGTTTATACTTATGAGTAATTGAGTATAGTATGTTTCCCCTAATGCTGATGAAGTTTACTGGAGATATTCCCAAAAGGCACTTCCGTCATCCCAGAAATGGCTGGAATTTGACCCCTGGCAGTAGCATTACCTGTAATACAAATGAACGGACGGCTGTTGTATTTGCTTGTTGGCGTTTAGTGTAGTAGGCCAGGCGGAGGCTGTTTAGGGGGACTGGCTGCTGCTGCTGGGCTGGTGCTGCCAGTCAGTTTCACGTGCTGTCTCAGCTGTCGTTGTTTAGATGTGAAGAAACTCTGACATCATTCTGTTACTTAAAAACAGTTCCATGTAATGCAGTGTAAAATGTTTCAATAGAATGAGATTGTTTATAATTTGGAGTACAATTTATTTTCTGTTCATCTTTTAAATGACGTTTTTCATTTTTCATGGATTTTTCTACCAATCACAGAATGCTGTTTCCAAAAATAAAAAAATAAAAAATCATTAGTAAATAAATAAAATAGTCCACTGTTTCCTTCCACTGGATCTGTATACTCGAGAAATCGGAACGAGGGAGAAACAGTCAGACAGACAGACAGACAGACAGGCAGGCGTACATGCACACACAATAAACAGACATACAGAGGAGAGAGGTTTCAAAACATCATTTGTAGTAAATGTGCAGTAAATCAGTTAATAAGAAGTAGGGAGTAACCAACTTTTGATCCGGATATCACCAGATAATACAGTTATCAGATTAATCGGATTGGCACTTATTCAATAACCGATTCAAATTTAGAAAAATCTTCATTTGTAAATGCACTTTCTTGAAATTTGCTTGTAATTGATCTAAACATCCAGATGAATTCAAGGAATATTCTGAAACAACTTCAAAACACGTAACGAAATGCCACAAGTTTGTAATATATCTGTGTATTTCATGTCACAAGCTAACAAATATTTCTGATTAATGGGATCTGTAATCAGCATATAAATGTGCTAATGGTATTCGGCGGCAAAATGCTTATCAGTTACTCCCTAATAAGAAGGCATATAATTTTACTCCCTAAGGAGAAGACGGATATTTTCTCGAAAGGTGAATATAATGAACCTGGATTTGTCAACAAATTCTAATTAAAGTTGCTTTGTCAGATATGGATGAGCTTATGAGAATGATTGAAAGTGTCTGCTACAGTAGGACTGTTGTACTTGTTAGGAGTAGTTATAATTACTTCTATCTACGAAAGGAAAGCCATCTCTGCACGAGAAGGGAGAGAAGAGGCTGCTGGCTGGATGCCACTCAGGATAGCGACAATGCTGTGTTCCATTATGAGAAAGTGCTTGTAATGAGACTGAGGGGCGTAACTCTGGTCTGAAAGGTGGGGGGTACCAAATTCTTACATACACGAAGCAAGACGAAGACAGCGATCTCTGGGAAGGCACACTGTTAAAATATTGATTGGCATTGTTCAAAAAGTGGGGGATACGGCTACTCCTCATACCTCCCACAAATTACGCCTATGATGAGACTGGTTTGTATTTTCAGGTGTCAATTGCTGGACAGTGTGAAGGCGTGGAATTAGCAAGGCAAAGAATAAGGGTAAGTTAATGATGCAGATGAGATTCAATGGAACGCACTGAAATTTGATACGTGGCAACAAATTATAGGTGAAGAAATCATTTTGTTACCAGGTATATGTCTCAGTATTTATATACCATGCTTTGAGCACCACTATCCCTATTATGGCATATTTGTTTATTTCTGTTGCTTGTTTATTTAATTACATATTTGAGCAATCACTCTCTATGCAAACTCAGAGAGTCTAACTACTTCTGTTTAATTAAATTACCGCATATTAACGATGCCTGCACGTTAATCTCGTGGCATCGGGAGGCATGGTGGCACAGCATGTAAACCGGACTCGTGTGTTAACGGTGCACGCATTAACGGTGTTTCACTGCATTGGCGCTTTGTAAGTGAGTTGACTCTGTATGCCTTAGCAGTGTCCCTCATGTGTATATGTATTTCTGTAAGTTTCAATTGGACATCTTTATAAAACATTGTAAGGACTGCTGAAACGATAATAATGGACTTCAGCAGAATTTATAGAGTTTTTCCACATAAAAGTTTCAAGACAAATTTCCCAGACTAGAGGGAGTTGTTGGGGCCTCTCTGGGATCATCAGAAATTCTCTAGACTTTTTGGTCAGTGGGAGTTGCTTGGTCTGTGAAAATGTCAGAAATTCACAGGAATATTTCTGGGTTAGTGCCAGGAGTTGTCATGGTGTCTTTGAGAATGTCAGATGTTTTGGGTTGTTTGAGAGTTGTCAGGGTGTTTTTGAGAATATCAGGAATTTTCAAGACTTTTGGGGATATTGGGAGTTGTCATGGTGTCATTGAGGGTATCAATAGAACATTGTACCGGTAGACTTATTTTAGTTTACCTAGTATGTTTATTTTAGGAATTGCTGCCACTGGTTTTCATGTTTGAAGTTCCGATGGCTGGCCCCAACCAGGTGAATATCGACACAAATTCTGCCGTCATCCAGAACATCCAGCATCACTATGGGGTCAGCATCAGCATCAAGCCACATCACCAGACCTACACGAGAACAGTGATCATTCGAGGCTCTGTCTACAATTCCAAGTCAGTCAAGAAAGCTGCATCCATGGTCTTTGAACTGCTGACTGGCAGAATTGGAGTAAGTTAATAATTAAAATGTAGCAGAAGCAAAATACTCAGGACATAATTTGGCACCTTTCAAAAGTTGTCGAATGAAACTATGCCATAGTGTTGTTAGATTAAATTATGTGTAAGAAATCTTGCAAAAAGGCATTTGAAATATTATAATATTTATGCTACTACACCGGAGACTCATTGTAACATGTTTCACTATGACACGAATTCCAGTAAGGGACGTTGACCCCAAAATGAGTTATGCTATAGAAAATAAACTCCTGATAACACAAACCAGTTATACAGTTCTTGATATCGTACCAAGAGACTGTGTTATAATGAGTTTCTTGTGTATTATAAAGCAGTTAACACGAGGCTGTTTTTGACACATTAAGGGCTGAGGGCAGATGTCTAGGGGTAGAGAGTTGCAATCTATCAGTTAGCTAAACATCAAGAAATGTCCTTGAAAGAGCATAGTTTGGTTTATATGCTAGATGACAGCACTGAACATGCGATGGCCTGGGTTTGACTTACTGCAATGTAAACCCGATGACTTGAACTAAAGCTCAGAAACATCCAGTTTTAGTGTGTGCTGATATTTCTACAACACTAGTATGGCAGAGTGTAAATTATTAACATGTCTCTCAACAGTTCACACAAACAACAACTGAACTTCGGTCAGATGTACCTATGGATTTAGTTAGAGCAGTGGTTCTCAACCTGTGGTCCGCAGACCACTGGTGGTCCGTGGCCATCTGCCTGGTGGTCCGCGAGCAAGGTCTACAATTTAGATTTTTTACAATTAAAAGCATGCAAACAGACAAACAAATTTTGTCAATTTTTAAAATTTCTGTTTCATTTCAATCACTAAAATCGGCTAGATGGCAGCAAGAAACTAATAATGTGAGGATTTATGGTAAACAAATTAATTTGTATTAATTTGCTTTTGGCACAATTTTTAGTGGTGGTCCGCGACCGAGACACAAAATTTAGAAGTGGTCCTCGAGTCTAAAAAGGTTGAGAACCGCTGAGTTAGAGAAAGGGTTATTTCTGCATTAGTCCGTTTTACACATGCACAGTTTATGTGCCATGTAGGATGGCTTATCCCCCAACGACTTCATGTTAATGGGTCCACACTAGATTAGGGGTCGGCCGGAAATCGCCTCGGACATTTGCCTCGGCCGAATATCCCGTTTTTTGGCACTATTCGGAAGTATTCGCCTCGGCAAATACTGTACACACAAATAGTTGCTTGACTGCCTCACATGCCTGAATTTGTAGGCTCATAATATCAGCTTTGAGCTTCATCTAGCATATTCATTTTGAAGAATAAAAGTACAAAAAACACCAACAACGGAAGTCAAGTCCATTTCACTGATTATTTATTTCTAAAATTCAAAGTGTATTAGTCAGTTATTACAAGTACAGAAATTTATTTCTACAATTTTTCATTACATGAAAATGTCAAGCTTTGCATATGGAACAAATGGTACTCGGTTCGTACCCGGATCCGGCAAATAGTACATCCAAATACTCGGATCCGGTACTCGGTGGAAAATGTCTACCCGGCTGACCCCTACACTAGATGTAAGTTTTACATGATTAGAGAAAAAAACAGTTTGACGTATTTTGAAAAAAAAAAGATTTTACCAAAAGTATTCAACCTAAAGCCCAAATTATAAAGAACTGCTTAGTCTCAAAAAGGCAAGACTACTATTGAATTGTAATTAAGACTAATATTCCAGAGTCTAGTTAAGACTGTGATATGTGATGGTACATTTTTTCATTGTTCCTTTGCAGTTACAACTGGATCAGCTTTGAGCTAATTCGAGGTTCATCCGTGTTAGTTGACTATTGTACAATGTACAATGCAAGTATTAGAGGAGATCTTTGACATATAGTAACATTTTATAGTCTTGAAGTACTGCAGTTCCTGGGAATGCTAACTCATGAAATATAACAAGCAGCTGCTAGAGCTGATGTTGATGCAGATGTTCTTAATTTTGATGCAAATGCTGCTGTTGTAGGAGGCATTTGGTGTGAGCATGCTACTCGAAATTGCTGCTCAGCATCATCTCTTCATCATTGGTCATGGCGGCGTTAACATCAGCCGCATCATGCAGCAGACTGGTGCCACCATTCACTTCCCGGATCCGACAACCTCCGGACCACAGAGAAGGGGAACTGTCTACATAACTGGAACCATGTCCAGTGTGTTCCATGCTCGGCACCAGCTCCTTGTATGCAACACTAAGATACTTGTTTATTATTCTTTGATTTCCTACATAACTATTGTTTATTGTCTGTGATGAATCTAATGGTTAGTCTGATGTAGTATCAAGGCAGAGATTTGGATTGAAATTCCTGTCAGGAAAGGGATTTAAGGTTTCTTTTACACTTGTGCTCTAAATGAACTCAATTATAAAATGATTGCATCAACTGTTAACTGCATCATGTCCTGAAACTTTAATCCAAGTATATTGCATTTTATAACATAGATCACACAAATATGTATTATGCTGCCTCAATGGCAAGTTGCTTGATGTAACTTCCAGTGGTGGCATTTCAAGTAACGTCTTGTGTAGTAATCGGGTTTAAAAAGTTGATCTGCAAAGGACTTGTACTTGTTTTCTTGTAGGGTTGCTTGCCTTTGGTTCTGATGTTTGACTTGAAGGATGATGTTGAAGTGGGTCAAGGTCAGTTTGTGTTTGTTTGTATTTAGAGGCAGATGAGGAGGCTGATGGTGTTCCAGATAGTTAACGTTAGACTTCTAGTGTTACTGGTAGAATTGAACGATGTTGTTTGTCTTTAGAAACGTTGGGGTGGAATGTTCTGGATTAAGATGCTGTTACATTTACTGTTTTTATTGGTTGCTGGTTATTGTTCTATTGCTGAATTCTGTGAAAAGTAGCAATACAAGTGAAGATCTGATACTTGTTTAGTAAACTTCATTATGTTTTTGTTGCAATAATTGGACTTACCCAATAGGATCATAACCCCTGCACAGAAATGAAGTATGTTGTATCTGTGTAATTAAATATCAGGTTCATAAGGGGTTGTGTTTCAGTCTATATAGAGATAAGTGAAATTTTAATTAATTTGTATTTATATTCGCTATATGATGGCATGATCATTTTAATCCCATGCATAGTTTATTGATATATGGTGTAATTAACACCATTTTGTATGGCCGATACAACTCGTAGAGGTCAGAATTTCAACTTAGCTAAGCACAGCAAAATTTCAACACAGTAAAATTTTAATTTAGCTAAAACACAGCAAAATAATGGACACCTAGGAAATGTCTTATATACATTTATATACACAGGTCTCGTATACAGAGAACTGTTTTAACATGTCTAAGTTCTAGTGCAATACAATTGTGTGCATCTGTGCATGGCCTATGTAAAGCATGAAGTGTAAATGAGGATAAAACAACTATCTAAAATGAATGACATAACTTGACTACCATATTTACAGGGACGTATAACTAGTCCACAATAATATGAGTTCCTCTATTTATCTTTCCAAGAGCAAATGGCTTTTGTCATCTTGCCAAGAGCAAACAGTGTCTGTCTGCATCTGTCTGCATCTGTCTGCATGTAAATCATGCTGATATAGACAGACAGTGGTTAAGTGTTGAATATTTGCATGTAGTTTTTGACTTTATGTTGAAGGTCTGTTGAGTCAGCTGACGGAGCAATTGGACGTGTTCATCAGCATCAAACCAAAGCCAAAGCAAACCACAAAGGTTGGCGTTGCATGGCTTTAACCAAATCAGTAGCTCTTATGTGATTTAACTCTTATTGTTGTCTTTATTGACATTGCAGTTATCTGCGATTGAACTCATTGTTCAAGTTTAAATGTGAAGTTCAAAGCTGCTGTTGCATCAGTCTGTATGTTTATGAATTGGCGAATTACGTTTCGTAAAAGTGACTGTCGGTTATGGCTTGTTTCTGTTTTGCTAGTCTGTGATTGTCAAAACCATCGAAAGTAACACGAGAAATGTGTATGAAGCAAGGAGAAGAATATTGGGCTTAGCACAGGAATCTCCTTCTTCGATGTCTGAACCAAAACAGAACATGACAATTGCAGGTTAGTCACTTCATCAGACGAAATTCCACTGCTCTAATCTAATGACTTCAGTAATGCCTTCATCGTATTGGGTCAGTTCATTCACCTCTGAGTAGGCCACTTTGATCAGTAACTCTCATACCAGCAGAGAGATAATTAAGCCAGTCTTGTCTTGTCGTACTGTTTCCATCAGTCTATGTAAGTAATTTCTTATGCTATTTCATACACAGGCCATCTCGTTAATCCTTTGACGATGAGAGGGAGTAGTTTTCCATGCATTTTAGTACTTGCTCGCTGTTAAAGGTTTAAAGCACTCTCATGGCTATTATTCACGACATGTTATATCAGTCACTTCTATAACATCGACTTCACCTAAATCGTTGCTATCAGTTCACGGTACTTAGTCAGATTGAGCAGGTTCATGGTACTTAGTCAGGTTAAGCAGGTTCAAGGTACTTAGTCAGGTTAAGCAGGTTCAAGGTAGTTAGTCAGGTTAAACAGGTTCAAGGTACATAGTCAGGTTAAGCAGGTTCAAGGTACTTAGTCAGGTTAAGCAGTTTCAAGGTACTTAGTCAGGTTAAGCAGGTTCAAGGTACTTAGTCAGGTTAAGCAGATTTTTTTAAATGAGGTTTTTATTTAAAATTAGGATGAGGAAAAGTTTAGAGGCATTCAAAAGCACTGAAGCTTCAGACCAGCAGCGAACAACTACGGCGACTTTTGGCTCGAATAACTCAGTTTGAACATCTGTTAAATTCAACATTCTGAAAGGCTCAGTCCTTTGACCATTATGAAAGTTCAGACCTTGATGTCGTCAAATCGGCTCAGACTTACCTGGAAAAGACAGAATTTGTATGACTGGACACAAGACAAGTACAGCAAGCATCGACAGGGAAGTGGTAGAGGCAGAATTTCCAGGTTGGGAAGTGAAGCGTGTTGTCCAGTACCTTGGAGTGCTCCTGGATCAGGATCTGTGTATGGAAGAGTATGTCAGTTCCCTCGGCCATTCCTGTATTTATCAAATATATCAGTTTAAAGTCATATGGCAAAATTTATCATGCAATACCACTGTGACTTGTGTCCACTCCTTCATTCTGATGTGCCTGACTGTTACAACTCTGTCGTCACAGCCATGCCGAAATTTTGAATACAACAGTGTCAGTCCATCCTCAACAGCGCCACTGGAATTGTCATTAACCTGCCAAATTTCTCAAATGCTTCAAGCTCTGTGAGAGAAAAGCTGCACTGGCTTCTGGTTGAGGACTTGATCCTCCTCACGAGAACAGCATCGGTAGTCGGCACCATACTACATCAGAGAGCTCTCTGTATTCCTGTTTCTAGCCAGCCAAGTAGGCAATCATTGCATTCAGTGGCCCATGGTTGATCCCGTACTTCTGTATGATGCCGGTACACCGTGCTTTCTTTTGCATTGGACCTTCCTTCTGAAACAGCCTACCATGAAACATACATACTATTTCGTCACAGACAACTCAAGAACATTTCAAGGCATCTTAAGGAACACTTCTTTAGATATGTTAGATTGTCATGTTTAGCAACTTGGGAGGTTCTTTATATTTTGTCTATATAAATGTTGTGATGTGATTGATTTTGATAGCAGATCTCTCAGGTGAAGTCCCAGATTTTCATGGTCAGAACATAGCAGGAAGTGGTGTATTAGTCGGGGTGAACAGTAACAAGAGTCCTGTGCCATGTATTGAACCTCGACCAACCTCCGTCACAAACATCGTTTCTCCTAACCCAGGTATAGCAGCGTGATGTATATAATGCATCTTTTCAAGTGTGTTATCATCATCATCATCATCATCATCATCATCATCATCATCATCATCATCATCATCATCTTCATCATCATCTTCATCATCATTATTATATGAAGATTTCTAAATCACAAGTTAATATAAGTAAATAATGCATTTGCTCTAGCGCAGTGTATATATAGTGCTGGTTTTACACTGATGTGTATAATGCATCTTTTCAAAGTGTCTTAATAGTATAGTGTTTAGTGCTGGTTTCACACTGCTATTTGTTCTTGATTCTGTGGCTAATATTTTTTCCAAGTGGTATTGCAATGGACTTTTGCATGACTATGTGACAGTGTTGAAATGCCATGCAGACAGAAAGTGTGGTGATTGAATTGCTCTTGTTGTTTCTAAGTTTCGTACTAAATACTGTGCTGCAGAGTAATTTGGCTGAGGTAGGAATTACAAATGTGAAAGTAATCATATGAACATTTTCCTTGTTACTACCAGTAAAGGTAATAATATATTCGTTTATTGGAATCAGGATGAAACACCGCGTTCTGGTACAGTATCGATCTTTCGGGCTAGGATAATAATAGTCTACGAATGGTTGCTAGAGTCATTCTGGTGCTGTGTGACATTTCTTTCAGTAATTGATTTCCAGAATGAGAATATTTGCTCAAATATTTATTTATTCGTACATTAATCCTGAACTTCTAAAGGAGCATTTTTTAACCATGGAGAAAATGACTTGATGATACTTCACTTGCTGCTTCTGATCCTCTTGGTTTATTTATAAATCTATTGTGCTCTTTAGGTGTCACAATATTTTATTAACTAAATTTATTAAATAAATAAATACAGGTACTAATTTATGCTTTTGATATCTTGATATCTTGAAGTGCTTCTCATGATTCTTAAGATTGTGGTTGTGGTTTGCACTGCTGTTCAGTCATCATTCATCTGATTTGTGTTCAGTTTATAGGCCAATGATTATGTTGCCTCGTCCACATCCACACCAGGCAGCTCTTCAGTATCCACCGTCCTATCCTGCTCCGCCAATGTGCTATCTGCCACCACAAGTGCCTCGCGAGTGGTCACCTTATCGACCACACCATCCTCATCAACAACAGCAGCAGCAGCTGCAACAGCAGACTCATTCAGGTCCGTTTGCATTGTCTCCAAGTGCTATGACAAGTGTTCTTAGCAGCAGTGAAGAATTGATTCAACACATGACGAGTGCCTTATCTCTGCCACACATGCCTGTCTCCTCATTCAGTCCATCGCCTGTTGACAGTAAGAAGTCTCAACAACTCATTCTCTATTGTTTTATGAATTCATTGTATAATAGCACATGCTGCAGGTCATCCATTTTTTGTAGGAGATGTCTTATCTTTATTATTACGTTCTTCTTACTCCATAAATATTGGTTTATTAAGTTCATGTTTTTTTCTTTTATTTGAATATCTGTTATTTGGATTTTAAATATCTTCTGTCTGTTTAAATTTGTGCTCATTATTTTCTTTCGTAGTTTTTTTATTTCCAGTTGATTTTGTTCCACAGTTTCCAGCCATAATTTGAGAAATGCAGCTGAAGTTGTTCTACCTCCATCCAGTCTTCCTCCTCATGTGACTCCTTTGTCTCGGGATTTGCTCACCAGTGAATTCACCTCTAATCTTTCTGACCCTTCGGCAGCTCTTGTGGCACACAGACTGAACTCGCTGAGTAGCATTTTTGAGGCAGAGTCGGTTCGACATGAGGACTTCCAGCAGCATCCCTTGCTCAGGAACCATCTTGATTCACCTATATCCGGTACTTACCGTAACCTGACATCTTTTGTTTTCGGTGTTTATGGTACCTTCATTTATTTGTCTTGATTTTACTTAACTTACTTGGACCCATTGTTTGGCTTTTATCTCTAGTCTTGTGATTGTAAAATCTCAGTATGTTTTTCGAGGAATTGCACTTGAAACTCAGCATTAACATTGGCAACAGTTTAGGAATGCAGATGTTATGATTGCAAGAGATTCATTCAGTTGCATCAGTTTGTTGGCTTATGCCTTAAAGGTCTTTTTGGGTTTTATGTGTGTTACCTGTCGTAATACATACATGCATACATACAGACATACATTCACAGATACGATCAGTAACCTTCCAAAGTTGTAAATCAATTGAGCTTCGAATCATAGACTATCCTGATATGTGGCCTTCAGCAAGAAAAGAGTCTTTGAATTTTCTGTAGTATAATTAATTAAAGCAGCCGTTTAACCATGACAGTGCTTTTTCTGTTGCCAGCTCTTAAAATTCTCTATGCACGATCATATAAATTGCTGTCATCAGCAACAATCAGTGATTTTATAACTTATATGGTTAACTGAGTTCAAACACAGCTGAGTACTAGCAACACACTGTATTTTCTGCTTGTCTGATACACTCTCCAATCTTCTGAGCGAGCAAGGCAAGTCTAGGCATTTCTATGACTCGTCACCAAAATCGGCTAAGCCTTAGCACTGCAGATACTTAGGAAAAACCTGTTGTTAAGCAAGCATTAAGTTTTCCAAAATTGTCTGGCTTGGGTTTCCAAAAACCAGCTGACTCATCACATCTAGATATCAGCCAAAAATTATATTCACATATGCATACTTGAATGCATACATACACACATACATCAATACAATTTCTAGATACAATCACCTTGTCACCTTGTGCTGTCAACTCTTGGAGCTCTAGCGATCGTCATGATAAACATTCTCCATTGCTTCCTATTCGAAGTCAGTTCCCTTAGTTCTTCCAGGTTCATGCCAGTTACATCGGAGCGAGATACAATACAATATGTATACATGCATACATTAATTGCTAACCTACTTACTTTTTAACTCATAGGTAACTTACATTTACATAATTATGTGCTTTGAAAGGCAATTTTAAATCTGATGAATTGTTATGCAGTGGAATATTCAGCTATTTAAATTCATGAGATATCACCATCAACACTTTGGCTGCTTTATCAGGCATACTTCCCTACAACCAGTGTTTTTGTTGCTGCTTGTGCTGTGCAAAGACAGAGATTTGTTATTCTATACTGAAGGTGTTTTCTTCTGTGTTCAAGGTTTAGACTGTCGTCATTCGGATGCTACTGCAGGAGTTTTTGGTCCACCTCATCCTTCTTCGATTGCCCTGTCTCAGCAGCTCTATTCATCTGACATTGGATGCTCCTCCTCCCATGCTGCCATTTATCACCATCCTCTGCAGCCAAGCACCTGTCCTTCCTCAGCTGCTTCTTCATCTTCAGCTTCAGTTCTCTATCATAATCCATCTCGTCCCCCACATTTTCAACATCCGCATCATCCTTCACAGCACGAAGGCATCTTTCAGCCGATGCCAGATCACAGCAACGACGTGTACCACGCTACACCGATGACAACCAATCCGGCGCTGGACGCCAGTGCCACGGCTCAGGTGCCCTATCGTCCATCACCGAGCAGTGGCGCCATCTATTCTAATGGAACCAAGGAAACGATGACTGCTTTGGATGAGGAAAGGCATGACCTTCTCGACGAGAACCAGCAGAGGATTTTTTGTGTTCAGTAAGAAATGTCGATGTGGTTGATCTTTCGGCTATAGTAGTTAACACAAACGTCACTCTGAATTTTTCTGGCTTAAACCCAGTTTACAGAGAATTTTAGTGAGACAAAGAAAGAGGAGAGACAGATGGCAAAAGAAATAGTGAGGTAGAAATGGAGATGGGAACAGAAGAGAGAGAGACAGGAAGACAGACAGTGAGACAGGAAGAAAGGAAGAGCAAGTGGAAAAAGGAAAGCAAGAGAAAGAAGTAGAAATGAAGCGGCTTAGTATATGCAATGGGTAAAAACAATATAAATTGGGGATATTTAAGACAAATATTAGCAGCTAATATAAAATATTATTAGATGTATATAATCTGTATAAACACGTTTAAGTTGCTGTACACCAAAATGCGGTTTGCAGTTGGTTCCAATAAAGAATATTCTATTCTATTGTAAATGCTGCACAGGATAAAACCCCATATGAGAACAGTTTCGAGTGTCTTTGAGTGTAAAGTTTTTGCCTTGGTAAATGCCCGATGAATCTAATCACAAAATTATAACTGATCATTTAAGGTAGTTGTTTACTCTCCATTGCGTTGTTAAATATTTGTTTATGATGCTGTTGGCATAGGAACGGTGATGTCGATAGAGATGGTGAGTATGAGTCAGACAGTTCATCGGAACGCAGTAGCAGCAGCAAGGCACCAGGAAGCAACCGTCCAAAGAAATCCATCAACTCATCCTCACCGTTTGAACATGGAGGTTTCCTCAATGACATTGACTATGAGCGCATGAAGATGCTGGCCAGCAAAGGTGTGCATTAAGACCTACGAAGTTCTGTTGTTGAGTACTAGTTATGCATCATTAGCTCAACTGTTAATGCATTCTTAGTCATGTTTGGATTATTGCTGCTGATGAGCAATTAGTTCATAAACTTTTGTGTATTTGTTAAATACCAGTTAACATTAGAGTTACCAATAGATGTGTTTATTGTCTAAATCAGCGGTTCCCAAACTTTCCTGGGTCGCGGCCCACTTGTGAATATCTTGGCAGTCTCGATACCCACGGTGTAAAATTAAGCATTGTGTTACTTTTGTGTAATAAAATTTCTTACGTAAATTGCTATCGAAAAATGTGCGGATTTACGTGCAGTGCTTAGAAATTTAAAGCATTAAAAGGAAACTTAGGTAAAAACAGTTTACAATTTAATGCAATCCAGCTAGTTGTAGCCCAATCACAGCCAAATGTTGTTGCTGCAAATAATAAATGTTTCTTGAAAAAATTTGGCGACCCGCTTGCCACAGCTTCACCCACAGTTTGGGAAGCTCTGGTCTAAATGATGAAGAAGATGTTGGTGATGATGTCTATAATAACAATTATAATGATGGCAGTGAAGGATGAGTATCTTTTTATAGGATTTATGTAAATGTTTCGCCACTGAACATCAACAGCTTTGACAGACAAGCTTCCATGATTGCCTCTGTCATGAGAATGCACAATATAAGTGTAGCATTACATTACAAGGCATATGTGTTTGGCGGGTATGTGAATTGTTAGACAGCTGTGCCTGGGTTAGCCAACTGAAATGTAAAGGCTTCTATTTTGTTATCTTCTTAAAGCAATGCAGAAGAAACCTGTTGGCGAATCCCGAATACCAACCGACTACTGGGCAGGTCTTGGCTTCTCGCGATCAATGCCTGCTTCAGCTATACGTGAAAGGCTAAACCTAAGTGAATCTGGCTACGATGGACCTAAGATGACAACACCTTATGAAGTACGTGCTTTACCAACAGTATGCAAATGACAGAACAGTACAAAGTATTTCCTTCATATCTTTTTAAAGATGACAGAACATTACAGAGTATGTGCATCATGTCATATCGCAGATGACAGAACATTACCAAGTGCATCATGTCATTTTTATGTCAATTTATCAATACTCTGTAATGCTGGAGTTAATTAATCATTGCTGGATTTAGTAATTGCTTAAATACCATGTAGCTTTTACAAGGTTCTCAGAAATTACAATATCAGACAGTAATTAGTTAATTAATAATTTGAATGTAATACTGCATTAAAAGCTAAAAGTTTTGTTGTTTCTCAGTTTTCGTTTCTTGATAATCTGTATAGACATATTTCTGCTGTCTTGGCCATAAATCAGAGGAAGATAGAGGACATATGTAATGCTCCATTAATACGTAATTCTGTTATTAAGGATGTGGAAGAAGACAGTGAAGCCTGGAAAACTGAAGCAAATCCTCTGTCAAATTCAGCGAATCCGATGGCTGCCAGTGAAAACCTAATGGATCTTGTGTCGCAGTTGTCAGCTCAGTGCCGAGAATTATCCCTGCAGCCAGAGAGATGTAAGTAATCCTTTGCTTTTGTTAAATCGGATAAATTCACGACTTTACCTTCACGCAGGAAATTTGGACTACAAGGTCATGCGTCATGCAGTGGTCTTACGATTGTTGATTATAACTCTTTTGGATTCCCATGACCCCAGTGAACCTGTCTTGGACTGAGAACTGCCCCTCAAGGCTCTGTTGCCTTTGTGGCATAAACAGTCCTGTCGTTAAGTGGTACAGTGTCTATGGTTTCAAGTTACTGCCTTGTATTTTTGGGTTTGTTAAGTAATCTTCCATTTGTCATGTGCGTGGGACAACATTCAAAGCCTTCGGGTTTTATTCAGGTAGAATGGATTCTTTGGTCATAGATAAGATGGCTGCTACCCAACCATACAGTCTTCTTTCTGAATTGCCTGGTTTAGCAACACACTAACAGTTTTATGATTCACTTGAATTCAAATCCAAGTTCAATAATTTATTTATATTATTCCACAATGACAATTTTGTTGACCATCCTAGGCTACAGCTGTGGCAAACATAACTTTATTAACATAACTTTATATATATATATATATATATATATATATATATATATATATATATATACACACACACACACTGTGAGTGGAAGAAGTGCCATAACACTTCTGAATAACTTGCATTCAAAAGTACTAACAATCAAATTTTTCATAAAATATGGAAACCAAGAAATTTAACATGCACTAATCTATAATTTTGTGTAATGAATATCCTTTTCTGGCTCCAACTTAGAAAGTAAGGTGTGTCCACAAATGACTTATTGCAGTGTCAAATTGTATGCCTTGATCCAATTCAGTCCATGCCTGCCTTATACATTTATGTAGCTTATTGGCTTCCATCTAGTTCTTCTTTAGACATTTTCGTGCTTTATTCCCCAGATTTTGGAGTCTACAGGATTTAGGTCTGGACATGGGCTCTCATGCATTCCTCTCCAAAGCCTCAATTAATGGAACTGCCTATCAATCGTTCTTTGACATTCTATATTTCCTTCGTTAAAGAAGTGCTTCATAACTCAGTCTTTCTTACATGAGTTCAAACATTTGGAAACTAACTGCACAACCATGTGGCAGCTGACTAGCTGCACTTCACATTTCTGTTTGACCTTGTGCATGGTATTAATTGAGATTCATAATAATACTAATATTGGTTGTGCATGTGTTGTGCTTAGGCAATATTACACAGATTGACAGTTGTCGTCAGTTGGCAGTCAAGGGTTCGTCACCATCGTCAATATGGCAGCCACTGAGTGAGAAGCAGATGGACAGGGTTGCTGTTGGTGACACTGATCTGTCTCTTCTCTTCAGTGAAATGGGTCTTGGGAAATATACGGAACTCTTCAAACAGCAAGAGGTAAGTCGCATCAGTGACAGTTTCTCAATTTTAGTCCATCTGACAAACTCCAGCAATAATAAGTATGAAAAACTTTCTTCTGGATGTGTATTAAATACCTGACGACATACATTGCAGCGGATATGTCCAGCAGGCTGCATCAACTTAACTCGGTGGAAACATCGGTTGAGTTGTGAGTGTGGTAAGTCAGATTTAAGGGATGGTACACAGTGGCTGGTATTTATTCAGTTTGAATTATATAGCTTCATGTAATATTTTTGCTGTGGTATTTAAGAAAGGTTTGCAGTTACAGTATTAGATTGCTGTTGTCATATAAAAGTGTGTAGCATGCACTGTAGAATATCAACTTCCTTCACCTTATGCTGTTTTTGATGTGCTTATAGATTGACATGGCTACATTTCTGACTCTGACTGATCAGGACCTGAAAGATTTGGGAATAAGTACGTTTGGAGCAAGACGAAAAATGCTTCTTGCGATTGCAGGTACTGAATTCACATAGATGTTAGACAAATCTTCATAGTTTACATATATTTCCACTTGAGCTCTGCTGAATATTCATATTTGATTCACTTCAGTCCTGAATTGTGCTATATGTATATATATATTTATATATATATATATATATATATATATTTATATATATATATGTTAGTATATTTATATATATATATATGTTAGTGTGTGCTAATAATGAATGTACAATGTAAAATGTATGCTTCCATTTGTGGTTCCTTTGCTGATATCCTTCATCGTTTCCTCACTTTGAGCTTCCCTTCTAGCCAATCAATCATTCCTTGAACCGCCTTACACTAGAATCTATTTGCAAGCCTTAACTTAGCCAATGAACAATGAGAAGTTAGGGATTTAAATCCCTACTGGGGCAGAACAATGTTTCAAACTTTCTGCTCCAGTTGTGAGCCTTGGTGACTTCAACTACAAAAGCTGTAAACTGATTTTACACTGTTTGCTTAAGAAACTGTTCTTTTCTAAATATTTGTTTGTTCCCATATTTTTTACCAGATACATATAATACTACTGTCAGACTGTGCACCTAACTAAGGCTGTTATTGCATAGATTGTATTGAACTTATTTAGATCTCAACAAGCGACAATCAGTTTTACCACCTCCTCCAGGGCTGCCCAATCCGTTCCGCGATGCTGGCATTATACGACGCCATGACATTGTGAGCCAGAGCGTACGTTGGTAGAAGAGGAGAAGGAGGAGAGCTCAGCCTTCAATGTCTGTACATCTGTGATGTCTGATTTTGGCGTTCTAGTTGTCTGTCAACACTTTGTCCATCATGATTGCATATCTATGAAGAGGCGGTTATTTTGAGAAGGCTGATTGTGTTTATCCGCTGCTAACAGCTTTAATGTAAACTTTTGCACCAAACTGTTCCTGTGTTTTGGCTGTAACGTTAAATCGTGGTGTAACAATTAGCTGCTTTTGGTCCTCACGTTAAACAGAATTTCCTGTAAACTGTGGAGCATGTTGATGATTTGTATTGTATTTAAAGCTGCAGTTTAGTGATGTGAAAGACAGAAAGATTTCAGTTTTGCAAATCTTCCTCAGTCATTTGTAAATAAATTTGAAAAATTTAATGTGGAAACCACAAACACGCGTTAAATTCGAAGCAGCAAATTTTCCGCTTTCACTATGGTTGCACAGCATTGTGTTGAGTAGCAACTGGTCGTAATGTTTGCTAATGGTGCAACATGCAAAACTGACACCTAATTGTAATGGTTGAGCAGTTGTTGAGCAACGCTTTGTTTTTGTGTGTCAACTGAAATGTCCTTCAGCCCCAAGACCATACCACTAAGAACTGACGTCTCAAATGAAGGATTACCTTATATTACCACTGTGCTCATCCTTGCATTGGCTTCCTGTTCAGCAAAGGATTCATTTCAAATTGGGACTCATAGTTTATAAAACTTTGAACTCTGGCCAGCCACAATACTTAAAATCAGTTCTTATTTCCCATACATAATTATTCAAGGTCATCTGATTACCTTTCTCTGGTCATACCTAAATCAAGAACTGTTCTTCGTGAACGAACATTTTGGTTGCTGGACCTACTTTTTGAAACTCACTGTATCTGTCTGTTCTACTCAGTTACCTGTGTCATTTCGTTCTCAACTTTAAACTGACCTCTTTCAAACTGCTTATCCACCATAGGGTGTCTTTCTGTCTTCCGAACTGATCTTCTGGGTATTGACCTGATTACAGCTTGGTTTTGGTGTGCCATCGGTTGATGCCTTGTGCAATAGACACTGCAGCGATAAAGTTTACAAATTAGAATTACTTTTTCTGCAGCACTTTATGAGGTGCTTAAATGGCACTTTATTAAGTGTCTTGATTCAACCTGTCAGCTGTGGATGCCCAGAGAATACCCAAAGGGTAGCACTGGGCCATTAATGTCGAAACCTGAAACCTGGCCAATGAAACCTATTTAATAAAGTACAGTTGTTTGTTGCCTGTTTAGCTGTGGAGTGGGACAGTTACCAATCAGTGAAGCATATAGAAAACAAATATCTTTAGTTCCTAAGAGTACAGTAAATAGAAACCAGTTTGCTGTTTTGTTCATTTGTTGGGTGAAAGAGAATGTGGCCTCATGGGTTGGGTGGGTGAAACTCCACTCTTCTTATCATGAACAGATTGGATTATTTGCAGACAAACTGATAATGCTTACCAGACATAACTGACAGTCAAGCCATTGAGGACTAATTCTAAATTAGGCCTATAACAACTCACATGCAACCTGTGAGCGTTCGTTTAGAGGAGTACCCACTCAGAATAGGGTCAAGTATCTGTGCCATTTTTTTAAATTAAGATTTTGACCATACCAAGTCCTGAGATTTTTCCACCTCTAGTCTTTATACCGGTACATACATATTCATGTCATGCATTGTTCAAGAAAGTAAACTGAATACTTCACTGGTGAAGGTGGTAAAGATGACGTGGGTAGTTGTAGCTATGCTGTAGCACTTGTGATGATCTTGCTATCAGCAAGGCTTTGAAAAATGAAATACTGACTTCACATTAATTTTTGACTTTTCATAAAATGATCATGCTGTTGGTGATTTTGGGCTCGGTAGCAGAGGTTCCTTCTCGAGTGTGTTTCTGATTTGTCGTATCTTTAAGGCCAGTCTGTGCCTGTCGGAACTTTGAACAATTGCTGTTTTTGTTTGACAAGTGCCTTAATGAAGTTGCCCTGATTTAATCAGGTCCTTAGCAGTTGAAAGTGCCTGGCTGCCACCTGCAATTGTTACCTGCTCCAATACTGCATCAGCTGTGAATTGTACAAAGTGCTTGTTAGAGAAAAATGAAAAATTATTTGCATTTGTTGAGTATATGTAGTTGAGATGGAATGCATGGTGTTAGTGGTAATTGAAATTCTGTGATCAAATGGAGCCAACTATTAGCATTTTAACGATGAGCTGCAATGGTTTCCCAGTCACTTTTAGTACACTCTCGTCGTTAAAGTGTTAATGGAATGTGAAGCACCTTTTAAAACTGAGGGTCATATATCTAGACATCTGTTGTGTTTATTGGGTAGTATATTGTAGTTATAGAATATTAATTATCGGCAATGAACCAAGAATGGTAGTAAAATTTGATGTTATTGTTATAATCATTATTATGAACACATTTTAACGTGCGTAAAAATCACACAGAAATACGAATCTGAGGCGAGGTTAGTCAGTCACCAGGTGAAGAGCTGTTAGATATCCAGATGTTTAAAAGCCACTGAGAAATAGTTTTGAGGCGTTTCATGAAAGTAGAAAGGTAGTTGAAAGTAGAAGAGGTTGAGCAACTGATAACATTGGTAGTTGATTCCATTGCTTGGGGCTGAAACATAAAATGCATGAGAGCCCATGACATTGAGCACATCTAGGCTCAATCAAAAGACCCATGACCAAAGACCACAGACTGCATGGCGGAATTATTATTATTAAAGCAGTTTTATAAAGCGTCCCTTCAAGATTGCCTACTGAGGAGCACTACCAGCCCAACCACGGTTGAACAACGCAGTTTTGAGGACAGTAAGAAACAGGGTGAAATGACCAATCGTTATTTAACGGAGCTTGGTAGGGAGCTCAGGTCATATGGGCAGCCACAGAGAAGGCACAGCGCTGCCGTATGGCTGTCTGCGCGCGGGGAATAGCGCAGGAGAGCAGAGAGAGCAACAGCGCTGCGAGCATGAGGTGGAACAGCAGAGCTCCCGCAGGTATGGAGGGGTCAAGCCTTCAGTGTAATGTAAGAAGAGTAGTGGTTGAAGGTAGGTAGGAGTGCACATTGTGAGGGTTTTATAGGTCAGACAGGTCAGTTTAAAATCTTATTTTGGATTCTACAGGAAGCCGATGTGGCTGACTGAGCAAAGTTAGAGTTTGATCAAGAAGATGCACGCAGCACCACGCAAGCCAGAGAATTTTGCATGCATTGAAGCCTGATGGCTTGAAGATCTGATATACCTGCAAACACAGAGTTGGCATAATCGAGGTGAGAGCAGACAAGAGAGCAGGCTATGGTCTGTGACATGTCGTTGGGTAAGAGCCGACCTTATGTGACGTAGTGCCCTGATATGGTAGAAACAAGATTTGCAAAGGTTAGCAAAAGTAAATCATAAATAATTATATTATTGTTCTCATTTATTTAGTTTCAGAGCAAATAATCTATTGAAAGTTTTTCCGCTTTTGCTGGCTATATTGCTCAAATGCAAAAGTATTTTGGGAGACAGTGAGAGTGGTCCAAACCTCAAAACAAATATCTTTCTTGCTTGAAGGCCTTTCAGCTTCAGCAATAACCTAGAACTGAAAATGTGTATGATTTACGTGTACTGCAGCATCTGCTGAAAGAGTAGAGGTTAATTTAAAGTGTTTAGGTTGCCGGCTCTTGATTATGTTACTGGTGGCTATTCAGATTGTGAAACAATTTTAGTTACCATTGCTTCGTCTGAATGTAGTTTTACCTAGCTTTGGTCTGACTGAAATTGTTTAAGATCTTCTGGAATTGGTGAAAAGCTTTTAAATTTATATGTATAAATTAATCATTTTTACAACTGAATTGTAGACTCCATGTTCTTGAGAGCACATGCATTTGCAAATTGTTTGAAATGACAGCAGTTCTTGTGGATGCCTTCTTGTGCTTCATTTGTTATTTCTTGTCATTATTCAAGGAAATTTCTTGCTTCTGTGAAGAAAAAGATACATGAAATACCAGTACTTGTTATATTCAGTCTTGTTTAGTGCTGACAGGGCTACTGAAGCTTAAATTGCCATCCAAAAGAAAACAAAAGAATGCAGTTATAAAGCTTTACTTGAAATTCTTAAAGATTTTACGAGGTTCAAAGACGTTAATACCTCTCACTTCCTATATTCTTTCTATACTGAAATACAGTGAAAGTAATTCATATTCTAATAATTATCTCCAACACGGTTTTGTACCACAGTTTGAAAAACGCTATCCCCATCAATGTGTTAAGCTTTGTGGACAGCCCACACTTAACTTCAAACACAAATGACTGAAGTAACCAGCAAAAACATTCATAAGTTCTATTCTACTTTTAACAGCTTCACTTCATGAAATTCTGATTAACAACTTCAGTCAAACATAACCTTTTAAATACATCAATTTGTTTTTTTTTCAGCAAAAAATTGGTTATCATAAGGAATACTCAATAGTTAGTGCTTTTTTCTGGGATGCCAGAATTATGTATTTATTTTAGGCAGATATGTTATGATCACCCAGTATTTAAACAAATGTTTCAGATAAATTGAAGTGTGGTTATTAAACCTCATCAAGAGAAAATCCTATCTGCTGTGGAGGATATTACATCCCTATGGTAATAACAACAGTAGTAGTAGCAGTGGTAGTGGTAGCAGCAGTAATAGCAGTTGTTGTAGATGTGGAAGCAGCAGTGGTAACAATTGTAATAAATAATACTCAGTCTCGTTGCCATTGATACCGTATTATTCTTCTAATTATTTTTATTACTTTCAGTATAAAAGTTAAACATAGTCACTCGGTGAACCTAATTAAGAGACGTAAGTGGTGTGAAGTGTTGCGTATGAAAGCTGGAAATAAAGAGGCTTGGTTCCTCTAAGTTAGGCACACAAATCTTACAAAATACAACTCAACTGAAATCTGTAGGCCTAACCAGGAGATTTGTCTTCAGATACCAAAAATAAATTTAGCTCAAACAGCTACTTGTCCTGATCTGTGGGATAACAGGAACTGCGTCCGTTAGAACAGTGTTTCCCAACCTGTGTTTCATCTTTGTATCACTTTGCTCAATCAATTCAGTTTTGTCATTTCGTTCTATACTTAAAATTTATGTTTACAAATTCCTTCTCCATGTACTGTCTCTATCTGAACCAAGGATGTATAAAGAGTCCTTGTATCTGGACAGATCAACTAGGATCTCACTCATCAATTCATTGAAAAAAGGACAGGATCGATAGCAAAGCTTATACATTTGAGCCTACTTTTAGCAAAAGCAATGAACATCTCACTCCAGTTTTTAACTTCTTACATATGTGAACAAACTTTCATACACCTGACAACTATAATAAAGTCAAAAGAAAATATAGCCTATTTGTTGAGGAAGAAGTGCAAGTATATAACCAGCGCTGTTTCCGTACCTTCTCGGATTCCGTTCCTGGTATCGACCTGACTCAACTTGGAATTTGGCTTGCATGACGAATATGCTTAGTAGCGACCATCGCCGATTACAGCCTGGAGCATCATAAGTCCTAGACTGGCTTAAACGTACCTTAGCTTACTTACTTACTACGGTGCTCTACCTCCTGCGATACTTACTTTGTGATCTCGCGAGCTCGGCGTTTGGCGAGATTTCGTGTGAAGGAGACTGATCTCCTGAGTTGTTGATTCGGTCGTGGTTGGGGTGTGTGAATAGTTTCTCTGAATAAATATCTCAAATGGCCGCTCGAAGAATTGCAAAGTCGGCCATCGACTGGGCGGCTTTTGCCGAACGTGTGCCTCCTAACCAAAAGGAGGCTTTTCGAGCATTTAAAGCAAGATCCGACTTTTTCATAGCCAAGTAAGTCTCGAAGAATGTCAAAGGGTCACACTCGGTCCACTTACTTATATGGGCTAGGTTAAGCAATACAAAAAATCCTCATATCGCATTAACTAGTTATTTGCATGAACTAAAGCCTCTGATGTGCAGCCCTCAGGCCACTCTTCTTAGACCGGGCAACGAGTATGTTAAATCCAGTTTCCTACTTCAAAGGCTGATCCACCACCATTTTGCTACCATACCATCCAAAATATACATGTACTAAGGGCATGTACTCAACACAAGCTAGTACCATTAGTATGTTTATAAAACTTTCTCAGGTTGATATGCTGTGGGTGTAAGAAGTATTTTAAATATGTTGGTGGCTAATGCATATCAAACTGCGATTCATAGCTTTAAGCACATGTGGTTACTGTGCTCATCTGAAGCAGGTTGTTTGAATATTCCAAAAAATCATAACAAACTTTAAAAGTTAGTAACAGTGAAGTTGGATTTAATGTAGAGCTGCATATATGTCGGGATGTGTGTAAGAGCCTCTCACTCACTGCTTAAGATCTGCTTTTCTTAATATTAGAAAAAATACAAGGAGTTGTATTTCTGTTCAGTTAACTGAAGAAAGTCTCTGCTAACTTGATTTTGCAGCGATGGAACCACGAGTCAAAGCAAACAAATCCACAAAAGTCAGAGTTTCTGTTAGAACTGTATTTCCACTGATAATTGAAAATTGCAGGAGATGAAAACTCCCTCTCATATTCAATCAATCAGTCAACTGAGCATTTATATATTGAACAGCCCTATGGGTCCTTTACTCATGTTCCCCATGGCTGCAATTGCATTTTTCTGTTTTCTGCAATTAATGCAGCTGAGAGTTTGGAACTGGCTGGTAAAAGGATGATGAATGCAATGCCATACATTTAGAACAACTGCTTCTGCTTGGTCAGAAATACCAAACCATCAGAACTACCAAACCATACTTATGAAAGATGTTTGAGAAATCCTTTGAAAACAAAAGTTTCTTTTAAGGTAGTAGATAAATATCACTCCTAAAAAGGAGTGATACTAGCTTAAAAGAAATTTTTGTTGAGGAATTAAAGAAGCAATCTTTCCTGAATGGAATTCATTTGGGATATTGTGAGATCCATAAGTGTTTAATTCTAGAAAATAAAAATATTTGCTTTGTAATCATTGATGTACTAGCTGGTTTACCCGGCATTGCCCGGGGTTATAAGTTTCAATCCCTGTAGCGAATAAGCAAGAAAAGTTAATGTGAAGTGAAATCCTACAGCTGCACTATCTGGCGAATCTTTAGAAATGCGTCCCGGTGACAGAGAATTGGCGGTAAAACACACAGAATCTTTTCGGGCGGCGCCATCTGGCGAGTGAAAATAGGTTGAGTGTAAGTTTTTTACCAGCTAAAAATGCATTGCGCAGGTAGGTTTTTGCCTGGCACACCATGGTAGCGGTGAAAACGGGGGACGCGAAGCCTCACACTGGGTGTGTAATGCCGACCCCGAGACAGTAGTGAAGGTTTGGAGTGAAAAGCTCCAAAACTGTAGAAATGCATCCCGGTCAAAGTCGCTGTGACAGACAGATTCTTCTCTTTATTTATATAGATAAATGACTCTGTTATGTTTTCTTTTTTGTCACAGAGTTCACCGATTTCCTGAGAAGTTGCCAGAAATTGATTTTGCTTACTATAGAGGACGATTGACTAGCCCAGCTATAGTGGATGAATATGAAAAGGCTGTAAGTTTGATTGCTCATTACTTATTTTACATTTAAGGTGTAAACTAATTTTAGCATGTCTATTGCTGCTGGTAAAAAGAGTAGAGGTAATACACATTTTTAAAACGCCTCATGAGTACAGCAGTCCATCAGTAGGGGTTTGGTGCTTGAGTAAATAAAATAAGATAAATTTAAACTAATTGTAATCCATGAATTGCACTCTGTGACTGTTGTCTCTTTTCCACATTTGCCTGGAGGCTTGAAGCTGTCATAATCAAACTAACCAGCAACATTAGCTACGGTTTTGTATTAAACAATTTTTGGGATAAAGGAAAACTTCCATCTTTGAGTCACTAAGAGATATCGACTTCATGTGTATTCGAGGTTGCATACTCTGTGTTAATCTCCTCTGGCAGCATGAATGGTTCTGGGACATGGAGAAGTCTTCCTAAAAGAACTATAAAAACATACTATCTGGGTTCAAAGAGTTACTTTTGTAATATTTCGTTACTGCTGTTCTTTGGAACCTCGAGAGAATTTTCTTTTGATGTTAATTGTGGCTTATTGACTTGTTTCAGTACAAGGCTTTGGCTGTTGCTTATCCCAAGGATAAAAGCAATGTGAAAGCACAGATTGATGACCAGGAGAAGCAAGCTGTAAGTTAATCTTGTATACCAGTGCTTCCCATCCTTTTTTCAAGCATGGCACACTTTCTAAGAGCCATTCATCAGACGGCACATTGCATTACTTTATGGTACTTATTATGTACATAGGCCTGTAACTGTTTATTAATGATAAAACAATGTCATTTTATTGACGTCAGTAGTAGGGTGCCACTCAAAATTAAAATTTGAAATTTTCAGCTTCCCACCATCCAAATGTGTTCCTAATGTTAAAAAAGTAAAGCTCACAAAATTTTGATGCATTCTAATAATATTTACTGGTAGCTCGACATCGATGAAGTTTTACAATACGTGGCATTTTTCCGATATTATCATATAATGTCAATTTTAACACCAGAAGTCAGAAGACTCAGAATATTGTAAAAATACTCAAAAGGAGGCCAATGGCTGTTGCTAATTATTGCAGAATTCCAAAAAGTTACTAATACTGTAGTGTGTATTGTGTGTGACTGCGTGTAATAATCAACATATAATACTATCAGTTTCACACAAACAGTGACAGAAAATGTCAGAAATGTTAATCATTTTTCTCCGCGGATGCTGATGTTCCTGCTGCACTAGCTGTAGTAATTGTGGACTTGTTTGGATTTTGGATTAGAAAAGTCATGTCGGTATTTCTCTACGACTTGCAGCAAGAACTGTTTCTGTTCCTCCTGATTTGTTAGGACTCCATTGAAACTCTGAATCAAAGCCACTCAGCTCTCGGCTGCATCATTGACAACTTTCAGACTTCTCACTCTCTGTTGCGCAACAATGTAGTCGTTGTCACTGCCCCATGTATCTGAATTGTTGGCTAGGAAATGTGGTATATCCAATGCTGTGAATAGTTGCCTGGTGTGTTGCGACACAAAGTCAGACAGCTTCTGATGTAGCATTGTAGTGAAGACAATGCATCGAGGATGGTCTGTTGTTTTGACATCTAACACTGCAACCATGGCAGACTTCATCTCATCTTTCAATGGAGCAGAAACTTCAGAGTCAAAGAAGGCGAGACCTACCAGAATTTCACTAACATACCACAAGTGACCAGCAAATTGATATTATAGCATCTTTAACTACAGCATCGTTTGTCTTCTTGTAGCTGTCTAACTCACAGAGTACCGGTAACTGAAAATCATTTCTTGGAGCAGACGAAGCAAATGCACATGTATACCAGGCCTTCAGATAGACCTCCAGTACGAATGTGTTGAAGTGACCGCGAGAGCTGACAGACAGTCCACGTGCAGTCAGCAGGAATTGAGAGCGAAAAAGAAAAATCTTCAAACTGTATATCAGCTTCGCTATACACCTAGCTCGGTGGAAGGGTCCGAATGACTGAATGTGTACACTCGCACTGCCTGACTCGGACTTTACTCGAAGAAATAGAAGTGACAGTTGCAGAAGCTCTAGGTAATCATCCATTGGCTGAAACTCTGTAAGTTGCTGCTCAATGAACTGTATGAGGTCATCCCGAGCTGGATATAGAGCTGATGCGATGGAATCTACCTTCAATCCACTTTCGTACTCTGATCGGTCAATCGAGCCCCAATACTCACCAAATTTCTGGAACAACTTGATGTTTGGTCCACTAGATTGTCCCATCAATGTTTCAAACACCTAGGCTACCATTAGTTCCATGACTTCATATCATTACATTTTGATAATTTATATAGCGCCTCTTCAAGAATCCTACTCAGAGGTGATGCTTTTCTTGCAAAAGTACGCAGACGCCGGCATGAACTCCTGTGTTACTGGCTGTTGTATCAAATGACATGAACTTAATACAATAAGCGAGGTTCCATTCCTGAATAAGATTAGATACGGCCGTCGCCTCTGCCTGTTCAGTTCCATTTGGCAATTTTGGCACTCCCAGCAGCTTCATCGTTTTATCTCCAGACACCAGAACTGCAAGACGATCAACTAAATCCTTTGACGTTAAAGCAGGCAACAGGAGTCTGAGGTGGAATGGAATCATCATAAGGATCGCTACTGATTTCAGCCTCATGTCCACTGCTGCTGCTCAACTCAACAGTCATTGCTGATTGTTTCATCCGGTCAGCCTCCTTTGCCCTGCATCTCTCATTGTTTAATTGCCGTTTTCGATGCCCTTCTTCTTTCAGAGCCAGCACCATGTCAACTGGACCCACGCTGCCACGTCTCCCGTTCTCTCTCAGTCTGCAGCTCAGTAATGAGTATATAGCATAAAGAATGTGAATTTCAAGAACACTGTCACTGGGGAACATTAAAATTACAATAGAACTCAGTTACTCACTCAGAAATTCATTTACTCAGGTGAAGAAAATTTTGAATTAAAAAATACATTTTATCGCGACAAACGTGCATAATATTAAAAATGTGAGCACATTGAGCTACCAGTAAATATTAATATATCTCAATGAAACTTAACACAGTTACTATGCATCATAAAGGGAACAGAATCAGGGGGTGGGACCTGGAATATGATGAACTTTTATTTTTTACATTACGTTGAGTGGCACCCTAGTCAGTAGTGATAATCAGGAATTGTCAGCCGTTGTTCTAATAACCAGATAACCGGAACGAATTAATTAAAAGCAGCCTATAAACCAGAATGAAAAACTTTGGCTAATGGGACTGTTGACTTTGCAAAGAATGTGAAATTGTGTCAATATGAGCTTGAACTGCGGTTGACAAGCACACTCGTAAGTCGTAATCGTAGTCTTAAAACTTCTAAAGCGCCACTTGAAGGCCAAGCGCAGGGCACCAGCCTATTCACCAGCGCTGCGTCAAATCAGAGGGGTTTTCCAAAGAGTAGTCCAGAGGAAGTCCAAGTCCGGTTTCCATGGAGACAGGTCAAGAGAGAAGGCAGAGCAGCTGTTAAGCAGATTCCGTTTAGGGCGAGAAGAACTGGAAGACGGAGGATCGGATGAGTCTGGGTAGGAGTTCTTGAAAAGGTGAGAATTTTCAGTTTTTCAGTGGAAAGCCCGAGGGGTGAAAGATAGAGGAGCATGAAGAGGATGATTCAAGACGGGTTGCAATGATGATGGAAGAACCGAGAATCTGGCGATCTCAGGAGGGAGATCGTTTCAGAGGCATGGTACTTGGTTGGATACGGCTCGGTTGGAGAACTTGAGAATAGTGGTAAGCAGGGGTCGAGAAAGACTCGGATAGGACGATGATCGGGTGGAGCGGGTTGCCTAGATGGCGAATAGATCGAGGAGATATTTGGGCTGGGAATATTGTAGGGAGTTGTAGGTTATTGATGGAACTTTGAAGTGGATTCGCTCTGGGATTTTTGACCAATAGACTGATTTGAGGATGGGAGTGATATGATGATGTTAGGGCGTTCTAGTGACAGATCTGGCAATTGAGTTTTGGATAAGTTGCAGACGTTTGATTTTGGTGGATTCAAGGTTGAGGAAGAGAGAATTGCAGTAATCAAGCTTTGAATGAATGGAGGTTGAAATGGTAGAGGCAGTTTTAAGGTCGAGCATGGGTCGTATGCGTCGGAGGTCACGAATGTGCATGAAGCAGGAGCGCGAGAGGCTGGAGATGTGGTTAGAGAAGACGGTAACTGTAAACTGAGGCGAACTGACTGTTAACACCCAGAGCTGTGTTTTGTTTCATTTGTGTCATTCCTGAAAATGCCTTTTCACACAGGTAAGTAGTGCAGAAGGGCAGCGTATTGTGATTTAGTGATATTATTGTCGTTTGAAACTTCTGATTTCCGACATTCGGCCACGGCACACTTCTACCGCGCTCGCGGCACACTTGTGTGCCGCGGCACACAGGTTGGGAAGCACTGTTGTATACGAAAGTAACTTTACAAGTCTTATGTTGAAATCACTTGGCTTGATTAATTGTTACCATTAACCCAATAATAATGAGCATGCACTAGAACGTACTATGGAGGGGGGGTGACAATGAGCTAGTACCAAAGTGTAGTTGCAGTGTACTATTATAATGACGACTGTTGACCTATGAAAAGTATTATATTTTGAAAATTTACCTCATATAGGTCAAGATAATATAATTGAGCACATAAATAAGTGTAAGAAATTTTTAGAATGGGAACCTAAACACAATTCAACCAATCAAATTGGGCATTTAAATTATTGCATATTTAAATGACACAAGATGGCGAAATAATTCTGGGACGAATGCTGTTTGCGTGAGGAATTAGATTCAAAGGATGACAGTTTCAGTAAAGCTGATAACGAAATACTGTATGATGTATCAAGTCATGAATGCAAATAAAGTGGCTTTGGCCAAAGGAAATTCCAATTTTGACATGAGTTCACAGGTGTCATTTGGTATATGTGATCCGAACAGGAAAGTGGGATGGAAATATTAGGTGACTTGGGATAGAGCTTGGGGCAAGTTTGGGTACCTCAAATTTTTTTGTCTAACTGGGCAATGTTTGGGCAGAGGAGATAAAATGTTTAAGGTTGATGTTAACATCTTTATGTCAAAAACTGATAAAAATATGATAAGTATTGCTGACATTTCATGTATTTCCTTGTTTTTCCTTCACTTTTTTTACGACTCTGATGTAATTTAAAATGGTGTTCTGCATAGAGTAAATAGTTTTGTATCTTTCTAATTCCCAATAACATTGATTCTAATTGATTGTTGCTGTATTCAGTTTTTTAATGAAATGTTTCATTTCTGCTGTAGGTTATTTCGAAATCGTGTGCTGGGTTTTTGCTTATCTTTTGGAAATTTAATGCATTTCATATTGTTTGAATTTGTGAGAATAGAAATGCTGTTCATATAAATAAATTGGATTGTTTGTACAGACAGTTATCAAACAACACTATGTCTGTTATCTGCCATGAAATTGTATGCTATTGACTTCGGTTTAGTTTTCTTGTATATATGGCATGAGTTTTACGTGAATCGTTAGCATTTCACGTTTTGTAATTCTGTGTTACAGCAAGAAGTTACTAAGAAGCAGATCACCGAAGCACGCAAGTCAATTGATGAAGCCAAGGCCCTGGTAACTGTCTGCCTCTGATTGGTATCATCTTAGTGATAGCTGTTGTTATGGCAGTTGCTTCATTATGTAACGTGAATTTGAAGTATTTGTGAATGCAATTCTTGTAGATTTACTTACTAAAGTCAAACATCATATTTAAGAAAGTTGTTTCTACTTCAAGCTTAGATGTCCTTAGCAGCCTGTATCCTTAGCAGTCTGTCTCCACAATCCAGGGCTTTCAAAAGTAGATTTGCCAATGCAAATGCAGTCCATGTCGAGATGTGACCTTGTCAAGTAATACTCCCACTGCACAGCTGTTGTGAGGAAAGGCTGTACAATTCCCTAGATAAATACACATTCACAGTTAAGCAGTTGTAAATATAGTTTGCCTAAGTTATTTCACCAGAGAGTTTAACTTTTTGCATTTGTAGTGCTGAAGTATGTTAATTTCTGTATACCAATTGGCTTTCTACCTCTCGAGTTTAAAATTCATGCAATCACCAGTCACCTCCTTGCTCTTTGTAGTAGATTGAACTGGTTTTGAAACGTATTCTTTTCGTGATACATGTCGTACTAGCAACTAGGGTCCGCCGGTAAGACATTTTCTGCCGGAAACCGAATCCGAGTATTTGGATGTATTTTTGCCGGAACCGGTAACGAACCGGGTACCATTTGTTCCATATGCGAAGCTTCACATTTTCATGTAATAAGAAATTATCGACATAAATTTGTGTATTTGTAATAAGTGACTAATACAATTTGAATTGTAGTCATTTCTGTGCAGTTGTGAAGTTTTCTGTGTAATTGTTTTAAGGTTCAACAGTTAGAATTTTATATACGTAAGTTTATTGAATAAGTTTTTACAGGAAAAAAAATTTTTTGTAAGAAATATTTTTGCAACTATTTGCATCTACAATATTTGCCAAGCCGAATACTTCCGGAAACGGGATTTCCGGCCGAACCGAGTATCCGAGCCGGTTTCCGGTGGACCCCTACTAGCAACCATACAAGTTTGACTTTGCTGCATTCTGTAAAGTATACCTGTAAGACCAATTGCTGTTAGAATGTTAAAGCTAGCATGAATGTCTTGTGTGCTTCACAGGAGACAGTCATGGCGTTCTTAAAACTTTTATTCAAGCTATGGGCTTTATTTATGCAAAAATGCTGAACAGGATTTGTTGTAAGGGAAATTCAGTTCTCTAGAGATATCCATTTCTATCATCTGTTTTTAAACTTGTAATCTTGCTTTTATGTTCTATTTTACTGATTGTGAAGTGAGTGTGTTTGTTCTGTAGGTTAGAGGTTATTGATTTGCCTGATTTAACTAAAGTGATCTTTGTGGTTTTTTTTTTTTAAATGTCGTTGTTAAAAGAACTGAAATAATTATGAAGTTGTGTTATTGTGAAGTTGAAAAATGACAGCTCATGCCAATTGGCTAATTAGCATGTAAGGTTTTGTTGCTCTGCAATGACTTAAAATTTGGCGATTTTCTTACGTTATACTATAATTTTAAACGAGTGTCTTCAAATGTGTTTTAATGTGTTTTGTTCTTCAGTTAGCAAAGATTGATTCTGTTCCATCGCCTGATGTGATGACACATGAGATGTATGCTGAATACTTCCCCGACTCGGCCTTGAATCCGTGGGAGAGACCAACATTCTGGCCCCACACCAAGTCCTATCAGCCAGAAAACGACCCACACACCATCAAGTAAACCGGTCTTCAGTCAAAGAAATACCAGAAGCATGGATGGCAGAAGTCAAACCCTTGGTGATTTAGATGTTCTAGGATGAATGGTGATTAACATAAGAGGAGCACAGTTACAACTATAAACATTGGACTTGTAGTGTCGTCGGTTGCTCTGTCAACTTGAGTCATTAGGTAGACCAATAAGAGTTGAAGTTGTACACAATGATGAGTCTTGTTTTGGATCACTTACTTTGTCAAGTTGTCTGCTCCCATGACAAATGTTTGAATTACGGGAATACCTCTAATTAATAGCCGAATTTGACTCCATTCTCAGAAACATGTTCTTGTTGTTTTATTTCATTGACCAAAAGCAAGCACACTTTCCGACTTGTTGGAAGCTGAACATACTCTTGTGGTGGCCTGGTCAAACAATTTTTGAGCACTGAATGGGGCACAATAGCAGATTGGTTAGAGTGTTTGCCTTTTTATGCATGGAGTACGAGTTTCGAGCCTCTCCTGAGGCAGTTTCTGTGTAGAGACTCTTGGCCAGTCCTATGGTAGTTTAAAAGCGCCTCATCTGATAAAGTATTGGTTAGGTTTTAGGAATTGCAGAGTTGTGTGGTTGCATGTGGTGTGAGAATGGGGGAGAAATTAATTAACCGTACTTTACGCTGTCGTGTAATCTCACTATTGGCTGATAGCATCGATGGCCTTTATTGAACATCGTATTATCCTACAGCTCAAATTTGCTGATTGTTGACAAAGTGTTGGCAACCTGTGAGTGGACATCTAGCTAAGCTGTAGAATGAGCAAAATATGCATTTGTCTATCAGATCTATCAATGATTTCTATCTGCCTATTTAAAACCAATTTAGACATGGTGGATCACATCTTGCTACAGGCTTAGGGGTCATACATAAAGGATGTCCACAAAATATGACCTACTTTGGACCCTCCCTCCCCTTGTCCAAATTTATCCGCATTTGACCTTCCCCCCCCCCCCCATTTGCAGATGTCCGCATGACAGCCAATGAACAAAAAACCAACATTGTGACAAATGTCATTAATAAGCTTCCAGTTCTATCTTATTCAAAATCAGCTTACTTAAAATGTCAACCAGTACTTGCTATTTATAATCGAAAAAGTAAGCAGTGTTCTACATCAACTACTGATTAGTGCTGTTTAGTTGATACTGACCACAAAGGAGTGTGGTGACTGATAACATGTTCACTCTTCAACAGAAATAAACGTACAGCACACTTTTGAGGACTTGATGGAGTAGTCATGTAATAAATGAGAATTCACCTTAAATTATTGAGCTAAAAGGTCTATAAATCAAGTGAGTTGAGTCCTAAGGAACAGGGACGTCCATACGGCCCTCGTTACTTCTGCATTCTATGCTCGACTGCTTTATACTGTCTTGACAAACTCGTGCGCGAGTGTGTTCTGTCTTGTATTTAATGCATTAACTGTGTTACTTACGGGACACCGTTAAAATTTCAAGAGCTGTAGTTACTGGTAGGGAGGTGGTGTAAACTTTTCTCAGTTAATTGTTAGAAAGCTCGGTAAGAATCTAGTGATCTCTTTTGCCCTCACAGGGATGCAGTTTCTAGGAGAATTCATTCTCCCCAAAAAATTTTTTGCGCTCACGCACGATATAACTTGCTGACCCTTTTTTGTGTTTTTTCAAAATTTGGGAGGCCAAATGTATGGTGTGTCCCCCACCCTAAAAGGTGAGGGGTCTTGTTTCCCTCGACCCCCCACCGCCCGGGATCGCCGCCCATGTGCACAGGTACTGTGGGATAATTGTAAAAATAATGATGACAATAAAAATTGGCCTAGACCTGCGGACGTCCGCAAACGGGTGGAGGGAGGGTAAGGTCAAATGCGGACATGGGGGAGGGAGGGGTCCAAGTAGGTCGTAGGTCATATTTTGCGGACGTCCTTTATGGACGACCCCGTAAGCCTGGTGGCAAAGTTACACAATACATAGATTAAGAAACGTTTTCCCTGTACCTCAGTTTAATTTGCATCGTGCTAGATCTGTTCAGTTCAGACTTTCAATTCTCTATGGCTCCTGTATAATTTTATATGCTTGATGCGAACATAAATACTGACAGAGACAGGTAGAGATGTTCAGAGGTAATGAGAGAGGGACAGAGCGAAAGGAATACACAGCTAAACGAGACGGCGAGATTTTATGAAAGACGTTAGAAGAACCGTTCTACTATTGTCAGTGATGTTTCATTCAGAGCTTGCCCTGCATTATAAGCTCAGAACTTCAGAAGCAAGGAAGCTCTTGCTTGGAGTCGGAATTTTCACTTGCGAGGACGTGCCATATAATAACTAATGACCACTAAATCCGGCCCTGGGCCCGTGTCTATTGGAATTCTTATTGGCCAGTTGCACCTTGTCTTCTAGCAACGCCTGAAATTATTTTTTCTCTGGGATCAAATCTCAGAAGATGATGATCTCTTGGAGAGATGCCAAACATGAACGAAAAGAACGACAGAATGAACGAAAGAATGAATGAATAAGCGAACGAATAAATTAACGAACGAACATACAAATGAGAAGACGAACGAATGAACGAAAAGAACAAATGAATGAACAAACGAACGAATGAATGAACGAACAAACAAACGAGGATGAAAGAACGGACGAATGAAAGAAAAGAACAAATGAATGAATGAACGAACGAATGAATGAACGAACAAACAAACAAACGAGGACGAAAGAACGGACGAATGAAAGAAAAGAACAAATGAATGAATGAACGAACGAATGAATGAACGAACAAATGAATGAATGAACGAACGAATGAATGAACGAACAAACAAATGAGAACGAACGAATGAACGAAAAGAACAAATGAATGAACTAACGCATGAATGAACGAACGAACAAACAAATGAGAGAACGACAGAATGGAAGAAGGAAAGAAAAGACCAAATGAACGAACGAATGAACGAACGAACAAACAGATGATGGAATGAAAGAATGAACGAAAAGATCAAATGAACGAACGAATGAATGAACGAACGAATGAGTGAACGAACGAACAAACAAATGAGAGCGAAAGAATGAATGAATGAAAGAAAAGACCAAATGAACGAACGAATGAATGAACGAACGAACAAACAGATTATGGAATGAAAGAATGAACGAAAAGTACAAATGAATGAACGAACGAATGAATGAAAAAACAAATGAGAGAATGAAATATAATAATATTTATTCTTTAATTAAGCGCCTGCAAACGCACTGCGCTGTACATGTACATGTTATGCCATAAATCTTAACTACTAGCAGAACAGACAGCCTGCAATACACGGCGCAATTTGCAGCCTACAAAGCATGTCCGCCTATGGGACTCGATCTCTGTACCTCTCGCACTCTACGCCAGATGTTATCCACTGCGCTATCGGGCCCCCCAAAGAACGAACGAATGAACGAAAAGTACGATTGCATGAACGAATGAATGAACGAACAAACAAACTAATGAGAGAAACTTCCGATATGGTCCCGCAGAAACAGTTAGTGCAAATATCATTTACCTGAATAAATTTTATAGGCCTAATTTAAGTTTTAACAACACTATTATCACTAGGCCTACAGTTGTTTTATTATTGTATTTATTCCAATTATCGATATTATTATTTTTATCATTATGTTATCATTAGTTTTAGTTTTATTATTGTTGTTACTGTTATTATTATTATTATTATTATTATTATTATTATTATTATTATTATTATCATTATCATTATTAGCATCATCATCATCATCATCATCATCATCATCATCATCATCATCATCATCATCATCATCATAATCATCATCATTATTATTATTATTATATAGATAGATTAATTAAATTGACTATATTTATATTCGTTTATTAAGTAGAACAACAGGCAAAACGCTGTAGGTGTACATGAAAAATAGAACTGAGGAAGTAATAGCTTAGTATGACTAGGCTATAGGCTAGCAAAGTGTAGGCCACTAGGCCCCACCTATAAACCGTCAATCCGTCGATCATTCAGTCTTGGGTTACCATCTGTCTCCTGATAGTTTCAAACAAAAGGGTCTAAAACAGACAAAAGTTTCCTATCTGAAGGGCAACTGATATATATGCGCTGGGGCAGATGGCAGGCGGGTCCATGACAATTTTATCCCACCGTTTAAACAGAGATCTTAGCAGTCTTGTTGTCAAGACCTTAAACCTCAAGACCAAGACCTTGAACCTCAAGACCATGCAAGACCAAGACCAAGACCTTGAACCTCAAGACCAAGACCAAGACCTTGAACCTCAAGACCAAGACCAAGACCTTTGGTCTCAAGACCAAGACCAAGACTTTTAAAAACGAACTCGAGTGCACTCGAGACCAAGACCTTGGTCTCGAGGACAACAAGACTGGATCTTAGTCTATTCTTAGAATCATAGATTTCTCCAACGACCTCTTATATATAACGGATTTCTCAGAAGGAACAATTAAGGTAACGTCATTTCCAGTATATCTACTTCCTTCTTGAATATGACGTCAAAATATTGTCTTTATCTACTTCCGGAGTTGCTTTGGTGTCATAACGCAACAGATTTCATTCGTTTCAACTTAAAGACGCGCCGCTGTGTTTGGAGAAAAAACTCGATCGTCTGCTCAAAGAAACTCTCGATCGTCTGATGAAAGAAGAGTCCAACTGAAAATGAACTCAACCAGACGCTGAAATTAAACTCAACCAAACGTTGATAATGAACTGAAACAGAAAACCGACTCAGTTGAAACTGACTTGGTTAGCGCTTCATCTATAGGAAATCTCTGTTGAAAATGCACTGTGATCCGTTGAAAACTGCTCTCTACTAAAATCAAACAACGAATCGTCTGCTGCAACAAACTGCTATGAGGCGACAGAGAAGAGGTGAGAAGCGTTAATCATAATCATACTTTGACTTACCTTGCACTGCTTTACTTTACCTTGCCTTAACCTATAATTATCACCTTACCTTACTTTACCTTATGTCACCTTACCTCACTTAGCTAAACTTACCTTACCTTACTGTAACTTTCCGCAGTTTTACCTTACCTTACCCTGCTATGCTCACCTCGCCTATACCTTGCCTTTGTAATTGAACATGGGTAACAATTGCTTGTCTTACCTTAGTTTAGTTCGATCCGTTCAATCGATGTAACTTAAATTCAGGCCCGGCTCAAGACATTTGGCGGCCCTGGGCAAATCGCCAAATCGGCGGCCCTCAGCACAAAAAAAGTTGATGACCTTTTTTAGTCATTCACCTCTCTGTCACGAATAATAATAATTAAAATTTGTTTGAAAAATGGAAAATTGGCGGCCCCTAGAAATCGGCGGCCCTGGGCGGCTGCCCAGTTGCCCATATGGACGAACCGGGCCGCGTATTTACAAAGCCCTGCATTGTACGACGCAGAGGGAAAATCCTCTGCTCCCATTGGCTAACCTCAAGGCGCTCATAAATATTCATGAACAGTGAATGCGGTCAGTCGACCGCATTCACTGTTCATGCTGGGGGACGCCTTTCCAATAGCACACAAAGCCAAGATCTTCGGAAAAGCTCTTAGAACTACTAGATTAGTGTTATGAAAACTTACGAATTACGAAAGTATAGGTCTATTTTTTTAAAGTGCGCTCGTCTCATGGCTTAAATTCATTAGGGAAGCAAAGAGTACGATTATAAATTCCTTTTCATTTATCGGCTGAATTGTCCAGTTTAGGTGTATTTTGGTTTTAAAAAGTGCGCTCGTCGCATGGCTTAAATTCATTAGGGAAGCAAAGAGTACCATTATAAATTCCTTTTCATTTATCGGCTGAATTGTCCAGTGTTTTGTAGTAGTCACGGTTTTTGTGACCCTTCTATGCTGCTATCACAGTCATTATTCAGCAGGCCTGTGAAATTAGCATTTCAGCCAAAAAGATCGCATGGCTTAACGGAATTCGTTAGCCCTAGTAATACGCTGCTTGAGCCTGTTTCATACTAACTCAGCAGACTGTTCTGTTCTCAGCCATCCTCGAAGCGAGGGTTGGCCGCGTCATGCACAATCCTTCTCCAGTGCTGTCTGTTCCCAACCTTTCTTAACAGTTGCTCAACTGAGAGTTCAGTCTATGTCCTGATGTAATCTTTCCAGTTCATTCTTGGTCTTCCACGGGGACGAGAGCCTGGCACTGTGCCCTGGATGATCTCCTTCTCCATACATCTGTCCTCTTTCCTCATGATGTGTTCTTAGCATACCAGTTTCATTTTTTCCACAGATTTGAGAAGATTTCTGTCTACACCAGCAGTTTCAAGTACCCATTCATTGGTCTTTTTAGCAGTCCATGGTACTCGTAGGACACGGATGGTGAACCTATGGTACGCGTGCCCAAAGTGGCACGCGTTCAAATTTATTGGGCACGCGAAATTCAGAGCGTCCCCCAAAATTTCAAACTTAGAAATACAAAAGCCTTGTAGGAATCCACATTTACTTGTTTGAAGGAGTAAGCTTACGTTATTTTAACACCATTCAAAAACAATCTTTTAAATAACGTTTTTAATTCATTTTTCTTACGTTTTGTTAGCAAAAATCTAAATGAGAAAAATAATTATTTACTGTGCAATATTCCGAAGGGCACGCAACGGTATTTTTAAAAATGATTTAGCAGTATTTTGGCACGCACTTTAAAAAAGGTTCGCCATCCCTGTCGTAGGACAAGTCTCAGACACTTCATCTCGAAGGCATTTATCCTTGTCTCTTCAGTCTTCCTCAAAGTCCAACTCTCACATCCATAGTAACAACTGGCCAAACCAATGCACTCAAGAGCTGTAACTTTGTGGTTATTGTTATGTATACCATGATTTTGCCAAATCTCAGTTCCAATGCTGTAACCCTTTGCCAGACGCAGTCGGATCTACTTTTCACAGTCACCATTCTCAGTACTTAACGAACCAAGGTAAGCATATGTGTCAACCTGCTCCAGGAAGCTGTTATTAATGCTGTTAAGGCAAATTGTTTTCTCAATAAGTCACCATAGACTAAGTGAGTATTAAACAACTGGAAAAACACAAGAAAAGGGTTGAATCTTATTTAATATTCATTGCCATCACACAACAAATACAGGAAAACATAGTGCATAAGGAGCTAGTACAAAACAATGGCAAAATGTCTTAAAAGATTTGGAGCCGACACATAGCTAAACAACAGCAGTTAGGTTACAAGAATAGCTGCAAATGAACAGCAGGCTAATACTAATACCAGATAAAGTCAGGTCTGACATCATTCTAAAGTGATCTGTTCCACAAAAAGTCACAAGAAATATTACCATCTGATATTAAGTCAGGCTGACTTGTATTTCTTAGATAGCTATGTTTCAGAACTACACACAGGTAAGTAACAGGTATTACATTAAGTCTTTTAGCCTACCTCAAATAACGTTTTTAATTCATTTTTCTTACGTTTTGTTAGCAAAAATCTAAATGAGAAAAATAATTATTTACTGTGCAATATTCCGAAGGGCACGCAACGGTATTTTTAAAAATGATTTAGCAGTATTTTGGCACGCACTTTAAAAAAGGTTCGCCATCCCTGTCGTAGGACAAGTCTCAGACACTTCATCTCGAAGGCATTTATCCTTGTCTCTTCAGTCTTCCTCAAAGTCCAACTCTCACATCCATAGTAACAACTGGCCAAACCAATGCACTCAAGAGCTTTATATGCTGTCACCGGCCATTTTGGTCGCGTGATAGCCCTTCGTGTTATTTCGACCGATATGTTCATCTGTAGGCAGTACTCGCTCAGTATCTTTGGAAATTTTGGAGTGCTCTGCTTCTAGGCTCGCATACCGGACATTTCCGTTGGCTTTGCCGTCGATTTGGAACGTTTGAGAGACTTTTATTCGCGAGTCGTCTTGTCACGTGATGTACAGTTGAGTCAAGCCGTACGCCTCTCCGCCTGTACGCTGCCTGAAGCCGAACGTGTACATCTTGGTGAAGGACGGCTGGAAGGACATGGCCTACTGGAATTACCCTCAACTGTGAGTCATCACCAGTGTACAATCTATAGACCGACACACGTGAAGAATGCTTTCTCAGCGTTCCCTACGCGCTGCTTCGACGTCTAGCCTGGTATGCGACATCTTCCACCAGTGAGGGGGCTGCTTGTTGACAGTGTCTCGTGTGTACGAGCGCTGTCACCCTTCGCCGCCGCTCTGCCTCAGAGACTCTGAACACGTATACCATCCGTCAGCTGTCAATGGGAATCCGTGGCTGGTTCCTCGTGTTTGCGTGGATTCGCCACTGGTGACTCTTCTCAGTTTACTGTGCATTGTTTTCTTACATAACACATTCGGTCTTAACGACATTGTTTTAACATCTAACGCAGAGAGCGCCTCTGAGTAGATATCTTGAAGCGGCGCTATATAAATGTCTGATAAATAAATAAAAAATAAATAATAAGTCAGCAGAATGATCATAGGTAGCCATCACAATAATCTTCAAGCGATAACTTATTTGGCTCAAACTTATTCAAGGAATCTTTTTGTCTGAGGTTCCAGCAACAAAGAAGTCTTGTTTATCTTCAGTTAGCAAACAAGGAATAGCTGCAATTGAACATTGGAAAACAGGCCTACACTCTACATTCAATTGCAACCAAAAACCCTATTACAGATGACAGCTGCAAATCACCAAGATTCCGACTCACTGCGCCCTAATGATCGCTACAGACAACGCTTGCAAAAGTTCCTTCAGCGAGGAGATGAATGGCTGTCAATACGGCGAGAGGACGTGCTGACCCGCGGCAGCAATACGAACAATTTCTCAGAAGTCACAATGCGCATATTAAAAGATATCATCCTTAGCCGCACCAAGGCTTTCAATGTTGTGGCATTGGTTGACTTCTGCAGCACAGTTTTGCAGAACTATTTCGTGAAGAGGCTGCTTACCTTTGCACATGGTCGCCGTGCTAACCCGAAATTGAAATACTCACAGTTGTGCGAAAAAATGAGAGATGTTGACTCCGATAGCGTTACCGTCATTGACCAGTTTCGCTATCATGTCCCAAGTCAGCAAAACACGAGCATTATGTATTCTGTCGACGCTGCATTTGGCCTATGTGCGTGCAGGAGTGGCATGAATGGTGTGTTTTGTAAACATCAAGCACTGGTACACGAAAGATTCAACGTGCCTTTCCTAATGCTCCTGCTGTTACAGCACTGGACCGTCAATCCTTGGCTGGCACTCGGAGACAAATGCCCTACGATGGATTATTTCACCAGTTTTCGCGACACTTGTGCGCTGCAACCAGACGAGTCGACGTTCCAGCCACCCGGCAGTAATGTCGCTGCGTCTAATCTGAGTGAGAATCCTATAATACTGGAAGATGTCAGCACCATAGGTGACACTGTTGATGTGACGGCTGTTAAAGAGAGTGCACAGCAGGAACTGTCAAGGATCGCACTGCTTATAACATCATACTCATCCTCGGCAGTCTCTGCTCTATTAACGTGCCTTCAGGGCATGAAAACTGAAGAGGACCTCCTACAAGCTGTGTACCAGTGTCGCTCTGCCATGCAAGCTCGAAGAGGTGGAATTATTAAAGTGCAGCCAATGTCTATTGCGAGAAGAAGAGTGGGATTGACTCGTGGTTCGTGGCCGACCGCCATTACATGCTGACTCCTCATGACAAACGTCAAGCGCAACGTTCCACACTCCAAGTCTCATGGCGTGGGACACTAAAATGAAACGAACTTTGCTGTCATCTGTAATGAGGGTTTTTGGTTGCAATTGAATGTAGACTGTAGGCCTGTTTTCCAATGTTCAATTGCAGCTATTCCACCGTTTAACTCATCCTGAGCTGCCTCTAGGTCTTCGTTCGAGGTAGCGTACATGATCTGTAACAGCAAAGGAAACAAGACACTTAACAAGACAATGAACAAGTTCACAATAGTTATGTAATGTATCTGGGTCCCTTATTTGGATATTCTAACCTAGGGACAGGTATTAATCGCATACCCAGTTACTTTGGTTATTCTTAGCTAAGAGCCCACCATTAATATTCATAAATCCATTCAATTTATATAGAGTCAAGTAAGAAAAGACTGTTCATGAAATTTAAATATGTAATAAAGTCAAAGGTTAAATGAGTGTCAGTTCACACAGATTAAATATCAAGCAATGAACTTCTATATATATATATATATATATATATATATAGAGTCTAATCCTATCCTACTTAAAACCAGCACATTAATAACTGATCATTAAATTATTATGTGATACTAAGTACCCTCCCACGTTGAGGATGCATCTTCTCTGTTTGATGAAATGTTCAGCTCAAGAAAGTTCGGTTTTGCTCTTCAGTTGAAGTTAACTCAATGATTAGACGTTGCTCATGTCCTTCCGATGGTCATTGTGTGTATGGAGTCGACGATCTGTCGTTTTCTGTAGAATCTCGCTCAAAGTTCACCAAACTGATAAAAGCTTGAACAACACTTGTACTTGTCAAATCGAATCAGTCTATGCAAAGTTCCGTTTGATAGATCGCGATGAACCGCTACTGACTTCGAATGTATCTGACCAGTTGCCTTCATTCTCCTGATCGGCAAATCGATTCGCATCATTCGATTATATTTTCACTGATACGCAATCATCACATTTCGAACATCGTCCGAAGAGTGCTCCCTATTCAACACAACAAACTGAATCGGTTTCTTCAGCGTTTTCTCCTCCTAGTACACTCAATTCAGGAGTCTACCGCCACTGCCCTTCAGCCATCGACCATTAGCGACTAGACCGGCATCACGACTTCTCCTTCTTCGGTTCAGGCGCTCACGGTGCATGTCCACCAGACAATCGCTGCAACTGACCGGTAAACTTCAAGTCGACCAATCACGTCTTGCCAACTTGCAGGTAACTTCTTTAAACCTCCAAAATACCCATAAATCTATGTTAACTTTTATATCTTATAGTGCTGGACATAAGTGCAGGTTACTCAATTAACTGGCTGGTTATTATAACTCCCTCTAATCACACACATATCACACTCAACACACATGGATGGGGAAAGTAGACCAGAACTTCGCATTTTCCTCAGCAGTTTTTCAACCCTCTCTCTGTCTCCTACTTGGGTGTAACCCCACCAGGCTGGGGAAGCATACATGAAAGAAGCTATGGTGGTGGCTCTTGCTATTTCCTGTAAGACATGAGGTGGAAAGCCATGGGATCGGAGGACTCTGAGTGCATGGAGTGATGATGAAGAGGTAGACACAACTTTATCAAGGTGAACTTTCATTCCAAGGTCAGAACTAATAATTATTCCTAGGACTCGCAGTGAAGTAACCCGGGTTGCTCCTGGAATGATAGGAGGAATAGAAGGGTGTCCTTTACCTCTAGCAAAAATTATTAGTTCATTAGTTTTGTGGGGGTTTAGGCTAAGGTTATTACTATTAGCCCAGTGGGAGATATGCTCTTCCTGAGCGGTGTCTATGTGGGAGGAGCCAATAAGAAGATCGGTATCATCAGCGAATTTATTGATGAAATTAAATGGATGTCTTGGGTGGAGGTCTGAGGAATTTGTGGCAAAGAGTACAGGGCTCCAGCGTCATCCCTGGATGACACTAGAGTTAATGGCTTTTTGTTCAGAGGTTATTCCCGTGTACCTTGTTATATGACTCCTGTTTTGAAAGTATTGGTGAAGCCAGTTGTAGATTTCATCTGGGATGTCAAGGGTGCCTATTTTCTGACAACCCAGAAACTAACCTTTTGGAAGGCTTTCATGAGACCCTGGCGTTCATCGTCAGGAATGTTGTTGACTTTGGCCGTCAACCAACGCCACTCAGCTTGAGATACGTGAAAGTGACACAGAAGCTGCCTTGTCGATGGCCAGACTGCGTGTAATGCCGTTTTCATGGCTGCTGAATCATCGGTCATAACAGCCAGTGGTGACTGAAAATAACAGCAAATTACCATTTCTCATTGCTCATGTACAACGAACATGTTGCAGTTGTTCTTGATTTAATGACTTCATTTGTTAGCCGATAACAACATATTCAGAGACCAATTACCCAGAATTCACAGAGAACTTCTATGTTGTGCATGAAGAGATCAAAAAGCTGACTTTTGATCAGTCTCAGGATAAGTGTTACTAATAGAGCAGCTTTAAGCTGTGATAAGTAGCCAGTGTAATTTGAAGACATGAAGTCTGTAACTGGAGACCAAAGAACATTGTGAGCAGCTGCATCCAAAATTGATTGTACTGAGATCTAGGAGGACTACACTAAAGAATTTAAGTTTTTTTCATGTCAGGACATAGTCAGTTTTGAGACATCCATTCATTTACTGCAGATGTAGACTTACAAATTATGACAACAGTTCATCAGTTGATTAAAATAGACACGAAGATTTTGATATGGAAATTTTTGTAAAGGTGACATTTGTTCATTCTTGAGAACATAGTACAGATATTAAGGCAAATGTTTGTGAGATAAGGTAACTTAGGTAAGGTAATTATTGGTCAGCTAAGGCGTCATAATAGTGTAGATCTTGGGAAAGCACAACTAATCAGTAAAGCACAAGTGAAGCAGGATGAATAATACCATGTGCTCACCTCATGGATGGATGAGATTCACGTTGTAACTGGCATGAATCTGGAAGAACTAAGGGACCTGTCCTCGAATAGGAAGCAATGGAGAATGTTTGTCATGGCGATCGCTAGAGCTCCACGAGTTGACAGCACAAGGTGACAAGGCTCACCTCATGGCCGTTGAAGCCCTTCGGGTAGTGCAGACGAAGCAGTGTGAATGCCATGCGATAGCTTTCCGAAGACTCCCCCTCATGTAGCATGATGGCGACTGGTAGTGCACCAGCTTTGGAAGACACCAAGACTGTTGTAACACTCGAGGACGTGGCATGACAACTGCTGCTTGAGTCGATAAACACCAGCTCGTCAGCAACCGACAATGAATGCGTCCTCATCACCTCCGTCACAAGAAGAACACACCATGGCTTCTCTCTTGAGATGGAAATACTGGTCCCTACACAATATCAGAGTAATATATCAAAGTTTTATCAATAGTTTCATCAATAGTTTCATCAATGGTGCAACTTCATATACTTTGGGCTAGTGTGGTGACAATATTCAGATGTGGAGGATATTGTTTCGCTTTCAATCAGTGCGCATATGGAATTATAAATTGAACATGAATTAGTGTTTAATGAGACGAAACATTTCCATCACATGTTGCTTCTATTTCTTATTCAACATAATCTGATCTCCTTCCAAACCTTATTATATCTTGTAATATTTAGCAGCCTTCTTGTATTGATACCCTGTTAAACAGCCATTCAATGCATCAATCAATGCACACCTGAAGCCCGAGGTGGTAATGTCAATGTGTTCAGTATTTTCTAAGTAAAACAAACTTCAACTTCAACAAAGACTCACCCGAATTACGGTAATAGTCGAGTTTCTCGGTCAACTTAACAAGTGGATCAATCGGTGACCCAAAGTTGTCGTGACGCCAGATACTATGTAGATAATACACGCTTCTTGATGTCGGATTCACTGCTGCATTAGCTAACTCATGGACTCCATTTTCTTCACACTAAGAAAAAAGAAATAGATAAATACACATAAAATTTCTGTATTGACTGAAGTTGATGAAGTTGATGGACTCAATTAGTCTACCATTCACTTAGTCACATAATTACCACTCCAAACCAACCACATGTACGCAGTAATCATTCAAACAGCACATGCTGATTGAAGCAGGGGTGTTCTTGTTCACATTTGACTAGTGTAACCACTAAAGCCAACTGACTTAATCATTATCATAAGATAAGATAATCTGCCAAAGTGTGTTTAATATTCTAACAGATATGACAATGATGACAGTGACAAACTCGTTTATTGAAACCAATAATCACAATGTAAAGTGCATACAATTATACTTTCATAGCAAGCTGGTGACAAAAGGATGTCCCAAAAGGGAAAAGCTCCCACTACCAGGGACACCTATCTGCAAAGCTAATATACAATGGCGCAAAACAAAACCAACTTGTAAATCTAAATTATTTTGCATATACATAGCAGAATAAAGTCTTAACTAACATTGCCACACTTGGGCAGTGAACAAAAATTATAAGAAACGCAGGAGAAAAGAAAAAGGTAAAAGACTAACTGTCGGAGACTCAGTCCAATGGGGCAAACGATCAGGAATGATACTGAGCCAAGGATCAGACATTCTAACAAAGGTAAACATACAAAATAGATAGGGATTGGATCGTACATTTATTATATTACACGATTCAAGTACTGGGATTTAGTAAGTAATGGCGCAGTGAATTTTTAAAGTAAGACTTGCAGGCAATAGAGAAGACAACCACCGATTCATGACATTTCTCCATCCACCCATCGACAAACACAATAGAGAGACACTATGTTCCACACTACCATTTGTTGACTATACCACGTTCAAAAGGCAAGACAATTGGGTTTCATGTACGGTATACGCTAGTGCAAATCTTAATAGGGACACTGATTTGATGAAAGACTATCAATCCAAACGAACAAAGCAAGCAAGCAATGACTGTATCAACATCCACAGCGAAGATACTCTATGATCTAACACTGCTATTTGATTACTCAAATATTTAATCAAATATTTGATTACTTGATATGGTTGCAGGTAACTTGTTACAATCTACATTGTGTTTCATATTAACCATGTGTGAGACGTGACACTATACGTAATCACCCTTGAAGTAATACCTTGAATAATTTTTTTAAAAACAGAAAGCCTGGTAACACTAGCCAATAATGCATCATTCAGAAATTATACTTGTGATGGACAGCAAGTTTACACTATCAGGCATGTTGAATGTATTTTATTACTAGACAGTTTCCATTCTATATTGTTGGCAGTCAACTAAAATGGAACTGTATTGACACTTATTGTCGAGGACAGAAATATGAACCGCTTTATTTCTGCACAACTACCGCATGTAATGTAGACATAATGATATAGGGATGTTTTGTGTTATCACAATGCTGACATTTCAACTACTTTATTTCAGTGCCTATATCTTTACAAGTAAACATTACTGAAAACTATACACTAACTTGTTTGAGAAAAGAATCATGTCGCCGAGTGTTTCTATTGACATGTTTCATTTTGACACTGATTGATGCTTTACAACCAGTAGACCGACTAGAACTACAGACCATCTCCTGACACCGATTTATTGAGCGTACTGTGCTGACACACCAGATCTTGACCAAATGCATATCTGCACGACAAAGCACATTCTTAGCATTAACTACAGTCTTCATAAATTGACTGTGTTGAACAATACATGTCGATATTATTACCATTATTATTATTCTGCGATTTATTTAGCTACATATCTGGCCTTCCTTTGTACCAACTAATAGATTTGAAACATTGGATGCTTCAACACTCTCTCATTTGATAACATGCATGGTCAAACATATAAAAAAAATTCACAATGTTCACTGACTACATTATAGTTTTAATGTACATAAGAATCGTTCCTCTTTGGCCCGTAGCTAAGTAGCAACAGTGACATCTTCCAGTCCGTGTCTCTTTGTAACTGTAAATCTAATAATGTCATGCCCACTGCAAAAGGCTATCACAATAAATAAATACTTCCGAGTGCACTTGGTCAGTGTGTAATCTAGTCCCCCTGTTCTGGGGGGGAAACAAGGTTTCTCGGGGGGGGGGGGAATTTCCCCCCAAAAAGGTCTCTGCCTTACAATATTGCTGAGCTCTGGGGGAAACTTCAATCCTGGGGGGGGAAATTTCCCCCCCCCCAAAAGACGTCTAGATTAAACACTGGCACTTGGTCAATGAAGTGTACAGATTTCTTACATAACTTACAGTTTTACCACTCACCGAATAACGTTGTTGCGTGTTCGCTTCACAATAAACTTCTGACATGCAGAACTTTCAAACATTTGAACCCAGTCATACCACTCCTGCGATGTCATACCACTCCTGAGATGTCGACAAATTGCAGCGAAATGATGTCTTACAACCGTCGTCCTTGCTGTTTGCATAAACGTAACCTTGCGGCAAGGTAATCTGGTCATCTCCCATCTTTTATGGATTAAAAACTATCTTTGGCAATAGTATATCAATTATTTAGAAAATCGAATGAGAAGGCAACAAATATTATTATGAAAAACGTTAGTGACCCAATTTTACCCAATAGCAAGGCGGTATTACGAGCCAATAGGAACTCCCTATTACGACCCAATTCCAGCGAATAGGAACACGGTGCGTCCTGCAATGCAGGGCTTTGTAAATACGCAACCGGGCCGCGTATTTACAAAGCCCTGCATTGCAGGACGCACCGTGTTCCTATTCGCTGGAATTGGGTCGTAATAGGGAGTTCCTATTGGGTTGTAATACCGCCTTGCTATTGGGCAAAATTGGGTCACTAAAATTGGGTCACTAACCTTTTTCATAATAATTGTTGCCTTCCAATTCGATTGTCTAAATAATTGAAATATTCTTGCCAAAGATAGTTTTTAATGCATAAAAGATGGGAGATGACCAGATTACCTTGCCGCAAGGTTACGTTTATGCAAACAGCAAGGACGACGGTTGTAACACATCATTTCGCTTCAATTTGTCGACATCGCAGGAGTGGTATGACTGGGTTCAAATGTTCGAAAGTTCTGCATGTCAGAAGTTTATTGTGAAGCGAACACGCAACAACGTTATCCGGTGAGTGATAAAACTGTAAGTTATGTAAGAAATCTGAACACTTCATTGACCAAGACAGTGCACTCGGAAGTATTTATTTATTGTGATAGCCTTTTGCAGTGGGCATGACATTATTAGATTTTCAGTTACAAAGAGACACAGAGTTGAAGATGTCACCGTTGCTACGTAGCTACGGCCGCAGAGGAACGATTCTTATGTACATTAAAACTATAATGTAGTCAGTGAACATTGTGAATTTTGTATATGTTTGACCATGCATGTTATCAGATGAGAGAGTGTTGAAGCATCCAGTGTTTCAAATCTATTGTTGTGTTCAACATTTAGTCAGAACAAACGAGGACCAGATATGTAGCTAAATATATCAGAATAATAGTTACGGTAATAAAATCGACATCTATTGTTCAGCAGTGTCAATTTATGAAGACTGCTGTTAATGCTAAGAATGTGCTTTGTCGTGCAGATATGCATTTGGTCAAGATCTGGTGTGTCAGCACAGTACGCTCAATAAATCGGTGTCAGGAGATGGTCTTTATTCGAGTCGGTCTACTGGTTGTAAAGCATCAATCAGTGTCAAAATCAAACATGTCAATAAAAACACTCGGCGACATGATTCGTTTCTCAAACAAGTTAGTGTATAGTTTTCAGTAATGATTACTTGTAAAGATATAGGCACTGAAATAAAGTAAGTGAAATGTCAGCATTTGTGATAACATAAAACGACCCTATAATATGTCTAGATTACTTGCGGTAGTTGTGCAGAAATAAAGCAGTTCATATTTCTGTCCTCGACAACAAGAGTCAATGCAGTTTCATTTTAGTTGACTGCCGACTTGGTAGTGGCTTGCCGGTGGAATTCTGAGCATGTCATGAACTTGCTGAAGTATTTTTGAAACGTAATAGCTGGCGTATGACTAAATTATAAGTTTAAGTTGAATGTGTGAGCAGTGTGAGGCGTTCATGTACATTGCCATGTCTGTTACAGGATCCACCACTGCCAGCTACGATTACATTCTGCTTCGAGCACAATCATCAAACACGATGTGCTGATGCACTTCGTGTGCTACATGTGTCGAATGAGACACGCGATCGTTTCATGGACTACTTCAATGATGGTCTATCACCTGCAGCGGCAATGTCATTGCATGAAACCAAACTACTGGTACCTTGAGCTGCTTTTTCTTTCTGTATGTTTATCTGCTGCTTTGAAGGTATTGTGGCTGTACTGTGCCAGAATAGATATCGCCAAACTGTATGAGTGGGTTGTTAGGAAATGGAGGTAAGTAATAGAACCGTTGTCCCCTCATACCTTGCCTTTCAATTGAAGCATACGATAAGATAGATACATTTGCATTGATAGACAACAACATGGACATACACATCGGGTCAGATCAAAATCTTTATTGTAACCAAGCAATGAGTGAACAGTCGTCAGTTTCAGAAACGCAAAACCGGAATGATCATCACTGGCCACAAAAAGGGGGCCTAAAGGGATTATTTAAGCCCGCTAAGCAGGAGCACCTAAAGTGGACCAATCACCGTAACTAAATGACTGTCATTGAGAAAGTAGTCTCGAGAGGTCCATTTCTGTATAGAATATAGGGCGTATCCCTCTTGTTCAGTAGAGACCATGGTGACAACAATAGAAATGTGTCTTATCTAAACTCAACTATTCTTAACTAGAAACCTAATCTGATAGCCACAAGGATTGGATAGACCCACGTGTAGACGTATGCAGATTTGTTTCAGTTTGCATTAGTAACATGCACAGTGATGAGGGAGCAACTTAAGGAGTATCCATCAAATACAAACGCAGTCTACTCTTGAACAATAGGGGTTAGCAGCATGACATACATCTAGGGGTATGGTATTCCAGATTATAGGTCCGTAAAATTTTAAGCTGAACACTCTAATATTAGTGCGAGGTTTACAGTTGGTTATATGTTATCAGTTGCTAACTAGTAGAAGCACTGTTCTGTCATTCTTTACAGGCATACTGGTAAGGTCATTACTGGTAGGTAACGATCTCCAAATAGATGTCCACAATATAGAATGGAAACTGTCTAATAATAAAATACATATTAAGCATGCGTGGTAGTGTAAACTTGCTGTCCATCACTTGTATCATTTCTGAATGATGCATTATTGGCCAGTGTTAACAGGCTTTTTGTTTTTTTTAATTATTCAAGGTATTACTTATTTTGACTTTTAATGAACCCTCACTCATTTAAATTAACTCGGCATCTTATATTAATCTTATATTAATCTTATATTATGAAAGTAGTTCCCAGTGTATCTTATAGTACCTATTTATGGGGATGACCTGATAAGCAGATCTGCTTCTTCTCCTCATCAGATTTACTTTCTGCACAGGAACTTTTCTTCAATATCAGACTCAAGTAATGCACGATGTACTGATAAACAATTACTAAGACTACCTATATAATCTGTTTACTTTGTTGACACTATGTATGCTGATTTCAATTATGTACTGTCATGTTCTTGTTACTTGCTTGTTGACTTGTTGTTGATTCAATAAACTATATATATATATATATATATATATATATATATATATATATATATATATATATATATATATATATATATATATATATATATATATATATATATATATATATATATATATATATATATATATATAGTGTCACATCTCACACATGGGTAATATGAAACACAATATAGATTGTAACAAGTTACTTGCAACCATATCTGATGGAATATTAAACACACTGACAGATTATCTTATCTTATCTTATGATAATGATTAAGTCAGCTGGCTTTAGTGGTTATACTAGTTACACTAATCAAATGTGAACAAAACACCCCTGCTTCAATCAGCATGTGCTGTTTGAATGATTGCTGCATACATGTGGTTGATGTGGAGTGGTAGGACTAATTTATGTGATTAAGTGAATTACTGAGTCCATCAACTTCAGTCAACACAGAAATTATATGTGTATTTATCTATTTCTTCTTTCTTTGTTTGAAGAAAATGGAGTTCATGAGTTAGCTAATGCAGCGGTGAATCCGACGTCAAGAAGCGTGTATTATCTACATAGTATCTGGCGTCACGACAACTTTGGGTCACCCATTGATCCACTTGTTAAGTTGGCCGAGAAACTCGACTACTACCGTAATTCGGGTAAGTCTTTGTTGAAGTTGAAGTTTGTTTCACTTAGAAAATACTGAACGCATTTGACATTAGTCCTCGCAGATCTCAGTACAATCAATTTTGCATGCAGCTGATCACAATGTTCTATGGTCCCCATTTACAGACTTCATGTCTTCAAGTTACACTGGCTACTTATCACAGCTTAAAGCTGCTTTGTTAGTAACACCTATCCTGAGACTGATCGAAAGTCAGCTTTGTGATCTCTTCATGTGCAACATAGAAGTTCTTTGTGAATTCTGAGAAACTGATCTCTGAGTATGTTGCTATCGGCTAACAAATGTCATTAAATCAAGAACAACTGCAACATGTTCGTTGTACATGAGCAATGAGAAATGGTAATTTGCTGTAATTTTCAGTCACCACTGGCTGTTATGACCGATGATTCAGCAGCCATGAAAATGGCATTACACGCAGTCTGGCCATTGACAAGGCAGCTTCTGTGTCACTTTCACGTAGCTCAAGCTGAATGGCGTTGGTTGATATGTGTGTGATTAGAGGGAGTTATAATTAACAGTCAGTAAATTAAGTAACCTGCATTTATGTCCAGCACCTTAAGATATAAAATTAACATAGATTTATGGGTATACCTTCAGGCATGGCTACCTGGCGAATATCCTGGCCAAAATGCCAATTCCTGATTAAGTATGCAATTGGATAATAGCCTTCTTGGAGGATTGCCAGCACTGCACTAAATTTCAAGGGGAAATATCAGCCTATGTTGATATTATTGCCAGCATCGTCCAAGGTTCGGTCTTGGGGCCCAACAATTTCATTTCAGTAATTTCTAGGCTGGCCACTGCTCACTCTGCAAATAAGCTCCATAAATATGCTGATGATAGCTACCTGCTGGTTCCGTCTTCTAACAGTGGCTCTGTGCCACTTGAGCTGGCACATGTGTCGCGATGGGCTGCTTCATGATGTTGTGCGTGCCACAACCTTGGCTGGGATGCTCTGTGCCTCTCCTGCTGGGTGGGGCTTTACCAGTCGGAGCGAACGAGACCGTTTAGAGGCTATTGTGCGTCGCCTCATCCGCTACCATTACCTTCCGGGTGATAATCCTACTTTTGAGCAGCTATGTCTCAAAGCAGACTCAGGGTCATTAGTATCACATAATAATTTAATAATCAGTTATTAATGTGCTGGTTTTAAGTAGGATAGGATTAGACTCTATAAATAGAAGTTCGTTGCTCGATATTTAATCTGTGTGAACTGACACTCATTTAACCTTTCACTTTATTACATATTTAAGTTTCATGAACAGTCTTTTCTTATTTTGACTCTATATAAATAGAATGGATTTATGAGTATTAATGGTGGCTGTCAGCTAAGAATAATCAAAGTAACTGGGTATATGATCAATACCTGTCCCTAGGTTAGAATATCCAAATAAGGGACCCAGATACATTACATAACTATTGTGAACCTGTTCATTTTCTTGTTAAGTTTCTTGTTTCCTTTGCTGTTACAGATCATGTACGCTACCTCGAACGAAGACCTAGAGGCAGCTCAGGATGAGTTAAACGGTGCCACAAATGACCAAGATTCCGACTCACCGCGCCCTAATGACCGCTACAGACAACGCTTGCAAAAGTTCCTTCAACGAGGAGATGAATGGCTGTCGATACGGCGAGAGGATGTGCTGACCCGTGGCAGCAATACGAACAATTTCTCAGAAGTTTGAGCGAAATAAGTTATCGCTTGAAGATTACTGTGATGGCTGCCTATGATCATTATGCTGACTTATTGTTTGAGGTACGCTAAAAGACTTAATGTAATACCTAGTCGAGTCAACATCGTTCCAGCCACCTGCTAGTAATGTCGCTGCGTCTAGTCTGAGTGTGAATCCTATAATACCGGAGGATGTCGGCACCAAGCTAAACTTTGCACTTTAACTGAGGAGCTTTTTGTTGTGTACATGGATTTCCAACCAGGCAACTCCTCTCGATCGGGACTTTTGCCATTTGCAGGCAATCACTGGAAAGAATTAAATGTGTGTGCAGTGCACTACTGTACTGCTTGTATTAAATATTTTGAAAACTGGAATTGAAATTTTGGTTAACTGGAATTGTTCATGCTTGTCCCATACATTTCATGTTAAATTACATGCACTGTATCTGATGTTAGGCTGTATGTGCCGTACCATTTCATAAAACATTTTCAGGGCACTTAATATCGTGGTTATGCCTGACAAATGCGACAGGTGGTTTGCCAGATTTTAGTAGAGCGAGGTGAACTATTCTTGTTGGGTGTCTGTGCTAAAAATATGTTGAATAATTATGTTTGTGGTATAGAAAATGTGTTACTTTAGGTTAATCTGGATAATCTGTAAGCTTCTAAATGATCCAAGAGTCATTCACTGAAATAAAGATGGCCATCTAAGAGCAGTTATGTGATTTCTCACTTCCTGTTCTAATGTTCATCATCATTCTGGGGTTTTGTCCACAGTTATCCAATGAAGCCTCCAGTCATTCGATTCATAACCAAGATTTTCCAGCCGAACATAAGTCGTCATGGGGACGTTGGGCTGGATTCGATACATCACAACTGGAGTCGTGCTTTAACGATTTCCAAAGTCCTAATAAGCGTCCACACTGATCCATATTTTTCTATGTCTTTATGGAGCCTACAGTTGGTTGCGTCTACCAGCAGAATCAAACAGAATTTGATAGAATTGCCAGAATATGAGCTTGCTATCAATTTAACTGTTCAGTTTAGGTCAGGAGTCAGGAGACCCACAGTCATCATAGTATTTTGCAGTTTTACTACTTTGCAAAATGAAAGCAAAATCCAATTTTATTGTAGTAATAAATTTATAAAGCCACTCTTCGAGGATGCTTCTTAAATTTGCTTGAACCTGCAGTCAAAGAGAATGGTTTTAAGTCTGCTGGAATAATTAAAAGTGCAGGAAACTGGTATGGTTAATTAGCCTATTCCAGAATTATGGGCCAACAACCCTTGCAGGTACATTTATGCTGCACTTTTGCGGTTTGTGAAACAATGATAACCACTGACCTTGTGTCCATTTTTACAGCTGATGCTGAGATACAGTTTCCTAACATAGTAAGTTGTGCATGTGGAGTTTCCATGTTTGCCATGAAAATGCATATTGAGTTTAAGATCGTAATCTTAAGCTCAATATAGATTTTCATGGGCAAACATGGGGTGTTTCAGATGCATATATTTCTAATAGTTTTGTTGTTTTGTATAAATCTGCTCAGCATACATTCTCATTGGTTGCAGCATCCACTTAGAAAATTTATGAACAGTATATATATATATATATATATATATATATATATATATATATATATATATATATATATATATATATATATATATATATATATATATATATATGCGTATTAACTATGTGGGTGTTACTCTTTGCAGCTGTAGTGGAAACATTCTTGGAAAATAAGTTGTGTTTCTTCCAGATTTCTTTAGATAATGTATGACTGCTAGTTATGATGCTTGTCTTCATCAGTTTGTAAAAGACCTATGGGCTCATGTGTGTATGAACATCTGCCACCAAAATTTATGAACAGTATATATATATATATATATATATATATATATATATATATATATATATATGTTTGCATATAGAAGGCAGAAAGGGTTGTCCATGAAGGACATCTGCAAAAAACATTATTAATATTCTTTATTGAAAAACCAAAAGCGAACTGCACATTGGTGAACCAGTATAGAAAAAATATAAAACATAGAAGTAATAAGAAGATAATAATATTTGAAAAAGCAGTGTAAATTTTACAAAAAATAAAATATTACTAATAACACTACATCAAAAGCATCATAGTAATAGAGAAATTTAAAACTATAACTATTATCTAAAATGGGTAGCAGAATGGGAGAAGTTTAACTAATTAAACAACATCAAAAAGCATCTTAGTATTAAAGCTTTTTCTAACCCGATTATCAGAATGGGGTAAAGTAAGATAATTGCCTCTGGAACGCAACAGATAACCTGTTAATTTAATTTGAGACAACAGACCATGAAGGACATTCATTCATTCTAAGGACTTGATATACCGCATCGTCAAGATACCTGGTACCTACTCAGAGGCGCTCCCAGCTCAGCCACAGCTAAATAAATGAGACTTGAGGGGCTTACAAAACGCAGGCGTGTTTAACAGTGGCAGCAAGCGCAGGTTCAAAGGTAGGCCATTCCAGATGGAGGGCCCTACAACCGAAAAGGCCTGACACTGTCTAATAGCAGTGCGAGCACGGGGGACCAAAAGCTTCCCCCTTGCCGACAAAGATCAGACAGGTAGGATGGAGCACAGCCTAGAAGGCACCGCCAGACAAGTGCAGCAACCCGATATGAGATGCGCTGAGAAACAGGGAGCCAGTGAAGGACATCACGCATAAAGGTTAATCCTGGAGACAGGAGCATGCTTAGGAAGGTGACATGACCATTAAACCTTCTTATTGCTAAGAAGAGACGGGTATCAGCCAGTTGACAGAGTTGAGCATAGGAAGCGTTGTCTTCAGGCAAGTAGTCCTGTCATTAGTTGTCTTATGATTGAAGATAGTTAATTAAATGACCCACTCCTTGTCCATATTTGGCAATGAATGTTAAATTTAAGGATCAACACTTTTCATGTGTTTGCAGTTGTTGAATACCCACTTAGACTTGGTCTATACTGAGTTAGTAGCCTACGAAACAGGCTCCAGCAGCCAATACTCTTATGATTAGGGCTAACGAATTCCGTTAAACCATGCGATCTTTTTGGATGGAATGTTAATTTCACAGGCCTACTGAATAATGACTGACCGCAGCATAGAATGCTCACAAAAAACGTGAATACTACAAAACACTGAACAATTCAGCCGATAAATGAAAAGAAATTCGTATTCATATTGAATATAGGGCCTATAAGGACAACAAAAACTCACCTAGGCTTATGTTTAAGGATATCTATTAAGACATTACTTACACATTCTCTTCCTCCTTCACTAGTTAATCCTCTACATGCTTCCTGTTAATCCACTTTTACTACTACTATAGCTCCTAATTTTCCTTCAACCGATTTATTGAGAACTATTATCGCTATTATTTCAAATTAACATTTTTATCCTGTTTTGTTTTACTTATTATACATCTTATCTTATTGTCAACAGTTGCGTTCTGATGACTGTCTTTTTTTAAATAAACGAATATACAATGCAAAACCAAAATAGGCCTATACTTGCCTAATAGGCCTATAATTAGCACCCAAGTACCTCTGTGACATTGTTCGTCTGCCAATTTCAGCTACTTCCCTCCGTCCATTGCGATCGCTTAATCGACATGATCTTCTTGTACCACGAGCCAGGACCTCTATGGCCAAAACTCGAGCCTTTTCTTGCATTGGTCCTGCTCTATGGAATCAACTTCCTCCATTGACACGTGCCTCTTTATTAGCTGGTGGCCCAAGTGCCTCGTTCCGCTGTCTTAAAACCTCTTTCTATTCACTGGGTCTTTCGCACTGGGAGCGCCTCTGATTAGCGAATACTGTGAGAGGCGCTTTATAAAATGTTTAGATACAATACAATACAATTCGTATTTTCATAGCACTAAGCTAGTTGAAGAGCCTTGCCTGTTATTAGAAAGTCCCTTCCAGCTTATTAATAATCGACTGACCGCATTCATGAATATTTATGAGCGCCTTGAGGTCAGCCAATGGGAGCAGAGGATTTTCCCTCTGTGTCGTACAATGCAGGGCTTTGTAAATACGCAACCGGGCCTGCTTAAATTATACATATCATCGCCTGAGAATTATCTTGGCGTATCTCCATTTTCCAAAATTCCGAGATAAACGAGGTAGAAGTTTGGGCCGCATTTTGCGGAAAAATGAGAAATTCAATGCAATAAGTAGGGCATTGTCAAATTACAGTTCACACACAGACGTCATATTAAAACATCAACATTGCATAAAGATTTTGCATTTAAAAAATTAACAATTATAGTTGTTTTTCTGAAATTTGTGAAAATTTTGTATAAACTGGATTTACAAATATTACAAACCATCTTTCTGAAAACAAAGACATGAAATGATTAAATTAAGCAACGACCAATTATTACAGAGTGTTTTCGTTAAAATATTCATTTATATAGTCCGGATTTTTAAAAGAAAAACTTTTAATTGTCTGGATATGCGACACTATAGTCCAGCTAAGCGCACAGGTTTATACTGTTGTATCTCCTGCGCGTCCAATCAGCGACGAGCTTTCTGTGGACATACAACAACAGAGACTGCTTCACTATGAATGCTGTATGGAGATCAGTAGCGTAACTATGGGCCCGCAGGGCCCGCAACTGCGGGGGGGCCCAGGTAAAAGGGGCCCATTTTCAAACCTGAAAAAATGAACTATTTTAATTAATAAATGCACAGCAGAAAGCCGGAAACCGAAACTCCTTGTAAACTCCTTAGCCTTGTAAAATCAATAAATCATGCAGGCAGGCAGATGATGTGGAATATTACTATTGATGCGCGGTCGGCGCATATTTTTCTAGGCTTTGATTTAAGCTAGTGAACAGTGACTCGAAGGCAAACTATAATCGCCAGATGACGCTGAAATTTGCAGTTAATTCACTCAATTAGTTTCACTTTTCGTCTTTGATTTATGCTGACGTCATTAGTCTCATTGCCAAGTTTCCGTCGGCCATCGTTGTTGATATTTATTTAAAAAGTTTGTTTAAATAGATTAGATCGGATTACAATTTACAATACAAAATTTAAGATTTAAAAATAAAAAATTGTACTAATGATGGCTAGCAAGCCTCTAAGTGGAGCAGCTAAACGACGGAAAAAGAAGGATTTACAAAACGAACTTAAAAAACGATGTAAAATTGACTCATTCTTGTTACCGGCACAGACTAAAAAGGAAGAAACACAATCTGTTGCAAATGTACGTAATGAAGAAAATGAGCAGGAGCCTCAGGAGGATACCAGAGGCAGTGAAGTCAGTGAACTACAGATAGATACAAAACTGTTCTTGATTTATGATTTCGTAACATTGAATAAAACAATATTCAGTAACATTTCATTTATAACATTTAATCAATTTTAATGCAAATCGAAAACAATTTTTAGTTGTGGCATAAGATTACAAATTAATAATAAAATAAAATATCATAAATTAAAATCATTAAAATGTATGCCTCAAAAGTGAGTCGATAATTTGAAACATAAAATTGTCTATCAGATTGTCATCGGCTGTATGGAGGGGGGCCCATTTTGAAAATCTTGCAGGGGGGCCCAGAATATGAAGTTACGCCACTGATGGAGATACGATAAAATGTTTCTGAAAACAGGACATACGACAGTATAGTTTGTTGAATATCTTTAAAACGACCTATCGTATCTCCTAGCCATTGAAACTGAAGAAAGATCAAAAAAACTCTGCTACAAATCAACTCTTAACTACTTTTCGAAAAAAAG